>JAJVSH010000038.1:382277-511957 GCA_021460005.1 Tetramorium alpestre | reverse complement strand
ATCGATCGCGGCCAAATCGCCGAAATTTCAAATATAAAAAATATTATTTCTAAGGCGCATTGGACAAAACGCTTTTACATGACGTATGTACTTACCATATAGATTCACCACGTGAAAGCAGATCCAAATCGGTGGGTAGTCAGCTGCGACCTCCCCTTGTAAGAAAAAATATTACGCTGTTACGACTTACGGGAATGCATTACCTAAAATATTATGTCATTAACGCGACAAGTGTTTCGACGGAGTCCCGTAGCGTATCGCTAAATTATTTGTTCCGGCATATTGAATACAGTGAATGCCCACACGAACACTTAGAATACCTAGGAAAATACCGAACTATAAATTACGCAGCGTTACCACAACATCTTTCTGCTAAATCCAGCATGATACATTGCACTTGCGAAAATGTCGCAAGATTCAAAAGCAAACGGGAAGAGAAAGAGAGAGAGAGAGAGAGAGAGAGAGAGAGAGAGAGAGAGAGAGAAAGAGAATTTCTTAAAGCATACAAATCTATAAACATGTCATTTCAATTACATTATTATTATTATTTAATAATGCAGATTTCTTTTTCTCTTTGATAGGTTTTTTTAAACTTAATTCTTTCTTTCAAAGTTTTTTCCTTAATTCATACTAAATTTGTTTGCAATTATTAATAAAAATGCAATTATTTATCTCCCGAAAATGGCATTGCCTATGTATTTTCCGGGAAAAGGTAAAGACATATCAAATGAAGGTAGTTTACCACGGGTAACGGGTGTGCGGATCAGTGCAGTCCAGACAGATCATCCGCCACCCCCGAATGGGAGATGCAGGTCTCCGTGGAACTAGGACTGATTGTCCCCGGCAAAACTTCCTTAATTATCCCGCAGCTTCGAGGAATAATTCGAGCGATTCGAACAACGTGGTTTACGAAGCCGGTCCAACATCTCTACGACAAACAAACCGGGACAAGATGGAGGATGGAGTAAGAGGAAACGTCAGAGAAAGTAGCGGAGACGTATTCACGAAGTAATGTCTGCGAGTTCGAAGATGCGTTTTCTTAAAGTTCGATTCCGTCCCAGCCATTGTGATTCGTTTCGAGCATTCGTATAAACTTTTCTCCCACAATGAAAATCGCCTGGAAATTTGATCGATCCCACGAAACCGCAAGGAGTAATTTAGAATCTTCGCGGATTGTCGTCGAAAGAGTGAAGGAAGGGAAGGATAGAACAGCTAATTCATCAGGTAAAATTTTTACAACGTTGCACTTTTACATTAACGCCAATGACGCACTTAAACGTGATCAATCAATAAATGTCACCCGAGCTTATGCAACGCGCGTATGCGCTAGTGTAAGAGAGCTCATACTTAATTCAGCGCGAGGCCATTAAATTGCATCTATATTTTCTGGAAAGCCGCAGCGACCTTTTTCCGAGCACGGACTCCACACTGCACCGGCCGGAAAAGTGAGTCTAGACGTGAAAATGGCGTTTGCATAGTGTACGCTCATAAATAACGGGGCTGTAATAATAAGGATAGTGATTCAAAGCGAATATGCCCAAAGGGGTTGCAACCTTCGACAAATCGAAGGCCGCTATCTCTGAAGACATATCTTTAGATACTTGGACCTTCGTGTCTCCGGGGACGTAATACCTAAGAGCGCTTATCTCGATGCTCGAAGGAAGGCACTTTGAGCGAAGAAGCTTAGTAGTTGAAGTTTCTTGCCGAGCACTTCTTGTCTGATGCGAGCTTACGCTGGTTCATCGGTGTTCCACGCTGTTCTTCGTGTCGTTCGATACAAAACACACCAGTGCTTAAAATCCCTTCGTCGAGCGAGGACGAGTTATGTATAGTTTATTTGTTTCTATAAGTCAAACCTTTCCGTTAAAGAAACATCTTTTTTAGACACGTCGCCTTATTTTACAAAAGTAAAAAAAGCTTAAAGATCATAAATAACTTTAGCCAATAAAGAAATAAATATTTTATAAAAAGTAATGAAATACAGTTTCATACAATTCCCTCCTAATTGTGACATCGGAATTCCCAATTAATTTAGCAATAAGTTAATAATTCTATTAGTTACAAGCATTCTCCTAATTCCTTTCAACGAATATGTCGGAATAAACTATATTGGAGCATATAATCCTCGTGTAATTTAATGGGCAGATAAGAGAGATCTACCACACTAGAAATTTCAAGGGTCATTGGGAGTAACAATGCATTCGCAGCTGCTAGATTAAATGGCGATATTGGTTTATTAATAGATCTTTACACTTTGCTCTCAAATTAATCAAAATTTATTGTAAGAAAATTAATAAATTATACGTTTAACTTTCGCACATAGTTTTCGTACTTTTATATAATATCAAAATAAAGAATGATGATGTCGCAAAGTATCAAAGATAACCGAAAGTTGTGACCGAACGTAATTGTAGTTCCCACACCGCAATCGTATCACAATCCTTTGAATCACTCGTGCCAATGCCTATTTATTTTGTATATCTAAGAGACTTGATTGTCGTGTAAAAGCCGGATACAGACTCGGAAGAGTCGCCGCATTCGAACTCGTGTGGCACGTTTTGAAAAACGATGCGTTCAAAGATTTCGTGAATTTTCGTATCCGAACGTGGTAGCTCCCTCGAGCCTAAAGTGAGGCGTGAGAAGAACGGTGGAAACTAGAGGAGCACGTGGATCTCCGAGATACTTCGGAAAGTAAGCCCAAGGGTGTGAGACGTACGTGCCGTCGATGTGACGATGCTAACGATACTTGGAATGAACGAGGAGGCAAGTCCACGGCTACGGTCCGTTCACGTAAACGACCGAAGTGAGAAATGCAACTGCCACGAAGAGCTTGCACGCTGGCACGCGGCCCATTCCGGCGAGCTTTAAGCTCTGGGCTCGTAGCGACATTTATAGCGTGACGCGTCACACCATCTTTGACCGCCGCAATAATACATGCATTGTTACGCGCGCGTTCGAGGAAGGGGAGACTAAGATTGTTTCAATAGTTTGACGTTTGAAGTATTGAAACTTGAATTGATTGAGGAGAGCCGGATTTAGTCCTTTGGATCGATATTAGGAGCTAATTCGTACAATTTAGATGACTAATTATAGATGCGATTAAAGCAGATTATTTAGAAATACCTAATTTGGATTATTCCAATTTCACCGCGATGCAATTACATATATACATATATGCGTGTGACATTAATATGCACAGTTACTAATAAAATGAAACGACAGAATAAAATTCGCAGAGATATATCAAATTAACATGATATGTCAGATTGGAGGATAACAAAAAAAAAATACAATCGCAATACGTGGAAGAAGAGTATATAAAAACTATAATTCCCCTTTATAATTTAAAACAAGCTGGACCAAAGTTGGACAAGTTTAAATTCAGTTTGAACCTAGCTTAGACCTAAAAGGAATCTAGATCTGAACCATTCTAATCCCAAAGATCCCAACCTCACGTCAGGAGCATATTAATTTTCAAGTACTCGACGGCCGTCTTCGGCTTCTCCGAGATCCCATGAGAGATTCACGCCAAATATGGGATTAACCCTCCGGCCTTTTACCCCGATTTAACCTTAAGTGGAAAATTCCTTCGTAATGTCAAATTTAATATTCATATCAACGTCGCGCGAAGATACGATCCCTGAATCCATTACCGACTTTTGCAGCAACGATTAGTGGGAAACACCCGGATTTCAGCTGTCGCCGTTGCCACGCGCTGGCAAAAAAGACTGTCCGCAGGCATGTTTCGGCGAAGGGAATACTAAACGTCGAAAGATAGCACGGGAGATGGGCAGAATCCGCGAGACTTCGCAAAGAAATCTCGAGTGCGCCAAGCGAGAATGAATGAGCCGAGGGTAAAAGCCGGGAGAGACACAAAAGGGCAAATGGGTGCTTGTCTATTCAAGGATTTAAAATGCTCAAGTAAGCGCTAAAATCTACCGCAGCTTCGTGCCTCGTGAGGCGACTCGACTCGGCCCGACTTGAGTCGAGTACCGAAACGGATACCGGTGGAGAGTTCTCTACTCTTTCCGCTCGCCGCTCATGCGCGCGCATGGCATATTTTATTCAGATCTTATTCTTAACATGTTGCCTGGGAAAGAAGATTGAATCCCACGGTTACTCCAGGGGTTATCTTGCTACAGGCCAAAACGGCCCGCAGGCGACGTGATCATCTATCAAAAGGAGGAAATCGAGAAGTCCAAAGGGGAAGTCATTGAAAGAGTCACGGACAGGTTTTTGATTTTTCTCAGGAGGTCAATCTACTCAGACGGATACGTGCTGAAGAGTGGATCTTGGAGCTTGGAGTTCTTTCGCAAGCGATGCCACTCTTGAGACTTCTATTGGTAACGACTTAGGACAAAGCGCTCTGAAAGATTTCTTCGTTATTTTCCAATTGACTAATCGATAAAGAACTAGAGCGGCAAATAATAGTTTTCCCATCGGATGACTTTTATACATACCGCGATGATAGAAACGCAGATTATGCCATAAAATAGAATATATACGTTGATCGCTAAGAATGCTTCATGATTTTGCCCCGTTTATTATAAACATATAAACGAAGCACACATACGAGACCATTGTAGATTCATCCGAGCTCTGTATATTTACGAGCTTTCAGGAGTTAACTTCGTTTCCTGTCCGAGGACAGCGAATTTCTCCTCTGTTGTTAGGGCCTGTTTGCGGCTGGTGTTGCAGCTATGAAAATAACGAAATTTCGCGAAACAAGGAAACGCAATGCATAAATTCCAGTCCAGATACTTTGTCTGCCTTTCTTCTTGGTCATAAAATTTTCACGGCGACGTGCAACATTGCAGAACAATTTACCATGTGCGCATTCCGCGATGCGATTATCGTTGCGGAAACGAAGAAAACCTTTCTGCATTATTACATCCTCGCGCATTGATTTACGCAATAATATCAGATACTAGTGGAGTAACAAGCAATTGTTTGAATACGGAATAAGTGAATAGCAGATAATACAATGCTTTCCAAAATCGAGAAATACAACTGCGCTACATTACACTAATTAGATCGATTTAGCTTTTGTGTTTTCAACTAGGTCGGAGAGAAGATCGCATTTGTGTATTGCATAGTAGCGACTGTAACTGCGGGAACAATCTCGCGCTTGATAGACCATCGATCTTCGATCGGATAGAGAAACGAGGCAATCTATATCGGTATGTCAATTTATTCAGCTGTATGTGCAGTTATGTGCCACAAATAAATATACTACTACCAGTTGTCTGGGGGAAAGAGAGTGATGGTGGTACTGAGAGTGCATGACTTCGAAAGGGTTGTTCATTCTCGTCACGTTGGCTTACAAAAAAAAAGAAAGAGAGAGAAAAGGGAGATGGAGAGAAAAAAGGCATAACAGATCCGCGTAATTCTCTTGCTATCTCTATACATCCCATTGGATGCCATACGTATGTCCGCTAGAAGGGCTTCGTGGATTCAGCGCTGCAAGAAAGAGGGACAGAGGGTGTGGCAAAGGAGTCTCTTGTCCACGGACGGTCCACGCTGGCGATGCGGCATATCGATTTTATTTTTATCCCCGACCGCCTTCCCCGTCGAGTTCGCGAAGAGGTCTCGGTTTTAAAGGAACGCTTTCACCCTTCTCTCGTACCGTCCCTGACATCAACCTCGAGTGAAAACGAGATAGACCTCACATCGCGAACTAAACAAAAGTTTCGTCCGGTCAGAGAAATTCATTACAATGCGTTTTCATCTGCGCTTAAGCCGAGGAGAACGTGTCGGAACAAAAACATAAATCTTCAATTACACGACCTCTACGAAATCTCTTTAAATCGGTGTAGTGAAAATTATGGAGGCAAATAGATTTTTAATATCGCCTATCTAAAATGATCCTTAAAAAATCCTACTTACAAGCTGCTTTTTAATTATATTTCTTTTTTAATTGCATTTTTTTATTTTATTAATATGTGCGACAAAGATATTGAATATGCTGCCTTTAAGTAGCGAATAAAATTCTAACATCACGTTTCAAGATTGGATTTTACCATAATGTGTAATATATTTTCAATTTGAGAATATTATTTTACATATTATCTAGCGAGCATCCACGAAGCTAATTGAAATACGTGTAGAAGTATCTGCTGTTACGAATGGCTAATCACATGTCGATCATAGGCACTGCACGTTCTGCGAGCTTCCAAGTAATTACATCAGACATTGGCATCGACCGTGAAAGGACTCGGATTACGCTTTTGAGAACATTGAAAGAGACGCGAGAATTCTCCCTCTCAATAGTATGGACGTATGAAAGCTGGATCGGTGTATGATTAGATATTGGCTTTACGGGTCTATCGTACAATTCTCACGAGCACATTATTCGAGTTAAATACCACTTTATTTTAATGTCATTATCCCATCAAATATAAAGTGTATCACGAAAACTATTCATAATGAAATAATAAGTTATACAAATGTCAATTATAAACAGAGTTAGTTGCTCATATAATTTACAATAATATTATAAAAATAATAGAAAGCGTATAAAAAACTTTGTTGTCTCCTCGAGAAATAAATAAAGATTTTGTTCAGCATATTGTATTGTTATGTTTCTCCACATATATTGTTGAATATGTAATAAACATGTTTCGCAGGAAAAATCAATCTACTACTTCGGCCGATACGCAGCCATTAAAGCGCATATCAGGAATGTGAACGGAGCAAAATTGAAATTGTACGTGTGCGTATTGTTGCGCCGACGGTGTTACATAACGGCTGTACTACTACCTTTCCCCCCGTCTCTTCCTCACCTCTATCCTCGCTCATCTATCTACCTTCCTTTGTCCATATTATCCTAGATGCGAGGTTCGCACAAGCGCACGCACGCGAGACGTTTCGCGGGTGTTCCAAATTCCGAATGCGAGGCGCACGATAGTCTCTCTCTCTCTCTCTCTCTCTCTCTCTCTCTCTCTCTCTCCCTCCGCACGCTCATACAACGGCGTGCATTTACACGAGTTACATAATAACTCCCGACGGTGCATCGACGAGCCGTACATTGGGCAAGGCGCCCCACGACTCCGTGTATTTACTCAATACTGAGTATAATGTTTCCCCGGCGTATACGTATACGTGAACGCTCGTACTCGCCCGTCGTTGAAGGAAACGTATCCTGAAGGTCCATTTACGATGCCTCATACGGTCGAAACGCGCAAAGTTGCTTTGCACAACAAGGCATAGCTGAACTATCCGCATCTAAATGCACTATATCCGGGAAAAATACATGGAAAAAGGAAATTGGCCTCGAAAGGGAAATAGCGCGCCTCTTAAATAAATGAACGATAAAATTACTATAGGCAATTGATAAGAGAATAAATTTTACAAGCTTTTGTATCTCTTCATGCAAGCGCTACAAAAATTTTATCATTTTTATCGATGAAACCATTCNCACGCTCATACAACGGCGTGCATTTACACGAGTTACATAATAACTCCCGACGGTGCATCGACGAGCCGTACATTGGGCAAGGCGCCCCACGACTCCGTGTATTTACTCAATACTGAGTATAATGTTTCCCCGGCGTATACGTATACGTGAACGCTCGTACTCGCCCGTCGTTGAAGGAAACGTATCCTGAAGGTCCATTTACGATGCCTCATACGGTCGAAACGCGCAAAGTTGCTTTGCACAACAAGGCATAGCTGAACTATCCGCATCTAAATGCACTATATCCGGGAAAAATACATGGAAAAAGGAAATTGGCCTCGAAAGGGAAATAGCGCGCCTCTTAAATAAATGAACGATAAAATTACTATAGGCAATTGATAAGAGAATAAATTTTACAAGCTTTTGTATCTCTTCATGCAAGCGCTACAAAAATTTTATCATTTTTATCGATGAAACCATTCTTTTAATCGGTTTACTTTGTTCTAATACAGATATTATGTGCGTGTGTGTGTGTGTGTGTATGTATGTATGTAATTGTGTTAGTAAATTAAACTAGAATATACCTTCTGAAAGGTTTCAAAAGGGCGTTTATTTTCCATTAAATATTAAATGAAATATTTAACGCCCGTGAAATCTGTCGCGAGAATTTTCTTGTTAATAGGAAATTTCAATGAAAATATAACATTGTAATGCGACAATCACGACGATGAAATTCTCAGTTCTCATTCGGCGGCCTAGCACTACGTGGCTTTCGTTTGCACATTGAAGAGCTCATCAAAATTACGAGCTTTGGTCGAGGGAAGTTCGTTACACACGACAGGTGACCAATAGAAATTTTCTCGTCCCGGAACGTGCCGGCGAAACGGCCACGTTCGAAATCCATTTCGCACTTACTGCACGACCTATACGATCCGGCACAAAAGGCAGCACCACGTTGAAAGCACATCACTCGTGTAGCCACTCCTATAAGCTTCGCGATTAACTCGCATCCGGCGCAGTTATAAAATCGCGTCCTCGCCCGCTCTCGGCCGATCGTTGCGAAGTGAACCCGAGCATTTCCTTCGCAGTTTCTTGATCACTCTTCTCTCGGCTTTTTATCGTCTACTTGTTTGGCATGAAAATTCGTCGAATCCCCCTACAACGACTATAATATTCTCGTCTCCCTCTATGCATGCATGTACACGTATATGCACTCACACGCAAAATAGTCTTATTCTATCGCGCTTTCGTTATATATCACGCTTTATCTTCTTCCCGGAGTTCAACGTAATCCTTTTTCTTTGTCATCATACGTTACGGATGCGTTTCCCAAAGAGCTGAAAGAATCGCGTTCGATGCTTTATGGAAATCGGCCTTCATACCGAAAGATTGGACGTGGAAAAGCTCCTTTTCGCCTTCGTGTGCCTTTATCAGAATTTTTTCTCCCTTTTTGCCGGTGTTATACGCCGTATGCACGTAACCTCGTTTGGCCGGAATCCATGCGCCGGATCTGCAGTATTAATTATAATGGATCGTTCGTATTATGGACCGTACATTGCCGGTGAAACCGGCTCCATTCCGCACCGGGACGAATTATCAATTTATTACTCTCCATGATCGTTTCTTGGGATTAATAACCGGGGGCTTACTTCGAATTGGGAATCCCGTAGTAACGTTATGAATTAACCTACGGAGGTTAAATAGGAGAATTGGTGTTAAATGTTAGATTTTATGAAAGGTAATCCCTTGCATAAGATCGTAAATAAAATAAATGTAATAATAATTGCAGAAATTATGATTATTCATCCGTCCATTCATCGTTTTTACAATCTACTGTAAAATTCATTTTAAACTAAACTGAAATTTTTTAGGTACATTATTATTAATATTTATATCATTTATAATAACGCTGGAAAATATTAGTTTTCTTATTAGTTATTTTTTATAATAATAATCTAGCATTTAAAGATGCAATTTGTACGACTGCATTTACATTCTGAAACTTAAATCCATTTTGATATTACTTTCTCTGTAGAATTTACTGTCTCAAATATTTGACGTTTATTTTCGCATTTTAAAAAACCGACTTTCATTACATTTACGTTAAAAACTTTCCTCTTGAAAAGTATTCACTGTTTGCTACGTTAATATGTATAGATCAAGTACTTTTGGCTTTACTTTTAAGTCTCGAGATGATATTGATTCTTCCGATTCTAAAATATTATTTTCTTTCTAGCTAAGGCAATACGAATAAATCGTAATATTATAAATAAAAAATGGAAAAATGAAGTTCGCAAATCAAATTACATATAAATCACAGAAATCAATTTATACTTTTCCTACTGCTTTAACATTTAAATTCTCACAATCTCAAACGCGATCAAGGATTTTTCGTAAAGCAGTCTTTAGCGGTGTCCTGTACAACAGTCGACCTCCGTGAAACCGAGTTGGCCCCTCGGGAGCCCACGGAATATTAAGCAAGATTCTAACATCCCTCGGCGACCTTGCAGCAAGAGGAGCGAGCCATCGGGCATGCTGTAAATTTCACTTTGCGGAACTTAAGAGAGGTCTGGTCTGGGGTTAGCTCGGTCCAAGTTCCGCAAGAGACAGTGTACGACGAAGATGGCGAGACTGCACGGACTGCACGACCGACTAGATGGAGTGAGGGGAAGGTTATCCTGCGGGGAGGATAGGAAGACGTTACGATGCAGCAGACGCCGCTGTAGCGGGATCTCCTTCTGCGGCGGCAGACAGTTTGCTGCACTAATATTAGCACGAGGGATAAGGGACCTCGCGCGCTCGATACCGGGTGGCATCGGAGGAGTTGGGCGGGGAGCGAGACGGGACAGAAAGCGAGACGTAAGCCATGGATTTCTCAGCGCTCCTGCCGGAGACGCCGACGGTTTGTCTTTTCTCGGTTAACCTCATCCACGACCTCCTCAACCGCGATTCGCTTAAGACTGGATGATTCACTTCGGCCTGTAATGCCATAAGATACGCTGGGCGGCGCACGCATATAGGAAGGAATGGACTCTCGATATATTATACGCTGCTTTTCCCCTTTGATCTATAACACTTTACGCTACACAGTAATTAATTACCATGGCCAAATGATAGTGTAGGTGCTTAATCGGTGGGACAGGCGATACGTGCTTCACCTTACGGTTCGGTTAATCAGTTAATCGCATAAGTGAGTATGATTTACATGGAAAGTCTCTGTCGTAGCGCATTGAGCTAAAATGTAAAACAATTTTTTTTTTAATCTCGAGTTAGACGTACGCTCGAATATGTGTTAGTTAACATACACGATGCTGTAAAAGAAAATATCTTTTCTATTTTATTTAATTCTAATCTTGCGAGTATGTGTGTGTGTGTGTGTGTGTGTGTGTGTGTGTGTGTGTGTGTGTGTGTGTGTGTGTGTGTGTGTGTCTGTGTGTGTATTTGACACAATCTTCCTTTAATAAGTATATTCGTTAAGCCAGTACTTGCAATACCGAACTGCGAAAACGATAATACGAAGTTCTTTACGAGCAGGGTTTTCTCTCCTTACTGCCCGGATTTCCTTCTCGCTTCCTCGTTTCGCTTCCGTTTCATGAAATTTCCTTCTTCGTCCTTCTTCCCTTCTCTCTCTACTATCTCTCCTTTGAATTCTCTTTCTCATTCAACTTAAATAACTCGTTTGGCAGACCGCTGCACAGGATCTCTAATAAGATCGCCGGCACGATATTCGTTCGTTCTTCGTTTCTCATTCCCTCGCTCCACCTCGCCATTCCTCCTCGTCTGTCTGTCTGTCTACGGCCGTCTCTACTCTCTCACCCTCGACTTTTCGACTTATCTGACCTCGAGCTACTCCAGAGCTCGCTATTACCGCGAGCTCTCGGTTAGTCAAAGCTCAATTAATTTCTTCAGTCTACAATCCGCACAGAGGCAGGCGTGAAGAAGTATCTAGCGCTCCCTGTGCCGGGGACGATAGAAAAATCCTGATGTAGCTAACGAGAAAAGTATCGAGTATCACAGCAAAAAATATCTTCCTGTGGCACAAGTCCCATAAACTGTTACGGTTTTGCGGTGCGACTGTAAATCAAGACGAGTCTGACCGACGGTCCGACGGATTAAGCTGATATCTCACAGCGAAGAGAAGTATGTACATTTGAGATACAATTGTGCACGAGAATTGCAGATAGAATGCCTCGTTGGCAATATTAATGACAGTATTCTGTGAATTTTGTGCCCCGTGAAACCCTCATCGCACCGGCGCGGCGCCGATATAATCTGACAATCTAATCTTCCTGATGACTTTCGCGAGGAAATACACACCGCCCTCAAAAGAATATTGAGTTACGTAATTGGTTATTAATCATCGCGAATAAAATTGATGATGAATAAATCGTATTATCTAGGAGAGGGAGATTGATTTACGAAGCGTTGATGCAAGTAAATTTAATATTCCCGCGGGCCGTTCGTAGTATGAATAATTAGTTGCACATTCATCGAAAGCTAATCATCATAAATTTGTCAGTCGGGATGCAGATGTCCATCACATCCGGTACAGACACCGACCAAAAATTGACGCGATCGTATGTCGATGTACATTTCAACAAATGTACCTTTCAGACACACCCTTCGTGCGAGAAGAGTGATGGTGGCACTTGTGACAGTAGATTCGGCTGTAATGATCTGCGGCCGACTAATTTTCGACCAATCGACAGAGACATGCTCGTGACATGATATAATCTCGCGTAGCGAAACGAAGATTGCTAATACAATAGTGGCAGTTCACATGTTCCAAGCGTTTCGGTATTCGACGATGAAATATGGTTGGTTTAAAAAGATATTTATACTATTCTACTGTATATTATATAATTTTAACAAAATTTAAGCTTTTCGCGGGACTCACTTAATGATGCGATTAAAAGTTAATATCATTATTCTGAATTACGCAAATTTCATTCTCTTTAATACCTAATAATACATAATAATCTCAATTTAAATTACACTTTAGAATGCAACGAGATTACTTGTTAAAAGCAGTAATTTATTTTAATTTATTTTAATCAATTCACAAAGCAATTCCCTGTAACGATTCGTGTAACCACATTTACAGAGCGCAATTTGCACGTTTAGTTAACGGAGAATCAGAATGGCATGCAGGATTTGGTTTCCAATTTTCTGGGAGAATACTTAGACATTCCTGTGCATTACGCGTGTTCGATATCTCTTCAATCGTCTCTGCAAAAGCGCGCAGAATTCAACCGGCTTTTCTTTATTAACTTTTCTTTTATCTCCGGCAGGAAAGTCGAGAAATATATAAATAGCACAAAAAATTGTCTCATTAAAACAGCCAACGGTTCACGTTAATTATTCGAATGACTTTTTGTCCCTATGGAGCTAGTTTACCGCGACTCTACTTTATCAACTCTTAACAAACGATCTCGCAAATATATATCATACTGAATTTTTTATCTCTTAACATGGACTCGGACAAAAAAATAAAAGGTGTCGGAGTAGACGAAAGATTGCGAAGGCAAAGGCGCGGAAGAAGCGAGGAAGAATGCTCCTCGCGCCAATTGTGTAGCACTGTAGCGCAATTGAGCCACGACATCTCTGCGTTGTTGGAATCAATCGGAGCGTAATTACTTTTCCTTCCTGCAACGTCGATCGCTAATTACGGCATGAGCCGTTTCTCACGTGTTTCACATTGGAAACTTTTGTCAATTTTTTTTCAACGACCCCATCTATCCTTTCAATAGTCCTTCGACCCTTTCTTCCTACTATTACTTTGTTCTCAAACCGTAACGAACAAATCCATCTTACAAAGGAACCTACAGGTGACACTTTTGAAAATCGAAATTTTGCAAGACACGTCTGAGAAGGAGAGCTACGACAGTTATTTAGCTTTAGATCCTAGATCACACTTAACTTGTTTAAAGCAGAACAATTTCATGATTCATATCGCGGAGAATGACATACTATTTCAAATACAGCTAACTTTAGAACATAACTTCTTATAATATGCAATCTCATATGTGGTACGAATGGTATCGAGAAAGGTCGCAAAGTTCTAAAGTTTCAAAGATGAAAACTGTCTGACACATTTTGCTCAAGATAGGAGTTGCCGTGACATACGTTTCTACGAGATTTATTTGAATACCATGCTTTTACTTTGCGATAATATTCACGAACTATCTGAGTGCGTTGCTGAGGAAATTTACCTTCGTGAAACATCGCCTTCCCACTTGACACTTTTTAGTTGACTTGCGGACATTTATCGATGTGACACAATTTATCAAATATGTCATATACATTGCCATATACACAACATTTTACCTATCGTTTTATATTTAAATGTTATATAGAATACAATGGAGAATAAAAATGAAATAAGATTAATTTTATAAGAAATTATGAATAAAATCTCCATAAAGTTCTTTAAAGACAATTTCTCAGTTGATTAGAAGCTCACTGTAAAATTACGTTACAGTCGATTTATCTTACATAATTTCTAGGATTCGCGCATAAAGTTATCTGCGATTTGTTCTCTATAATTCTTAGAATTCGCTGAGAAAGGATTAATTAAATCACGATAAAGACCAACTTAATGCGCTTGAAATCGCAATCGCTATAAATCTGAGCGACCGAATTAATGACAAACTCAAAGTTCGTGGGAATCCCTTATCGTAAATCACACTGTAAACTTTACGGAATCCAAATATATGCGCGGATGAATGTCGGCGCGACTTATCGAGATGTGCATTCGGACGAGAAACCAGTGTCAGCGTTTGATAGGGGTTGATGCTAGGAGTTGGCACACTGCGTCTCGTAAAACGAAAATCTTCGCACTTCCGTTTACACCGTTCGCCGGTGAATCTCTGGTGGCTCTTGGAAGAAGTTTATAACTTGCGCCAGGCGAACTTGAAACAGTATAAATTCAAAGAATGATGGGACTTGCTCGCAAGTGAGCGACTGCACTACCTCGTGTGAAATAACACGCTGAGCGTCATTATTTCATTATACGAATATAACCACTTATTGTTAGTTTTCGGTTAAATGGCAATATTAAATATAAACCAATGAACCTTGAAACCGATGAAGGAAATAAACCTTCATAGAATTCAATTTCTATGTTGCGTAAAAAAGCAACTATTTGAATGATTCAAACAATTTGTTCAAATGTATGTCTGGTATATACATCTAAAATCATGTACCATTCTTAGTTTTCTCTTTCTGCCTCGTCGATTTCGGAGTAGGGTGCGCAAAGTAATGGCTGGTCCTTTCTAGGGGTTTGATTACAGAAGAAATTGACCATGGAGTAAAGCTAAAGGAACAATGTTTCCGTCGAACGGTCCCGTAATTCGACGCGTGGGATAACGTGTTGATCTTCGGTATTTGCTCGGTCTCCAATTACCAGAGAAAAGAGTTAACTGGCTTGATTCACTTCCTTTTGCATAAGTGCCTTCTATCAGTTTTTGTACTTCGAAGCCGTAAACTAGTTCGATGCACTCAAACAAGATTATGTGATAAAGGAGTAATACTTCACAAAGTTGATCGACATGCAATTATGAGCTATAATAAGCGAAATGCGATAAATTAATTAAAACGTTCTAGAAAAAAAGAAGCGTGTAAGAAAGAAGTTAATTAGCTTATTTCACATTTCCATAAATATCAAATGTTGAAATTTAGAATCCTTTGGAAACTATTTAATCCTTTGCTGTAGAACACGGAACTAGCTATGCGTAAAAGACGATAAAAACATAATTACGTTTCGTTACGAAGAGAAAATATCTGAAAACTTAAAATTCTGAAACTAGCGAGAATTTTAAATCAATACAATATTCCGTCTACAATATTCTGTATACATATAATAAATTATAATAAATACAAGGAGCTAAGAAAAGAAAATATTCAAAGTTATTAATTAACAAATAATAATATTGAACGTTTAAGCATAAAAATTGTTTTGTTCCTTTTTTTACTTCATTTCGGCAAATTTATCCAGCGTCAGTTAATGCGATGAAATCGCGTTTTCTAATATTATGTGCACATGAGTGGGGGCGCACAGAATTCCACTATAATTGCATCCGAGTCATGCCGATGGTATCGCGAAATGCCATTATCTGCGTTGAACCCACAACAGATACATCGGATGTAAGCGCTGGAGGGTAAAAGTTACACGATGGAGCGACGATCGAAACGACGACGCAGTTTCGTTCTCATTGCAAGCGCAACGTTGAGCCCATGCTCTGATAATGTTGACTGAAGCTCAGACTGTTCGTTCATAAATACGATTACTTTAGAACTTCTAAGGGAGCTTAAAGGAATTTGAAAAACAATACGCTACAATTCAGACAAATGTATTTAGCATTTTACGAGCAATGCTTTATAAAATAGAATTTGTATGAACAGTAATTCATCAAGATATTTAAAATGCAACTGAACTAATCATATAGATATTCAATTGCTAAAAGATCAAATATCAATTGTTTAAATCTTGTTTTGTATTTCTCTCTAATAGACTAGAACAGTAGAGCATACACCTATTTCTTAAATATTTATTTCTATATAGCGATAAATATAATTTTAAGTTGAAAACATGATTAATACATAAAAAAATGTTATTCTTTCTCTTAAAACAATTGCCTATGAATTTATATAAATTTATCACCCTCGAAATGTTATATTTTTGGTTCTTAATTTATTACGGCGCGCCTCATATTTATAGCGTTATCGTGTTAAGAATACCGCGCAATAAACAATTGAATTTCGCGCAACCATCGAGACCACGAAAGCAAGTTAAACCGGTGAAGCGAAACCCAAGCTAGCACGTTACAAACTGCATCCGCGATGGCAGCGTGGAACGAAGCTCGACAAATAACGCATTCAACGGTTATCGTGAAAGAGACGGGGAGAGTCGGAAGTTAAAACGTTTCGGTGCGCTTGACGATGACGTTCAGAAACCGTGACTCCGGTTTTACATTCGAATGCGCCAGACAACCCGATGGTCGCAACTCCGAGCGAGGCAATGTCGCGTCGCGCCAAGTTCGACGATCTTATAGCATCGACACGTACTCATCATAAAGTCCTGACAGATCGTACGTTCGGCTCTGATAAACTCTTGGGAATAACTCGAATGGGGGAGCCCAGTAGTGCGCAAGGATTCCGGGGGATGAACATCCTTCTCGTGAGAATTATGGTCCGTTCCGTCGCCGAAGCTTACCCAACAACCGGCACCTGTCGCTTCCGGAATAGCTCGGGAGCCTCGACCATCGCCGCGATGAATAGCAACGCGGCAGAATCTCCAGCCACGGGCCGGTTAAATGGACGAGGAGAACCGACCAGGCCACCGCGTAATTCCTTTAATCAGCCGCGGAATTCGTGCTCTATCCGCCGGCGTTCGTTCGCGTCAGGTCGTTACGTGCTACGACATCGTGTTTCCCTAGGTGCGAGATCGCACCACTTGTTGTCCTGCATTTGCATTTAGCTTTTAACGATTTTACTATCGGACACGCCACAGAATTTTGTTGCGACTGAAATTATGTGCCTTCCGTATGCTGATTTCATCTCAACGTTTAGTTTTTATTCATTAGCAAGATAAATGGGAAAAAACAATTAAAATTACAATCTTCGAAATATCATCCAGACACTCGAGTGTACTGCAATAGTGATTGATCAGCAATTACTTAAAAATCGCTTTAAGAAATATATGTATTTAGAATTTAAAGATTAATTTAAGTGTATGTTACACAATTTTTATATTATCATATTGATCATATTGATTTAACTAAAATTTTTCCCAGTCAAGTTAGTAGATTTTTGTAGAAAAAGTCAAAAGAGAGAAATTGCAAACACAGAAGCTAGCCATCGGAAATTCAAGCGCACAATCAAACCGGATGAAAAAAGAGATGGAAGTGAAAAGCAATTCGTGAATGAAAGTGAATAATAGATAAAAGGTAATACGCGGAAGTCATTCTCACCCGCAAACGTTTTGACGTACATCACATCGAAACAGTAGCGGCGAAGCGATAAAACGATGACCAGATCGTGCCGGAGAGTCGGCACGAGTTTATAAATGTGTTTTTCGAGAAGTTAGTTGGAAAGTTCGCAAAGAAACCTTATTCGCCTTTTCTGCGCGGCAGGCGTTCACGACTGCGCCATGATTCCGTTTGGAATAGGCTACGGTAAGTACTTCTAACGGGGCGCATCGTTATTACGGATTTAGCAAACGGCAGGACGGGGCAAGGGGTTAGCGAGGGTAAGGACGCCGGATCCAAAAATAAACGCCCGAGAAACCGTTCCGGCTGCGCCAGCAAAACTTTCTGCTGCAACGCCCCTGCAGGATAGCATTCGTGCTTGTGAAAGGAGGAGAATGGGGGTGGAAGAGGGAAGAAAATGTAAACGGAAGTAGAAGAGGAGACGGAAGTGGAAAGAAGGAGATGATGATGAAGACTGGCAGTACGCGAGTCGTTTCTATCTTCATCGCGGATTTCCCTAGAATGTAAGTTAAGATGCATTTTTCTTTGAAGACAGGATTTCTTTATCAATAAGCCCTTTCTTTACGAAATATAGTCGAAAGTCCTTTGTATTATTAATACACATCTGTAAATGAATCTCTATGTTTATTTAATTATTTATAACGGTCACATAATTGCAGTAAATATAAAATATACAAATATACTAAAGAGAGAATAATACAATTAAAATTATATGCTGTTTATAAGCACGGCTACGTATTGCAAAATATAGTAATGTACGTGAATAAAATACAAGGTGTTATTTTACAACACAGCATTATAATGTAATTCCAATCACATAAACATCTATTATCGTCCAAATTAATGTGACCGGTCCAGTAGCTTATTCATTGTGCGTAAAAACCTGTCTATTTGTTAATGAATATAAACGAAACAACATATGCATTCGGCTATGGAATGACGAATTCAGTGCGAAAAGTGCAATTTGATAAATAAATCAACAATTTATTGAATGTATTCTTTATGCATCCCCTCCTCGTTACGCTAGCATTATGAATAGGTGGATTTTTTTTAGATATTTAGGTCAATCACCTGAACAGATAACAACACAAATTGCAAATCCCCCAAGCTCGCTCCGACTGCTAAAGTTATAATACTTTCATGTTGTTCGAAACAAAATACTCTCGCAATACTTGGAGTCACGAATAGAAGTAAAGAGAAGAATTCCGGATTATGAGGTTCTAATAATCTGCGACAAAGGCGGGCAATGCCACGCCCGAATAAATTACGACAGAGGCGCCTGAAGTAATCAATTCCGTGCGAATTCCAGCGTCGTATTACACATGCACGCGTATTTCCTAAAATATTCACGAGACTACGAGCGCAGGCTATATCGTACCAATCAAGATGAGAGATGGAGGCGCAGATGAAAGGCCGCTCCACAGCAACGGCGGCAACGATAGCAACGGCGACGGCCCGGGTAAAGGGAACGTAAGAGTGTAATTAATGCTCGGAATGCCGGATGAGGCGTTTACACGGGAGCGAAAAACGAGAGGGAGCGATCCTCCTCTGACCTGATTAGCCCCACGGACTACCCTCCAGGCGACGCCGCTCAACGGCACGAAAGCGTTGTGTTTGTTTGAACTACTTCGCTCACCGGGCGTCTCTCTCTCTCTCTTTCTCTCCTCGTCACTCGCACCGCGCTCTTTTTGCTTCTTTTCCTCGCGAGCATGCCCGCGGCCGTCACGAGCCTCGTTTACAATTGGAATTAAGGAGTCACGACAAACGCGGTTCAAAACGATCCCCTTTGGTTACACGCCTCGTCAGCCGCGTATTCATCCGCGATAACACGCGACAAGCTAATCCGCGCGAGTAAGTCGCGGAGCCAGACCGCAGCAAGTTCTAATTATTCAATTTCGACATAAGTGAGGTACAACGGCGAAAATAATTTTGATGTGAAAATTCTCGAGACGTAGAAGAATGCAGATAAAGGTGGAAACAATAGCTTTGCCCGCTATTTTACACGCTTATTTCATTATTCATGAAATAACTGCTAACGTGTATTTCAATGGCATAATATCTTTATTCTGTTTGCAAAGCTTTCGCGTTTGCGACTCTCACTGCGGATGTATGTTTAATATACGATTTCATAATGACGAATATTCAAGTTATCATTTGGAGAATGTTGACCGTAGCATGTACACGAGTTAATAATACGTTTTATGTTTCGTCTAATGTCCACATATGGTCTAGTACATTGAAGTTATATGTGAAATGAGAACAGCGGGTGCAAATTTCGTAATTGCATTATGCAGAATGAGCGCGGCAGAGTGAGAGCCAACAATGCGCAACAAGCTTTTTTGTCAAGTTTCTGAACGAGGCGAGCGACGGGATTACTTCTTTCGTAGATATTAATTATAAGCGCAACGTACATGTCCTGTTAAAAAGGGACAATTAATCTAGAATCTCGCGCGGCGCCGCAAAACTCACGCTCAACTTTCATGGAAAATCCGCACTCTCATTACGCCATATTGCGAGAAGAGGTCTTTTCGCCACCAGAACAGCCATTAACTTTTTCTGCCACGATTACGCATCACGTCTTTTGTTCTCTACTTTTTATTGCACTATGTAATCTAAATATGATCCTTTGTGCAAAATGCACACGGGTATTCGAAGAACGTAACTTCAACTATCAAACGCTACAATAATAACACATACCATACATGTGTTTTTCTTTCTGTGTTCTCTTTTAAAACCTCACACCTATGTGTTATTCCAAAACTGAATAAAAAAATTGTTGCACACTGTACAAAAATTTTTGACATATATTCCGACAATATATTATCCCGAAAAGTCAAATATTTTACGGAAGGATTATCGTCAATATATCTGTCTCTGGAACAACTGCTTAACTTGATTACTCCAGAAATAATACTCATGTTTCTAATATCATCCTTCATTATGTAAATGCTTATTGCGTCTCCCGTAAACGTTCGATGCTTCTCTCGGGTTTGTTCAACGCCGCATTTCTCGGGGAGTAGAGATTTCTATTAAAGCAGTCCGGCTACCTTGGCAGTTATATGAAAGCACTCTCAGCTGACAGCGATAACGTCCTACGAAATTATTCGGTTATTACATCCGAGACTCGAATACCTGTAATAACTTTGTCAGAGATTGTTTTGCGAGGGACAAACGCCGTACGAATACAAATCTATCGGACGTAGACAATTGTGGAGATGAAAGGCTTATGGAAATGGCGGTCTACTGGCGAATCAAAATATAGGTAGTCCATAGAAAGGCCGGATAAAGCAGCAGACACGACGTCGCCGGGATAACGGCGGATTGTGCTCAACTATATGGCTTCATCCTAACGAAGGAAACGCGCCTGATTTATGAAAAGGAAATTTGCCATCTAAATAGTAATCTCCCTGGGGATAAATATTATCCCGCGGAAAAAGAAAGCGACACGATGGCTGCAGTGAAATTCGGTCCGCGATGTATTGTTAATGATAACAGTCCTCGTTGTGCGATGCTGTTACTTGTTCACGCTTCAAACACTGATCGAAATGCTGACTGTCATATGCAATTTCATCAAAATGGATTTTCATTTAATATTCCAATTCGACATCGGCGTATATGTCAAACGCCACTTGCGCTGACCCGCGCGTGCGGCAAGTGTTTACGCGATTAAATGCACACGCCCGACATTCCACCAGAGATCGCGGACCGCCGTAAAACGCACGCGAGTTTCAAATTAAATTTCGACGTGAGATGTATGCGCGCACCTCTTCTCCGGACTATTTCTACGTATTTCATCGTCCGGGAATAATTCCGCAGTCGATCACGATCCAATCTCCGCGGAACGTAGTGTCCACAGCACCATACGTAATGCACGCCCCCAAGAAGTATAGCCGTAATAAAATGGCTGTTTGAAGGCGACGTGAGAATTCCCGCGGAATATGGATTTAATATACAGCCCGATGCCCACGGGCTGAAATCTAATATCCCGCGAAGGAGTCGATAGTTTCATTCGGGATGAACCGTGAGATTCACGTGGAACGAACGAAAAAGAACGGCAGGAAAGTAACGGCGGGACGCGCGTGCATGAGGGAGGACGGTAATTCCTATCGAAATTCCACGGGAGTTTTACGACCGTTCTACTAACCGTTCGACGCTCGTGAATTTGCGAAATGCCGTGCCTAGTAAAATGCAGCCTCGCCTCGGATGCTCCCGTTGCGCGCCGCTGCCGGGAATCGGCACCGTAATATCCGTTGACGAAAGACATCGTCGCACCGTCGGAGATAAATCGAGAGCTGCATCTGCAAGTGGATTAATGCTGCTTTCCGCGGCAGCCGCCTTCACGGGATTAAATGCCCGCATTTTCATAAGGCGCGATGTCGCACCGCGGCATTGTCGCTATTGTGGTATCAAACGTCACGATTCGCTGGGAACGTCTAGCGTGGATTGTTACAATGAACGTTGAATGTGTCGGCGATAAGATAGATCTTAAAATGCCACGCTGCGCGCGAAAGTGACGTAAAGAGAATTTCCAGACGAAACTGACAATTTTGTTATTGCTTTTCTGATTCCACATGATGGTTGGAAATATTTAAGGAAATAAAAAATTCCATCGGTGGGATTTATCATGTGATATTGCAAGAGTTATGTGTACGGGGGATCGATTCTACAATAACTAAAGAATATTTTCGGCGGAAGAATATAATATACGTTTCAATGCCTTGTAAATAATTTATAGAAGTCGAATAATATGTTGCGCGCGTCGTGAATTCTATATCACAAGAGCTACTTTAAAGAAATGGCAAGGTATATAATATAACAAAACAGCGGGTGCAATTTCATTTAAATAAATGGTAATCAATTCGATATATCAAAGAAAAATTTTCCCCGGACAGAGGAGAAAACTTTTTCCCGCGTCGTTTCATTAGGATCAAAGATAAGAGTGAATGATGAAGAAAATTACATTGCATCCTGTAGTAAAGGAAGATGTAAAGGGAATAATTCGGTTCTCATTATTCTCACATTCTATTGGTCGTTTTCTGCGAAAAGCGCTAAAAGTGCAAAATAGACACAATCGACAGGAAAATTGCTGTTAAAACAAAGAGATTAAAAGCCGAGGAATGCACAAAGGATCGTATTTGCCATTCTGGCGCTCCTTCGACTCTTACTATTCTCCCAGCGCGGCTTACGACCTCTTCAACCCAAATGGAAAACCAGCAGGAACGCTATTACAAACGCCAGCATCTTCTGAAATGGAAGATAGTTGCGCTAGATTCGTAAATAAAAGAATGGATTTTGAGCTCTCGCAGAATGTCCGTCGCCGCCGTTGAGTGAAACCTCCAAGAAAACGGTACACAAGTCGTCTCGCGTGCGCGCGGACGAAAATGCGAAAACCACCAGCAGCTCGATTATTCCGTGGTTTTCACGACTTTCTTTCACGACCGCTAAACTTGGGTGCAAAAGCACGAGGAGCCGGACGATGCGCACCGGGAGACATTAGACACTGAAAGTCCCATTCGCCGTTCCGACAGACACGGAAAAACTCGTGTACACGATGGATACATTTACGTAGTTAAATTTCTATTACCGTTCGGGTTGAAGAAAAGTTTTGAATGTAATATGACGCGCGCAACATGCGCGATGTGCCTTTCAGCAATTTCAAGAGCTACTTTAAGCATAAAAGTAAAAATGAAATAATAAAATCTTCAGTTATTGCCCACCATAAGCGAGCGTCCTTCTACATTTGTTTACGCATAAATTCAACGTAATCTTATTACTATAATTATTTGCAACATAATTTGGAACACTTTTTAACGATCGCGCGCGTTAGCTTACATCATTATGCTCATAAATAATTACTTTAAGATGCAGTCTATGCATCATGCTCCAATAGTATCCTGTTTATCATGGCAACTGTATTAAGACCACGTGAATGCAAGAACTAGCATAGAAAGATTGTTGAACTGCCTTCAGTGACTGGCGAATGCCGACCATAGTTAATGAATCCCCCAGAGTTTCTCCTGGAAGATTAACGACGTAAGGAACACCAGCAGCTGGTGGGCGATGAAAAGGGGTTGGAAAATCTTTTAATGGTGTGTATCCGACTTGGGTAATGTCCTGCGCATAAGTCTTTTTTTCTAAAACAAAGAGAGATTTATAGAGACGCGTATGCTTGAGAATATACTTCCCTCGCGATTGCCCTGCGGTTTAATAGGATCGGATCTTTTATATTTCTTTCCATTTGTTGATATTATTTTCAATTTTTACTCTTTCTTATCTCGTGTTACTTGCGTTAATGTATTTCCAATAGTCGTCTCCGGCATTTTTTTTTTCACGACTCTTTATAAATGATTCGCTATGCAGTTAAACATTAATATCGTGATTACCATCGGTAATTACATTCGGGCTGAGTTCCAGCAATTTGACGAGTAAGCGCCAGACAAAAGTAATGGAGCTATAATTAGTTAATTAGCGTAACGCAAATCGTCCCGAATGAATATACTGGTCGGTCGATAAACAAATACAAGCCGATCCTGCATTAACGAAATCCATTCAATAAAGGTTAATGGAAACGATTCGCAAGAAATGTAATTATGGAGAGAGTTTCCAACGCATCCGTCGATATGTATCGAGATTATTCATACGGTTAAACCACATGACCAAACCGAGGGCCTTCGGGCCAGAATAATTACAAGATACAATGAAATTAAATCATGTTGCAACATACATAGGGAAATAGGATAATAATATAGATAGAATATATTATTCCGCAAGTGGAAAGGCAAAAATTAATCTCTCATAAAATATTATATTAAAATTACTTTCTGACGTAGGATTTTATTTATATACTTCCGATGAGCGATCGGTCGAGAGATTTTGATGGCGCAATCAGAGAGCAGCCGGCAATCCTATTAGCGACCTTTTAACTGTTTCAAGTTACTAATAACTCGTTACTCGATTACGCTTAATGCTGTTGATACACTTACGAGCTCGTCATCGCAGTTGAGAGTAAGCGACGCGACAACAGCCCCATGTTTCTCCCCGTCTAAACACCCTGCCGTACGTTATCGCGTCCCAAAGACACCCGGTACAACGGTGCCGGGCTAGAGCGCCGCAGCACGCATATAACATGCAGAATTTCACGAGCAATAAACAACTGCCACCGTAATCGTGGCAGTAATATATGCCGGCGACGTCGGAATCGTTTTCGGCGCGAGGAGAGAAGCGGCGGCGCCGTCCAAAGTCTCTCCTCCGACATGCCCGCTTCCGACATCCGCCTGCCGCGTATGAACTCGCGCGTCCACGTACGTGCTGTTCGCGCAGGTGTTTCACTTTACAAAACTGCCGTGCTTTCCGTCGCGAGTCGTGTTTTGTGCCGCCGACTAGAGGGAAAAGAAACGGCCCGGGTTCCAGCTTCAGAGGTGGCACAGGTGCCTGTGCTCAGACAGGCGGATACGTACCTGTCCAAATGTCTCCATGCGGAGCTCGTATTACAGTAACATATGAGGACGGGAATACTTATTCCCCCGTGCGCACCGTCTAACTTCGCTCGTTATGAGACTTTTATTTCCGACCCGCGGAAACTTGCTCCGACGGAGGGGAAAAAAAAGGGTGGTATCGTACTTTCGAAAGGTTTACAAGAGAGTATGTTTTTTCAGGCGGAGAGATTCTTGTAAGAGATTCTATTAAGCCACTATACTTCCTTGTACATTGCGAATGCGTGTTACGAATTTTAATTTGAAAGGCAGAAATAACTAAATTTTAATAATTTTTAAATTTCTAATTATTATCATACAGATGACGATAGATAAAAATATGAAGATGCGTTGATTTGCGCAACGGTGAGCAACTTTCATGCAAAAAAAAGATGTGTCGCGAGATATTTAATGCTCTTATATATGCGATCGAAAACATTCCAGATAAATTTATTTGGAATTCTCACGAATGGTCGAGCACGTTACATCGAACGCGCGAAAACACGTACGGTAGAAAATGCATAAAACAAATTTGTCGGGTATCACGCGCAGAGTGCCGTCCTGTTTTTTTCGTCCTGCACGTAGAACATTAATCACATTATTCGCGTGGAAACTCACGTGATAACGTCGTGTAACAGATCCAAAGAGCCGAATGTGTTAGTTTAATTTCAACTCAAACGGTACTTCGACGATCATTTGTCCCCGCGTAACTATTCATTTATAGCTGGCGATATCGCTAATTGGACCATGCCAATTTGTGTATCCACAAAAATTCTAAAAAGTGCATTCAATAATACCGATTCGCTCCAAATCGAAAATTGCAAGCGGCCTCAAATTTGTTATGTTTCGTGTTGAAACTCACCAGATAGATAGATAGGTTGGTAAGTTAATTAACGAGAGAGACGTTGGTTAAATCATTATTAAAAAACATCCAATGCCGATCTCCGAACGGATGAACTAATTGCATTGGTTAGACTCGTTAAATTCCATCACCGCGTAACAAATAAAGTTGTATGAAATTAAATGCATGCCATAGTAATGAAATTGATTGCTACATATACGAATAGTAACCAAAGAAGTCCAGAAAATAATTTCATCGTTCGTGTTAAACGGTATCAATTGTGGGGCATTCACTGTAAACAATTGTAGGTTAAATTTCACACACATAGAAAATTAATTTACCTCTAAGCTTCAGTTTTAGTAGCTTTAAATTCTTCTCAAGTAGATAAAATTAAAAATAAAAAAAAATAGGAAATAAAAAGTGCTTGGAAAAAATAAAAATTAAAAAATTAAGAACAGTGTAAAAACATTAATGTTCTTTTCATGTATTGTTAGCAAATAAAAGCTTTTATATGTTCATTTTATTAAAAGGCGATAAAAATAACATTAAAATATATCAGATAAACATATACATAAACGCTGCGATCATAATTAGAGATTCTGATAAATTGTAAGTGCAATATTTAAGATTCCCTCCCCCCATATTTATTGATCCCGCAATAACATCCCGTAATTAATACTTCTTAATAATTAATTTAAAGTAGTACATTAAGCTATATCGATGCATTTATTATTTTTCTTTTGTATAGCAAAAGTGTCGCTTTTGTCATTGACTTTCACTACTTTGTCGTACTAATGCGGCGCTCATATAATGAGAAAAATAATGAGAAAAGTTCACAAAATATTAAGCTTCTCACATAACAAGTTATAAGAAATACTTTTATTTGTCCAAAAATAATGGCCATATTATTTGACAAATAAAGAATCAATTACACTGTTACATATCAAAGGCAATTATTGTAAATTCATAATCTCTTGGATTATTGAATTTATTAGAGTCTTTTTATGTCAGTAGATATAATCTTAGTTATATAATGATAAATATATTTAGTAAAATGTTATAATAGAACATTACATCAATATTTCCTGCGATTATCGATTGAGCATTGCAAATATTTCATATTAAAGTACATACTTCCGGTAAGTCTCGATCGAATATAAATCTTCCAGAATATTTAAATCCCTTGCGTTAGTAATGGAATCTGACTGCCTTTATTGGAATAAATAATAGTGTGCAATATAAATGTTCGTAAAATTTGCATAACGTAGATACGATAAATTATAGGCATATTATGTTCAAGAAATGCCACCCGATGCCGATATAATAATGTCAAAATATAATTTTAACAATGTTAAAATTATTATATTGACATTATTAATTTTAACAATGTTAAAATTAATATTAAAAAGACGTAATATAAGAAAGATGTAATAGAAAGATCAAATTATTCAATAATGCTCCAACGTAAGTTTAAAATTTTTAACTGTTAAAACAGCACACTTTAAAACTTTTCTCTCAAATGGATGTAAGTTTTGCGAGCGGCGAGTATCGCTCGAAGTCACATTTAATTCAATTTAGTCAAATGTACACGGAGACTAAAAGATAGAACCTTTCAAGTTTTGCATTCGGAGCAATTATTGTGAAAAATTATACTAGTGCTGAATTAAATATGCATTATTCCACTAGAATTACTGACCGATTTTTCACTTTAAATCCGATTATTTAAAATTATTAAACGAACGATGCTGCCATCGTAATGGTTACATATATCATTTTTTTAGACTTTCGTTTAAATCGCGTTTTTAATCCAATCGTAAATATTTTATTTTCACCCGCAGTTACCATGTATCTAATGTATTGTTGGATAATGCAAGTGTTATATACATTTTAGTTTTTATATGAAATATGTATGTAAATAAACTGTTTCACATATTAAATAAATTTTAAAATTTGTCTCACATCTGTGTGATATCAGTATATTATATACTGCGTTAGTCATAAATTTTATTAAAACTAAACTATTAAAACTAAAAAAATATATTATAAAACAGAATGTAATGCTTATTTTTCTCAATTTTATATAGCAGCATAATAAAGAAATTAATTGCAAACGAAATGTGAAATATGGTTTTAGCATGCTTATTATGTAAATTGAACATTGATGGTTGAAATATTTACTCCTAAAGGATTTAATCGTGCGAATATAAATAAACAAGAATAATAAATAAAATACTTATGTTTTTACAATGTTCAACAGTTTTTGCATTCGTCAAAACAAAGTTTAAAAATTTCCTGTAATGACAGTGATGAGATTTTATGGACAATCACTGTGAGATAATGCAAATTTAAAAATCTTGGACCGTTTACTTCGAACGCTCAAGAATATATAAAGAAAGAACTTGCTCAAGAGACGATCGTATTTCACACGGAGGGCTTCCTCGTGATCTCGCGACAAGGTTTCCTAGCAGCTGCCGCGACACAATAAAGCCGCAACAAATAAATCTTCCTCGAGGAACACTTCCGAATTTGAATTTCCACGGTCGGGGGCTCAGAGTAAAATTATCCGCGTTTCCAGGAGTGAATTTGCTAACTTCGCTTCGCGGCGACACCGAACTTTCGGTGGCTCTGCTATTTTACCACGCAAAGTTTTGAATGTGACCGAAGAAGGGTATGGTTATCTAAATTTACGTAATCGTGACCTTTGAAGCATTTAAATTGCAAGAACAGTTTAATGCTTGCCGGGTTGCCGATTTCGTGCAACAACAGATAAAAATGCTAGCAAAAGTCTCGATGGCCGACAAAGTTATGATCCATTGCATATTCTTGTATTAAATCATCTCAGTTTCCGAGTAAACAAAGAAAGGAGAAAATAAAGACTATTTATCATTTGAAAGCAAAGACAGTTTTAAAATTCATTGCGTTTAATCTTTTACTGTCTATTAAGCGATCAATTATCTCTCTGAAATGTAAATTCTAATGCAGATATACTCCCATTTCGTATCTGTCGTCGTTCACGGCGTTATAAATTGCAAAGTTCGCATTACAACTCACATACGCTCTGGAGTGCGACCCTAGTGCGGGGTGGCGGGTGTGAAAAATGACTGGACCTCGTATTAATCGCAGCTACTTTAACGTTACGTCCAGTACGTGCGCTAAG
This sequence comes from Tetramorium alpestre, assembly GCA_021460005.1. NCBI lineage: Eukaryota > Metazoa > Arthropoda > Insecta > Hymenoptera > Formicidae > Tetramorium > Tetramorium alpestre. The sequence goes on along the minus strand of JAJVSH010000038.1, from coordinate 483,102 downwards.
CTAAAGTTTGCCGTGCACCTGCGGTGGCACGGCCGAGAACGTCGATGCCGATGGATTCGTTACACGGGAATTCGGTTTGCGGTCGTGTGTACACTTACGAGAGCACGCGTAAACTCCGTCGTCTGTCAAAACTTCAGGCTATTAAAACAAATTGCGAGGCGGAATGGACCGACTCGCTCGCGCGTGAAAGTAGTTAAGCCTTTGATGCGACATGTCCATACTGGAATTATGGCGTAAAGTTTTCTACCCTCGTCAAATGTTACAGGATAAACTCGTCGAATAGATAAAATGCGTAATAAGATTATATATGCAGCGAAGAAAGAGAAAGAAAACAATTTAAAAGTTGCCGATATAAAATAAAAGCAAACGATATAGAGAGCTTGAAAAATTTTCAGAGTATTTTTTTGTAGAAAGACCATTCAAAGAAAAATATGCGATAGATATTACGTGTAGCTACGAAAATTCGAAAGAGAAAACCCCATGGGAAAACTCTGAGAAAATGCCACGAGGATATAGCCACCATTTCAGAATTTTTTCCTTCGTACGTGCCGGAATTAGAAAGTGACGGAAGTGTATTCGAATCAATTCTTTGCTCTTTGGAAAAAAAAAACAAAAAGATAGAGAAGGAGGTGGAAGGCAGTATACGTGGAATGAGTTGTAAATCAATCGAAAGTCTAATGAGCGTGACCTACTTCGCGGATGGTTTTGAAACTGATCTTAAGCCCTTTACGGGTTCATTGTGTCCTCGGGTGTAGGTAATCTTCCGGATGTCTTATACTGCCCTCCGGGGATATAAACTGGATAAAAACTTTTAGTTTGAAATGTTATTTGCGTCAGAACATAATCGTAATTCCGACAAAAGTTTATTTCTCTCATATTACGTTGAAATAATATTTTTACAGAATTTCAGTAACAATATAACTCAAATTGAACGATTATTTTTTTTATATTAAGGAGATAAATCGGAAATTTATACAAATAACATTTAATAAAATACTAAAAACTGTTTTATCATTTTTAATTATAAAGATTACTATATCATCTTCTGAATATTTATAACCTATTAAACTCAAAACAATATGAAAAGAAAAGAAGAACTTAAATTGGTTATTATTATTGAATTTATTCCAATTGTTTCAATCCGGTATATAATTCTAATTATTTTTTAACACAATCTTATCAAAGAAATCAATCTTGCAATATTAATTACACAAAAATGTACCTAATATAATGAACAATAATCTTTTAGATCTGAACGAGAAAAGTTATCACGTGCAATGTAATTTAATATGCCACGTTGCCACTCTACCTTCGCTTTTCAACGATTATGTCGAGTATATCTCTATGGAACCTCTTTCCTCGATAACCATCCGATTTAGAAATGTTTGAACTCAGAAAACGCCAACTAGATAATATCGAAAAACTCGTTTGGAATGGAATTGAAAATACGGCGAGTAAAAAGAAATTGCATGCGATCGCCTTGTCGAATTATTTTTTATTTTTATGAGTCGATTAAGCTTTACATTTGATCAAGAAGCACTTTCGAAATACTTTCAAATACTATGTAACTTTCAATTACTATGTTAGGCTTTCTTTGTTGCCGTTTCCTCTTTTGCCAGCTGTTTCGTTTACACGAAACGTCACCTGTAGAATCCGCCCGGTGCCAATTCACGTAGAAGAACCATTAGTTCCTCTTTTCTTTCCTTCCTGTTTTCGCGTTCTGCCTTCGTTGCTTTCTCATTTATTCTGAAAATTGCGATAAAGTAGGATTTGACCCGACATCGGATGGGATGGAGCAAGACCAGAAAGATAAAGAACGGCGGCTACCAACTTGGTTGCAGGGTGGTGTACAGGTTGCGGGGAGATCAAGGGGTGAGCCAGCGTGTAACGGAAGAAAAAATACTTCTGGCAGTCGTAGCACAATGTCGTAAATAATATGCGAAAGTCTTGGCCACGCCAGGCAAAATCCGTCCCCGACATCGCTTTTACTTCTCACTCTTGTTTTCCGCGGATTATAATGTTATTTACGAGCTATGGAGTGCCTTTCAACTAAAGCTTTATATAGTGCAACACTGAATTTTCAGCCCCTGAAGAGCCTGAATAACAGCATGAGATTTATTCGCACGTAGCACAAGATTGGTTCTCCTGCTAAATAAGTCTCAATCGTATTTTTAATTACAGCCGGTCTTCCACGTAATTTACCTTGTATAAAATGTATCTCGTGTTTACAGCTACTCGCAAAGGAAAAATAATAAAATAACTTACAAGCGTAATCTCTCTCTCTTCGTTTCCCATCGGTATCTCTTAGACTAGAATCTCGTTAACAACCATTTATTTTACCCAACAAATTATTTACATCTTTGAATTTCATCTGTTTATAAGAATGTTGCAATTAAATAAAAAAGATTTTTCCCAAGATATTTAAATGTCTTGTCTATCTTTAATTAGAATCGAGCATTCAGATGCATATCTCAGAGCTGTATTCAGCAAGCGGCAACGCACGTGGCATTTTTTTTCAGTCTTTTGTGTGCACGTAGCGAATGCAGCCGCATCAGTTCCGTCACGTCAGGAGAGATTAAGCGGCAAGCGCATCAACGTCCGAAAAGTATCGAAAATTTAAAGAACGTCGGGCGGTAGCTTCTATCGACAGCTTCCTCGATTCTCAAGTCACGTTTCGAATCGCGGTGATCGTTTCACAGGGACGTGCCTTCGTCAGGACGGAGTTCCGTATCGGTGAATCCGCACCAGGAGAGCCCCGGGCTGCGAGTGCCAGCGGATCGCGTTTACAAAGCCCAACTTCATCCATCCTTTCCATACTGCCATGATAGTTTTTTTTTTTTGTAACATCGTGATCGTAGTGACGATCGAGGAGCTAGTTTCTATTCTACACCCGGAGGCGCTCGTTTACGCTTAAAAACCTAATTAAAATAACAATCGGCTACGGACAATGGTGTCGAAGCGCAGCCGTGTGTTATATGCACTTGTACGTACGTGCATGGATTCCGGGAGCAGGACACTGCTTTTATATCGATTGAAAGAGGTTGACTAATGTTCTTTCTGTTTCGCAGCGCATTTGTTAACGCATTATTGAACAATTAAATTTCCAATCAATAAATATTTTGATATTTTGTAATATGTTTAATTTATCTATACATTTTTAATTATATAAGACTATATTATTAATAAAAGTTCTCTTTTAAGATTTTTAAAATATTTTGAATAAGAAACACCATATTTGCTATCTGTAGCTCACCCTCAGAAATACACAAATAAAAGAACGTAAACAAGACATATAAATAATATATATCTCAGATTTAATTGCTCTCTACTGCAATAATCTTCACAATGATACCAAGTGACACATAAATATTTCTACACTTGAGAATACAATCAACGCTACAATTGTCCGATATCTAAAAACGCTCGAGAAAGAAATCCCAATAAATGAAAGCGTCAGGCTGATCAAGCATCGGTATAGATTCAGACAATATCATGGCAATTCCACCCAATTATACCGGTAATACGACAGGACGAAATTGCATAACAAACAAATTGTCGGCGACGAAATCGTTCCGCGAATAATTCTGAAGCGCAACGTTTCACTTCGAGCGCATCACGGAGAATTGTGGAAGCGCCGGAATGCGCGTCGCGGAAAATTAAATGTCAAATTAATGCGGACGATAAATTCGCCGGGCGAACGAGCGACGCGCGGACGTACAGCAAGGCCAGCAAATTCACAGCGCATTATCTGGAATTTAATTCGACGACATATAAACGCGTGAAGTACGACCGATAAGACCGTAGGAGAGAAGTGGCCAAGATCCTCCCGAAAGCGAAGGACCGCCGTGGAGATAACAAAATCGGCCGCGTTTATTTTACGAGTATTAAACTCTGGCGCGAATAAAACCGCTCGTACTTACGCGCCGAGAAATTCGCTGACGTCAAATGTTTTTTGCAGTTCCTTTCAGCTTTTTTATCATAAAAGGTGATCGATTTCGATACCAGACATCAACAATCCTATACTCTATCTCACGTCATCATCAACGCGTAAAGTCGCGCTGCATTTTAATACGGTATCCGTACCTCTTGTCGTTGCAGAAAAGCGAAGCGATGAAAGCCAAACTGATCTCTGCGTCAACGAAACCTTCTCGAAGACAGCTTTGTTACTTGAGACGTCTATCCATGATCCGCCTTGACAACCAAAGGTATAAGGAAGTAAATTCAACATCAAATTATAATGACGGGACTGCTGTATCATATTTTGAAATAATAATAAAAATATTAAATTGATTTTCCAATCAAAACAAAGATAAACTTTATTTTGCAGATTTCAATTGAACATTAGACTTAATAATTTCTTTTAAATGAAATAATTAATCAATTATTGAAATTTTTATTTAAAAATAATTTGTATATAATAATGAAAACTTGCTTTTCGAAAGACATTTTTCCGATGTCAATTTTAATTGATTATGTAGTGCACATAATAATTTTGGTAAGAAAATAAAAAAAAATTGTTGCGTTCTGTTATCAGTGACACTGACATATGACAATATAAATAAATCATTTAATAGAATAAATCTTTAATATCCTGCCCTTCTCTAGAACGATCGAGTTTTAGTCTTTATACGAATTTCAATAATAGCGTACTAAAAATAAATTTTCCGATTATGCAAATCGACAGAATGGAATACTAAAGCCCGGTGATGTTTTCAGATTAAACTTTCGTGTCGAGATAATGAAGCATCTAAACTCGAAATTCGAGTTTCTCATTTTCTAAATCCGAGGCGAGCAAATTTATTAGAAGTTTATAATAAAGCAATAATTGGTAACTAATTTGTTACTCAGAGGCACGTAAATGCGCTTGTTATTACATTAGTTTCAGATTCTGCGATATATTTCGTCCTCGTAGCGCAATAAAATAAGGTTGTATATTTCAAAATGCATCTCGCGCTGCATATAAAGCAAGATTTTATCAAACGGCCAATATATCGCAAGGACGCATTTAATATTTTGGTACAATTTCGAGATTGGATACAACTTACATATTCCACTCGTATCGCTCTTTTTTTTTAACTATAACATGTTTAATATATTGTATGCATCAATATTGTTGTGCAATAAAGATTTATGCATCTTCAAATAAAGGATGAATTGACAACGTATCTGCTTAAAGTGCCAAACTTTCCAGAACTTCGAGGAAGCACCTCCGGAATCCGCGAAACTTTCTTAAAATGTGTGTATAAAGTCAAGGCAAACAAAACTCATACTTCGAATCAAATGTATTTGACGTTGAAAGTTCAAGATAATATTCAGCGATGTAGGTGCAATTAATGTGTCATGGAATGCAAATTTCGATCAATTATATCGTGATTATCGTTATTGCGATACGGCAAATACAGTGCATTTTAACTCTGTGGGCAAGCACTCAGCAAATCGCTTCGTCGACCGCACTTTTCCGAAACATGGTCGACTGAATTCAAAGCAGAATTTTACCTCTGGCGGCGTATCGATCGATCCGGAAAATATTCGCTAAGAAATCGTTCTACCCAACCGGCCGTAACTGTTCGCGCGATGCCGGAAACTGCATAAGCAAGGGAGGCAAGGAATTATCGAGGAGAGAAAGTCATGGACGACTAAACACAACGGAGCAAGAAAACAGCGAGAAAATGCCGAGAAAGGAAATAGCGAACGAAAAATTAAAGCTGCATCGGGCAATACTACTATAGTTGCAGCCACGGTCGATGTGGCCGTTGCAGCCAGTCGACAACGAGCATTGTTGGGACATGTGGGTCAACTCGTGCTGCACTTCCGGTGACACACACTGATATAACGACGAATGAAACGACAGAGAGGGAGAGAAAGAGAACAAGACAAAGAGAGACAAGGCGAGACAAACAGCTGTAAAAGCAAGGTGCCATAATACGAATGGAAGGAAGGCGAGATTTGAAAGTGCAAGAGGACGTTGTGTCAACACCTTAAGGTCTAAAAGGCGTGACCCATCACCTTTAACATTTCGCCGAGAGCTAAATGACCAGTTTGAGGATTCTCGTTAAGGATAACGTCTTAACCCTCGTAATTGCGTAACTGCATGCAATTTGAACTGCTATTCCCTCGCCGGGAGTTCCGGCACGATGCATCGTGTAATGAACGGGACTATGTCGTAATCTTTAATTAAAAATGATCACGAATAAAAAAATCACTGTTAACAAGTTATCTTTCGCGATTCGCAGCTTTCGATAAAGATTAACAGTGAAAGGGATGTTATGAAAGATATCAATGACATTTTAAAAACATTTTTAACGTGCACGTTGCTGATGTCTATACCAGTAAAATTTAATTGTAATAGTTTACTTTCTCCACAAAATATATTGCTATGTTCGTCAATTTTACGAGAACGTAAATTTAAAGGTACATGCACGTCGTGCCTCGGGGGAAGTTTGTGTCGTTAATAGCAAGCGATTGATAATTTGGTCCATTGGTACCATTGGGGAATAGCAGACACGAGGTATGACTGCGTCAACAGTATGTGTTGAAGATCCAGATGTGTCGTTGAATCCAACATTTCGAATTTCTAATATATATGTATATATATCAGAAATTCGAATATATATACATATATATATTCGTTTGCGAATGAAAGGTATGCGTTATCCTTATCGCGCCAGGTACGCTGTACAATTCGAAATTGTGCACTCTCAGCAGTGTCAAAATGTTTACGCAAACTTGCATATCATCGTTGATACAGGTTGCATTAATTCGATAACATGCTAGTTTGCGAGTATTACAACGCTCCTAAATGAAGCACCCATCGATAAAATATTAATCTACAAAATGCGTTGACGATGAATTCATTTTCATGTAACGAATAAGCATATTACGCCACGTATTAAATGTTACATTTTCCGAAGAAAATCGTTCTCTCTGTGTATGAATATTCCCCCTTTTTTTTTTTTATAAAAGAAAATTCCATTCGCGGAAATAATATGAATACTAATTGTAAGTGTACACTTTTGGATGAGTCTTAGTAGTGAAAGCACAAAATTTCCATTAAAAGTGCGATGCCCGCTACGGGCTGAGCTAAAGATAAAAAATGAATATGGTCCGTGGTATCGTTGAAAGTGCAGTCGGTTTTATTTATCTTCCAAACTCCGCCGCGTCGCATTATCTCGGTCGAAGCCGTGATACTTCGTTAAAGATGCACGAAAATTGTAATTTGCATCTGGCAGTCGGTACTTTAAAGTAGGTTAATTTCTAGACAGTTTCGCATACTGCGAATTTACTTCTTTCCTTGAAGTCTGTACATTAGGCTCTTTATATAACTTTTTATCCCCCGTTCCTTAACGACGTCAAGAATATATTCTAAAGGAAATTTAAAATGCGACTTCGTTAATGAGACTGTAATTTCTAACGCGTATCACGGAAATAAATTACGAGGATACGGGGAAGGGGGGAGGGGGAGAGAGCGCAAAGAGTGAGATAAATTTCATAGTAACTGACGCATATTTAAGGCTACTTTAAAAGTACCAGTCCAAGAGTAAGTTGACGCCGGTGGAATTTCAAATAACTTCCAAACGACGGGTACGTAAATGTGATTAAATTTACGATAAAGGGAGCTAGCAGACAACCGTACGTAATATATGAGAAATCTATTGCACAACGTGTAGAATGTCAAAGTGAAAAGCATTTGTGAAAGACGTAAAAGATTTTCTTCGGGCGCGTGTGAGAACGCTAAGAATTATTATTCCCGTCGAAGTTTGTTTCACTTCTGGCCAGTGCAAAAGTCATATTTTACGGAACAACGTTAGATTTAATAACACAGTTTAAAGGTTTTACGCGAAAAAGCATGTCATGCCCATCGAAAAATGCTCTCTCGCGGCTCTTAAAAACTCCACGGTGTACGTAATTCGTTCGAGATACCCAGCGACTGGAAACCACTTTAATGCTCTCGTTAAAGTCCCAGGCGCGGTTGAGAGAAGGCCTTTATAAATTACGGCCTCGTTATGTTCGTGAAATTAAAAATTGTGCGTATGCTCACCTCTCAGCGAGTTTTACAGGATCCGCGTTGTTCCCACGAGTCTGTTCGCTACCACCTGTTACAAAAAAAAAGAGAGAAGAGAACGTAAGTTAACAGGAGAGATAAAGATAGTGCAGTGGCATGAAAAAAGGATCAGCTGTAAGGCAGGCTTATCCGGCGGCTTCGTTCACTGTGGCAGACTTTAATGTCTAATACGATATCGTCGACGTCGCGCATAAAAAAGCCGCTGAAATTTATCGAATTCTAAAATTTCGCCGAGTTCGGGAGAAAGAAGAGGCGCTTTCAAATATTTTACATAAAAATATCTGTAGAAATTCAACGTAATGTTAAATATCGAATATGCTTCTTTCTAGCCTGTGTGGATTAATCGCACAGTTTTTATTATTGTAATATCAGCTAAAATAAATTCATGAAATTTGTATAATAATAATGACAATGACAATAAAACACACATTTCCATAAAAAATAAAGGTGAAAAAGCACGCGGCATAAAATTGTTTTGACATCTAGATATTCGTTTCACAGCGCGAAGAAGACGTGGATTGGCACGTAGTTGCGTCACGTATAACACGCCTGTGTAATTTCTCTCGCATTCAGCGAAAAATTAACCCCCCGTTGCGTGGCGTCGAGTTACGGAACCGGCAAAAGAAAAAAATATATATATAAAATAAAACGAGACGGGGGAAGCTAGCACGCGGAAGAAACTTACAATGGAGTTTTCCGGAACGATCCGATTATATTCGCGAGCGGCAGCGATGTGTGAACGCGAATTCAAGCGGCGTTTGCATGCGTAATACCCGCGTCGGATACGACTTAATTACACGGAGTGCCATAAACCCGCGTTGAATCATTGTCACAATCTTCTCGATTCGCGCCGGCCGGCGCCACGAGCAATGGTTTACCGGCCGTTTCTATCGCATGATTTACGCCCGAATGTACTTTACATTCCATTTACGGGGAAAGGGTGCGTGCGGCTTGCGCAGGGGATAATCCCCGGGTCCGCGGCCTCACGGTAAGCTCCATACATTACGCCTTATTTACACGCGTGTGACAAGTTTCTCGCCCTCTCGTTCCCGTGCCACGATGCATTAGCGTTAGCATGCGCATGGAATTCGTCAGCATGGTTCGTTCTCTATTGCGTTGCGTTGTAATTAATATGCATAACTGTGACCGTGTTCCGACGCTCGATAACGCGCGCTCGACTGGGCGTAATCGGTGTACTTTCTCACACGCGACAAAATCTCACAAAGCTTCCTTAGACACTTCTTTATGTTCTCGATAATGGCATATCGCATTTAATTTATGTACATATACATATATACGATATAGTATACTGCAACTTTCAAGTTAAACCCCGGAGGGTATTGGACCTACACATGAAGAGGTAATAATTTATTTTTTATAGCGTACTGCAGCCATGCGATAATTTTTTTGTTACGTCGCGTATCATAGTTAGAGAGAAAATAAATACGAGCAAAATAGCAACGAGTACGTAACTACCTTAATTGATGGTGGACATGCACGGCTTATATAATAAATTGTATTCTAATATGATTTTGAAATGTACCCAAAATTATAAAACTCGGATATGCGAGCTAATTGCTTAGTTAACAAACTTGCACATTTTTACAGTACAAGGATTAAAGCAAAGTTGTGACACACTATTAATTTCTCTAACTTTAGCGCCATAATATCGCGCTGCAACAGTGTGGCACGTTTGTAAGGTTACATGGCTAAATAATGCTCAGCAATGTTGCAACGCACCGTGAAATAATGTAGCAGACTATAACAAAAGCCTCTTTGTTTAAAACCATCTTAATTCTCATTACGTGGCGCGAATGCGGCCATTCATATTATCAGTTCCATTATTTGGTGGTTTATAAAGTCTTCCAGTCTTCATTAATATATCAATCGATTTATTAAAGAAATGTCAATGTAAAGAAAAATTAGTTTAAAAAAGTTAAGAAAATCTATTTTCTATCATTATGATTTTGAACTCGAATAAGTACCGTTTTCTCCGATAAAATGTAAGAATGCAGATCTTTTCAGAGTGTTGTTGAACTTCAATTTTCTTATTTCAACTATCGCTTACCTTGACATTCCAGCCATTGTTACACTCGACACAACTCTCTTGAAGTACATTCTTTGCCAGAAAGAAACTTAAATACTTTATTGTGTACGTTAATATAGCTTTAAATTTTCTTTTTAAATTTAATACTTTGTATTAAATTTGATTGCATGTCATTTCGTTAAATACAAAGTGTCATTTGTACTAAAAAACGTATAGTGTACAACATACAATATCAAAATAAAAAATATACAATATTGTACTCCAATTAAAAGTTATCGATGAGATAATATAATATGCGATACACAATAATGGAAGATAATTTCATCATCAAAAACTATTAAATAATATTAAAAATAATGCAGTAATATTTTAATATGTAACAGGTTCCATAAATCTTCTTTTTATGAAAATTCAACGTGTAGTTTAATATTCAACGCTTCAGCAATTTGTAGCGCGTCCTTTTAATCAAACTTCCAACGTTTCTTGCTTCGTGTTTTTTGATACAAGGTTTAGTTAAGGACGGATATTTCACACGGATACGGATTATACCTCAACGTAACCTTGATAGTAATTAGAACTTCCTACAGTGGATAATCTTCCTGTAAAGGATCACAGTTTGACGCCTATCACGTACACTGAACTTGAAGGGTGGATCAAATTTGCACACGTACGCAGGCACGTGCGAAGGCGAAGTTCGTTTGTGTGAATCACGTTTTCATATACACACACGCGGCAAACGGAATTTGTACACCTGAATCCGCAGTTCGCGGGATTAAACAGTCGAGAGCCACGTACGCACGTAGTAACCAAATTTTGACAATTAAACGTTTACCATCTACCGAGTGCGATCAAAAAGTCAAAGGCAATTATGATAAAAAAAAAAATACCATTTCTTGTATTAGATTTTCGTTTATATAGGTTTCGAATGTATTAAAATAAAATTTACTATATTTTATAATACTCTCGATAAAGAATTAAATATTAATTATTTTATATTATAAACTAATAATTACATTATAATATCAGATTATGACACACATTCAATATGTGCCAAGTTAACTAATATTTACTTGTATTTAATATATTTGTATTTTCTACATAGATTTTTGGAAACACATTATTTCCAGCCATATGTATGTCCTACATTTTGTAATTCAATTAACTTTAACTATTAATAAATTAAAGATAATACATATATTGTCAAAAACAAGTGTACATTGGAAAGTTTACTGGCATGCCAAAATATTTTCTAAATTAGAAAAACGTGAAAACGTTTTCAAATTTTTCTTTATTTTCAAAAATAACAAGTCTACGATTGCTGCAGAGTAGTCGTGCAATAATATCCGCACCGACAAACTTGGACTTTCCTAAGGTCTGAGTATTTAACAAAATCCTTGAAAGTACTTTGTTAAAAGAGCCAGAATAGGTTGAACGAATAGATGGAAGAGAACCTCTAAAATCTTTCTCAGAGGGAAGTTTGTAAGTCATTAGAAAGGCTATGCACTCCGTAAAATCAACCGTTTCGTAATATCGTAATTACATTATTTCTATGAAGATACTTGTATAGATTAAATTCTTCATATCAGCAAATCTAGATTATTGTTATTATACAATTATTATCCATACCAGATGGGACAAAAGATTTCTACAATGGCAGGGGATTTTAGGTTTAAATCTATATATCTGTGTATCTATCATTTACACGTGCGGTGTATTTGTAAATTCATATATTAATTATCCCAATATTAATAGCATAACCGATACGTATATCTCATAGGTGGTAACTAATTCCCAACGATCGAAGTCACATTGCGGTGGCAATGGCCGCACGATAGATTATTTATAGTTAGATCAATGTTATCTATTGCGCGATTTATTTAATCGCGCAATAGATAACATTGATCTAACTATAAATTATACATATACATTTGTATGTGCAATTTTCATGCTAACCAGTTAATCGCACCACAAGCGTGATCACATTGCGTCAAATCGCACGTTTATAATTACTGCCGAATATTCCGTCAACATATCATTAAATCATAGCATTCTGATAGCGTAAGTTATTTAGCTTATATTATCCTGCATTAATTTAGAAACTTATATGCCTATTAAGAAACATATTAAAATTATGATTATCTTTTCTAATTTGTTTTTAATACAATACCACTTAAAACTATTATCTTAGTGGTGATATACAATAGTATGTGGTGATATTTAGTATTATGATGATATAAAGAAATGGTAAAAATAAATTTACATGAATAAAGTCAAATTTGCTAAGATGGCAAAATGGATGATAAACTTAGAAACAACATAGATACGTATATTCGTACGTGACATTTCAATAAACAATGTTCTTATTTGTCAAACTGCCATCCTAGATAAAACATTCTTTACAACATCGAGGACGTGATCGCTAAGTTCTCGACAACTCGAACGAACAAGAACTACCAACGGCACGCTGTTGATTTGCAAACCGCATACAAAGTTTCACTTAGCACATCAACACGTTATGCGCTACACGATGCAAAACATAGTCCAACAATGTATTTTATAGAGACACGTTGGTATTGCAGAGCATGTAAAATCGTTACAACGAAATTAATCATCTTTTTAAACACAATTGGACATCTCTGTTCTTATGTTTCCAGATATTACTTTCTGTTTAAGTAGTTGAAAATAGAGTAATAGTATTCTATAATAATAATAATAAGTATTCTATAATAATAATAATAATAAAGTATTCTAAATCCGCAGATTTCAAACTTTTATATAATTTTATTTATTATTATTTTTCTGGAAAAAAATGCTTAAGCAACGTAGTATTAAAAATTTAACGACAATTGTTTTATTTGATTTTAGACCAATTTAGATTCGTGAAGAATAAAAACGTGGTTTAATAATAAAATTGTTATAATTCGATAATAAAAGCGCAATTTCGAAAGCATACGTGCCGTATAAAATTATTTTATTCATTTTATTATTATTTACTGCAAGATTGCAAACGTGCACAAAATTGGGATAATGTTTATCGCATCAGATATGTTAAAATAACGTATTTGCGCCAAGATGGTCCGCGTCAGCTCGTAAGCCGTTAATGCGACAAAAGTCATAGCGTTTGCGTGCCACAAAGAGGAGATGGCTATGTGGCAGATCTCGCTCGTTGATAGCGGTGACGGTATCCGGAAATTGCAGGTGAAGACGAGCTGGGACGCGGACGTGACACTCTCTCGAGATGCCCTCGAGTGCTAGAGACAACTGCAAGTGGTCATGATGCCCCCTAGTACTTTGTTTGCGCGATTTTATCAACATCGTTTTATCACGACATTTCACAAAACTTGGCCTTTGAAACGTGCTCTTTTAGCTTTAGTCCTGTGCGTGCGTCCGAGGATAAAGATCTTCGTCGCATTTATTCGCGCCGACACTTTTAGCAAACACAGTGTGTCCATTGATGCAATTTTAAATCACATATACTTGTTTATATTTATCTATTTGCTACGTGTAGTATTTGTGTTGGTCATAATAATAATGATAACCAAAAATATCTTTGGAATCTTACTTAAAAATGACTTTGACGCGCCTTGCAGATCGAGAATCAAAAGACAAGATGTCTACTGCCTGTGAAATCGTTGATTTATATTACTGAATCTTATATTACTGAACATCAAGACTTGATTGTATAATCGTAGACTTCGTTTTGCGTTCGAAATTTAAATACTTAGAAACTTTTGCCGCTTTAACGAGCACCCTCCGCAATCTGGCATAAGGGCCCATCAAGGAGGCTGATATAGTATAGCTCGCAGCTGTAGTTACGCTAAACTTCCCAGATGATATCCACCCGTTATTATCAACCGTCCCACCGGCGAAGCTGATGTACAATAGAACGTGTTACTTTAGAGCATCCTGGACCTAGCCGCTTCTTAATAGAGCTTAACTATTTTAATGAGGGTCCGTGCCAGGGATGGTTTCGGAGGTAGAATATCCACATTTTCGGCGACCCCGTCGCCCGTCCGCTTCTCCATTCCTTTATGAGAATACTCAATTTGAGGAGGCAGTTCCGCGTGGCTGCGTGGCGTCAAATTAAGACGGCACGCAAGATGGATAATACTTGATGAGGGCTTTACTAAGGAGATATAGTATCACCTTGGTACAGTGTATCACTTTATTACATCTTACTAACTAAAATAGAGACATTAAGAAACTGACAGAAAGGACATATAAGCATTGATAATTGATTCGATTATATATATCTTTACTAATTACCTAATTGATAAAATTCTTCACTTATTTCTCGAGATAATAATTTATATTATTATTAAAACATTAACGTATTCCTTTATATATCTTCCGCAATATATTATAATCGATAATTATTTTCGATCGATAATTAGTATAGAAGTCACAAAAAGAAGAACAATCCATAAGTGTCACAATAAGACCAATAAACTGTAGTATATGTTATCATGAGAATTGCTAAATCTAATTTCAAATATCTATCTACAGTTAGTGCTCTAACATGCTATCTCTAGAGTCATAAGCATCACTTTAATGGAGATGACTATAGCGTGTATGCTGCATAGCGCGCATGTATTATTAGAGAGCGCGAGGGAAGGACGTCAGATGAAAATCGAATCATGCAATTAGGCCTGATTCATTTGTAGTCCATGTAGCGTGCGTGCTAATTGCACAAACGGATTCAGCATCGATATTGACGTTTACCTTTTATAAGATACATTATACAAGGCTTCTGCATGGCGCGCCTAATAAAAAGGGATCACTGAAAAAAATGCAGAATAAAATAACGAAACAATAAAGAATCGTATTCGTTTGCGTATTCAGAACTGACTCACGTATTCCCCCGTTTTCCGATATTCATGGGAGGGACAGATCAAATTACCGCGTTAGCGCGTTTAACCCGTCAATTGTAGATTGGCGCACGTACTATAGGAGCTATAACTCATAGTAATTGTGGAATACAGAACTAGGCATATAATTTGCAAAGCTCTTATCATTATTCACGCGTGAAAACGATTCCATTCTCTTTAACTGGTGCAAAAAGAAATAAAATCTGAGATATTCAAATTCACAGTAGACATTTGAAAATACTGCAATCTGAAGTATTTCTAGACAATTTCAAAATAATATTTCATCCAATTTGTATTTAATATTCTATCACATTCTGGACATTTCATAAAATCCATTAAGCCATATTATTAATGTTAACCTTATATGATAATTTTATTAATGATAATAAAATAGTAAATTTTAATGTACTAAACCGTGCCTCTTAAAATTTGATTTTACACACGGTTTACTTTTTGTGGCTTTGGTTGGTTTTAAATAACTTATATATATTTACAAAAAGTAGGATCAGTGTGAAGTCGATTATCATTTTCCAATGTGACAAAATGCATTTAAAAACTTTACAACATTTTATTATTTTATTAAAATATTTTTCAAAATTTTATGGATAATATATAACTATGTATTAATCATTTATTCTTAAGATCTTTAAACATTTTAATTATCTTATCTTTTTTCTCTTTCCTTCTATATATGTACATGAATATCATAATAGCATGTTAATTCATACATTTTATTGATCAATTTTGCTTCCAATGAAGTATTTCAGTATATTTAATCCCATATTTATTATATATTAACAGAATCACAAGTTGTTGTAAACCTGCTATTATAGAGTGACTGACTCTGTGATAATGTTGCAATCACGTAGGTATCGGAACCACTGTTAAAATCTATTTTGATCGTGCTCCATGACCGCTATTTCAAATACATGTAAAGATAAATCCATTCGGTCACGATTTTTCATGAAATATTGAATAATCTTGTTACCGAAATAACCCATTTGGAAAAAGAGTGATAAATATGTATTGAACTGTAGATGTATAATATTAAATGAAAATAATATTGTAAATTAAATTTATTAATGTACAAGTAAAAAAAGATGTATTTGAAATTGATTAAATAATAATAAATTAGAAAAAATAATAATCAGAAAGATACTTAAAAAAAACATTTAAAAATATTGAAAAATAGATTATTACATAAATCAATGCACAAAGGTCAATAAATTTTAAATTACTCTCGTGATAACTTTAAAATCCCTTTATCAAAAATTAAAGTTTTAAAAAATATATTATATAATATTATATAATAAAAATGATTTATAAAAATATAAAATAATTAGAACTATACTAATCCTTATTGATTACCTAAGTAAAAAATGTTAGAATAGTCAAATGTTTTGTGTGCAAATTAAAAATATAAAAAATATAATCACTTCTAAAAAACTCTGTTAACTATAGAAACTATATTAAGCATGACAAGAACTTTAACCATTTTAACTTTTTCATGATAAATTTTTTAGCATCCTTTTTTTAATTTCATTTCTCTCGTTTTAGCTCGACGATGGCGCGTAAAAGAGGACTTAAGCCAGATCAGCACTTATCAAGGCAGCGCTGCAGCGTAATGCATATTAAATGAATACCTCATCGAAACTAGAGCGCACGGTACGTCAAGAGCAATGTGCACTGGCTTGTTGTTTACAATAACAATAAAAATCCGCGATATTGAATTCGTCGACTAAAACGTACCTTCCGCACTATACCAATATTACCTTTTATGACGGTGAATGAAAAAATATTCGATACGGCACTTCTACTATTTGCATACGTCAAAGCATCGATACGTTCAATCGATATTCGAGATTGAAATAATATCAAATCCGAATAATAAGTATTAATATTAACCGTAAATATAATAAAATCTGACACTTAAAGAAAAAAAAAGACAAAATTTAAAAGAGTTATATATTTATATACAGTATGCCTTACTTTAAATAGTCCAGCCGAATATCTCGACTAAGCACGACAAGCAAAAATGTTTCAGACAAAAATTGTATGGAAATTATGGAAATTCTGAAGAAAATTATGCAAGTTGCAATATGCAATTACATACTTTTTGTGAAAAACCATAATTTCCATACTTCTGTATTTTCATTACATCAATTGATTCTTCTCAACATTCTTTACGATTATAAAAAAATTACAAGATATTTTACAAAATAGTTTACATTTTATAGAGATTGTATATCAGGATGTTAAAATAAAATATTTTATGAACTATTGTTTTAATAACTCTGCTCTAATACTTCTATATGCAGAGTAACTAGAAAAATCGCATTATATAAAAAAGTCATAATTATATTGCAAAAAAATAATGATTTTTAAATGATCTTGAAAAATTAATTTTTTAAAAAATTTATTTATTATTTGTTCCCTTTCAGATCATAAAATTTTTATTATAAACATTGCCTGCCAGTTTAATTCTTAAAATATTAAGCTAAATTTTTTAAAATAAGATATCTTATATATCATATAAGATATCTTATATGCAGAAATATTAGCTATATTCGTTATTTGTATAGGATTTTATAATTCATTTTTATTAACAGACTATTATTATAAATATTATATTACTCTAAATTTCATTTGTTCGTTATAATATTATATCACAATATATTATCATTATTGCGTGTCATAAAATTTGGCAAAATTACTCATATGTTCCTATTAATAATAAATTAACTGTTAGTTAATTAACAAATTTGTGTTTAAATATATGTACAATTAAAAATATTAAACAGTTAAATATTTATATACCGCAATAAAAGTAAGTGTAATAAAAAAAAGTTTATATACAGCAATAAAAGAAAATATAAAATATCCATTTAAATGTATCTTGTTAAATATACAATTATTGAAAAATTATCTTTATCATAGCAGATAATAAAATAATTTTACAATTTATACTTTATCATTTCCTTTTTTAAAATCGTATACATATGTATACATACACACACACATATATGATTATTTCTTTTCAAACAAAATAAACAGATTATACAATTACATACATTATTTTAATTTATAATGTAGAAATAAATTATAATTACTTATACGCCAGAAATATCGTAAATTCGAAAATGATTTTTTTTATTATATTGTATAATCGGAAATATTGCCTGTTGAACTGTTACAGACAAGTATAAATTTTCATGCAATTTATAAATACTCATTAATATAAGGGGTTTGCTTTGATATTTAAATCATATTATAAATTGTTGAATCTCTGACATTATATTTTTACAATTGTATATTATATGGCACTCAATCAGCGATGTTATTAATTATGCAAAACTAAGAATAATGATTATTTATTACGTTATTAGTTTTGCATTTTATAAAAAAAAAAACAAGAATTTCTTAAACACTTATAATTGTCACATTAATTATACGTTTTTTCATAGAAAGCATGCTCTTTCTTTTCAATGTTTCGTTATTAACATTTTAGTATTATGTTAGCATTATTTACATGATAATAGTTAAATCACAGGCTCACTCGAGTTCTTTTTACTCGGGATGAAATTAAAAACTTAGACAGTTTTATGAAGCTAATCTCTTCTTCCTAAGAATATACACATAGATAATATACCAAAAACTTTGATTCAACCAATCAAGTAATTTCTTGAAGAAATATTGGATTGATTTAAAAATAAGTTCCGTTTTACTTAACAAACTGTATTTTTATATTTAAAAAAACATTATAACGATATAAGTACCGATTCGTAAATGATACAGTTTTAATTACTTGCAACAGATAAAATAATTAAATATAGATAATTTGCTTTCTCAGAAGAAATGATTCAGTAATTATGTATAGCGCCATATAAGTACGAATATATGCACAAAACAAGCGCATATATTAATATTGCAAGTGCATTTATCTCTTTGTAGCCATATAATTCTCCATTAATAATTACATGCCACTATAACTGTTCTCCTCCTCTCTTCATTCCCCCCACTTTCTCTCTCTCTCTCTCTCTCTGTCACTAATATATTGATAGTACGGCCGATCAAACGCGCATCCAATCTCATTATGACACGTAATTCACAAGCGAATTACCAAAGCCTGCCAAGAGAGAAAATTCACCGCGACATTCAAATCACGAAAAAAAGCGCCACACGGCGAATTGAATTACATCGCTTCATATATCTCCTGGAGGATTGCTCGGCAAAAAAAATCCCGCGCAGAAAAAAAATTGTACCGCGCAAATCCCGAGGCATCAAAATCTCACGGCGAGCATATCCAGAGACGTTTTGTATATATTTTGAATGTCACGCGTATTAGATTTTTCTCATGCCGTTGCGAAATTTATCATGCAGAAGTTTAAAGCAGCTTTCCAATTCTCCCAATACCTGGCGTCTCATATCCGAGAGATAATATTTATTTATAATGATACTTATAACGAAATATGGATATCGAAAGGAAACAAAATAAGTGACCCGGTATAATGTACGCCTTTATCGATAATAATTACACAGTCCTAATTTCAACAATTTGCATATACTAACCTTATGCATGCGATACTCGGTTCTCCCACCTGAAACGATAAAAACATTTAATTAGTAATTATTGGCTATTATTACAACTGCTTATAATAATAAGTGTACTCATTATAAAGTTTACATTATCCCACCTAAACATTTATTGTATCGAATTGTCCGATAGTAATGTATTTTCAAAGCAGTTGGAGGCAGCACTTCTACAAAAGTACTTTCACAAAATAAATAAGCGGTCGGCAATGAAAATAAACAAAATTAAATAATTTTCATTCTGCGCCGATAATTGGCCGTCTATAGAATGAAATCATAAATTTAATTACGCGGTTAAACCGTGAAGCGCGTCGCAACGAGGCATGAAAGTGAGGAACATTCTCTCGGTGCAGGCCGCAGTTTTTCCGTGCATCCTGTATGACAGGCGACGTAGCTTCGTGTCGGAATTTATGTGGAGAACATGCATCCGCCTGAATTCATCGTATAAGGGCTTACTCGTGCGATATGTCACACCAACACCAACCGCCGCGCGGATGTATGCGTGCGTGTCGGTGAAATCGTGGGTGTGCGCGCATCGGTTTTGCATTTTTCAAGCCGATAATTTATCAATCTTGTCCACCCCGATTCCACCCCAAATCCTATTCTCTAGCTGGCACGGCGGCGGAACGGCGAGGGTGAAGAGGAAAGGCCGGTCGGTCTACGACCGATCGTTTCTGGCAGGGAAATAATGAGCCTCTTTAAAGACCGGAAGTTTTCATTCGCGCGAGCCTGGAAAATCGATTTTCGCACTTTGTCGAACGCGCTATTCGCACCGTCATGCGTCAGGAGGTAACGGTGCGCCTGATTTTACTCTATGTGAAAGTGTCGGTATATTGTTGTCAAAATATCGCGGATACAGCGATAATAAGCGTAACACAATCGCACGAAAATTTTGTGAAGCTCATTTCATTAACCTGCCAAATTTTAAATTGACGTTTCAATCTCTAGACTCCATTTGAAGAACTGAATGGATTGAGATCTCTTTTTCTTATTGTTACGAACGTATCTAGAGATTGGAGAACTGGCATTGATAAATTTTATCTTGCTTCCAATTATATTATATAATTCATCACATATAATTTTTTTATGCTGCGCAATCACTGGTTACAGATATATTTCACATTTTATCGTATTTAATTGTAAGATAAAACTCGATAATGCTTGTTGTTTGCGCGAAAGGGAAAGTAAACTCTTGTAGGTTTGCCCTTTAGTTTTTTTAACTCATTCAATACAACGAGATAGGAGTAGAAATAAAAGTTTATCGATACAAAATAGTTGTCTGAATGAGATAATTCCATCCATTAAGAAAAAAAATACGGTAATCTATTTAAAAATCAATTTTCAGAGGAAAAAAGATTTATTTTTTATTCTAATTTGACTAAAGTTAACTTACATAGACTACAATAGAATAAAATAACAGTCGTATTATTATTGATTATTATTACTGATAAGCAAAATTGCATCTTTTGAAACTATATATTATATATATTATATATATATTAAAATAAAAAATTTATGTATAAAAAGAACAAGATAAAAATAATGATGATTAAAAATAAAATATATTCAAGATTTTATACTCATTCTTATTTATAATTAGAGTATAGTTTATTTGTTATTAGAGTTATTAGAGTATAATTTATTTGTTATTAAGTATAATTTATTTGTTCTTAAGCAAAAAGATGAATCATTGTTCATCGTTTATTTTATAGCTTTTCCATTATGAAAAGCTGAGCGAGCTTCCACAAACCATTATTTAACTTCGTCTTTATCTTATTCAGCGAAAAATAACGATAAAGGGGATAAATATCTTTTCTGATTAAAACAGGAAAAAATCGATTTTATAAAAAAATCTAATTCAAGAGCGCACGTTAAATGTTCAAAATTTATTTATAATAAATTGATAAACCTTATATTTAATACATATTCATGTATATATGTATATATGTCACCATTAGTAGAGTCAATAATTCACATTTTGGTATGCTAATAAATAATGAACAGATTTCAATTTCTCGATTTATTTTTTATTGTAAGTAATCTATTTAGTTATATTATAAAATAATCGAGATAAGAAAATTGTAAATTTTATTTATTTATAATTTTGTGTGTGTGTGTGTGTGTGTAATATGTACTTTCAAATTATTGTCATGTATGTACAAATAGAACCTATCATAACTTCTGCAATGTAATAGGAAAAACTAGCTTGAATACAAAGTTATGGGATTTGAAAGAACAATATTGGAAAACGTAGAAAGTTGTATGCTTTATTTTTTAATTTAAAGTCACAGTTCTCTTTCCGTCATTTTTTTAGAGACACAAATTCATAACTTTTATTTAAATTGTATAAAAATTTTCAAAAAGAGTTTTTTATTTAAATGTCAAATATAAGTATTAAAATTAATTAAAGATGTAATTTTTGGTCGGACTAGATTGTGGTAATCTAATAATGTCTAATACTGGTATCTTCCTTAATTAAGATTTATATCGGTCTTCCTTTCCCCAGTTTTACTTATTATTAAAAACATAAATATTTTATTCATGTCATCTATTTTTTTGCCTTGTTATTTACAAATTAATCTATTTATATAACTAAAATTGCTTTCATCTTTTAATCATATAAAATATAATGCAAAGTATCGACAGTTCATACACCAGGCGCGTTATGTTCTGAATTCAATAAGGAAAATTCGTCTCGCTTCGTGGAATCGAAAATTATATACATTCTCATATACGTCTCGAGAGTTTCCTGGAAATTCTCAATTGCTTTCACGAAACTTTAAAGAGGTATGCAAGTTTGGACCGTTTTTCATAGTTAGGAGATCGCGGCTGTATATGTCAGACTTTCAAGTAGCAAAGAAGTGGTTATAGTCGGACGTATACAAAACGATTGCAGTAGTGCGAGTATGTAGAGTCAGGCAGCACTGCGCGTTCCTCTGTGCGACTGACCGTTCGATAAGTTTTAATCTCAAAATGTTTTTATTGCAAAAACGATTTAAGAATTTTATTTTTAAAAAGCATTTCAACAAATTCGACTATGCGTGGGATGTAATAAATAATGCTGGAGCTCTAAAAGGTTTTTGCTAAATGATAAAAATTTTATCATGATGAAGGCAATTCGTGTCCATAAACTGATAGAAACGAAATGCGATGTACGTCAAATGAAACCAATTTGATTCGTTATAATGACGGCTTAAACTCCCACATATCAATGCATGCGCACGGTTTCAGTAGAAGAAACTTTTATCATTAGATTATTGCGGAGTATTTCATTTGGAAATTAAACTTTCAATGAATACCGATCAGTGAGTGCATGAGAAATTCTCTCTCTGCTGACGAAACGAGGGGAATTTTACTAATAATGACATAATCGTTATACTGCGTCGCTAATGAATCGCTCAGTACGAAATCACCATGTCCACCGAGGCACAGAATTCATCGAGAACTTTTTCAACTTCGAACTTAATTCAAAGCGAGAGGTGCGATAAGAAATTTATTCAGAAGCTGATGAGGTATTTCGTGCGGATTTTTCTTCCAACGCGCTCAACTCGATCGCCGGACAGAGAAAAATGCCCATCGAAGGAACGAACTCCGATAATTCATCCCGATGAAGAAAGCAATTAGCAAAACGCAATTAGCGCATCGTCTGCTTCGTTCATTTATTATAATTTCCCATTTCTTTCCGCCATATATTCTCTTCAACATTGGCGTCATTACAAACATTTGCAACATTTATTAATTTATCGTATATAAACTGACGTTTGTTCATGGTAAATATTGTGGTGATAAACAAATAAACAATTAGATATTTATTGTTGTTTTCAAGCTTGATCAATAAAAATATAACGAAAGGCGTACTATGTAATATTTAAGAGATAAATGATGTTCGTAAATAACAAGGATAAAAGAATCACATTTTCATAAAATCTCTTCATGAGGATAGGAATAAAAATCTGACATTATTGAAAAGGTGAGAGATTTATGATTCAAGGACGATAAAACAAAACGAGGGCGGCTGAAGCGCGATTCGAAGAATGAAGCCGGAAAACTTGTAATAGCGAAGGAAGACAAACTACAGCTCAGAAAGTTGCGGGAGTTTTAAAACTTCGCAGAAATAGATGCATGACCAATGTTTAGCAATGTTACTGAAACGAGAGCGTTGTATTGCACCAAGGGCCAGACAAGTTGTACGAGACAGAAGTTATTACACCCAGGAGGAGTAGGGCACATTAGGATCAAAATCACAAATCCTTGCGCACGTGACTCGCCTGCAAAACTTCCGATCATTCCGGCGCCAGAACTTGCGGCCGATAAAAATATATCATTTGCCATCGTACTTCATCGACATTTCGGCAAAAAAGAAAGGGAGACTTACGCGCGCAGCATTGAGGAACGTTCTTAACGTGACTGGGCGCGAGACAATTACTATTTTGCAATCGCATAATTATGTGTTGCGGCATACATCTATTCATATGCTTTCACATTCCTATACTTCCTAGACAAACTAATTGTAAGTTGTTTTCCACTATCACTAATAGCCTCGATCCTCGCACCTTCATCAGGCACCCTTTTATACGATGCAAATCGCTTTTTTGTCCGCGAGTTAGAGAGGGCAAAGGGGAAATTGCTCGTGACCTCCTGAAAGGGTCCTCGCGTCGGCATAGAATGAAGGTACACAATGAAGCCCGGTCCTTTGTTGCAACGACGATAATATTTGTCCAAGCATAATTCGGGAAATATATTCAGGACTTCATTTAAGACAGTATCGCCGCGTCGCAGAATTTTCTTTGAAGGATTCACGAGCCGTTGGAAAATTTATTCCACCTGCTTCTGCTTCTTATAAAACTCCGCGACAGCATTTATGCGTTACAAAACTGTAACGCGATTTTATCATTCTGAAAAATTTCGCGATATTACAAGAGAAAAATATATCTCTCTGAAATCAGATGCGACAAAGTCACGCACGAGTCGATTTTCAGTTTAATATTTCTATTTATATTAAAAATACGAGAACTGCACTTCACCATTGCTGTAATTTTAATTGATCAATAATCAAGAGAGACATAATTGTTTTATTATTTACTGATTTAATAATTGAATAGTAGATATTTAATATTCAATCAGCAAATTAAATATTTTTTCAATTCTAAGTATAAATATTTTCTGGTGCAAAAGAAAATATTTTTATTATATATTTTAAACATAAGGCTATTTATATGTAACTGTGTATTTATATTTTACTTTATTATATTTTAGTTTATTTATATTTTTCTTATATTCTTTACAAGTTGCATCGGCTAGAGTATATTTTTATATGAAGATATAAAAAGGAAATCAGGAGTTGATCTTTCGCGTAAGCTGTAAACTAATAAATTGCTGATCATTACTCTTTGAGCCGCTATTCTAACCCGGTACGGCACTGTCATTTTTCTGTTCTGTCACGTTTTCTTGCTGTCCCCTAAACGATATTCTCCAGGCGTTCATATCGATGTGAACATTTGTTACTGGACGCGCCATGCCTGACAAATTATCATTGTCAAACTGCACTTTAATCAGAGTCACTGTCCACCACAGCATTATATTATTCTAGATTGCTTTTCTTTGCTCACAGTAAAAGTACAAAAGTACACAGAAACGGAAAAGTAACTGAAATAGACGGCTAATATCTAAAGGAACTTCAATTGATCCGAGTTCTATGTAGCTTCGCAGTATCGATATTAATTCAATTTCCATTAAAGTGAAAGTTCCGAACATCTTAGAGAGTTTTCCGATATTAAAACAAGCAAAACATAAATAGCATTAAGAGCGAGTGAAAATGAAATAATCTCCAATTACTTGATATATCTCAATTCATCGTAGTTGTAAATAAGCGGTGCCTGATGTAAAAGAAAATATACAGAAATATTTCGATACTTAATTATAAAGTATAGTTTATAAAGTTATACTATAAGTTTAATTATAATGAAAGAACTTATTTAACGGAAGAGAAAGCAAAATTGATGAGACGCGAAGCAAAAGATAAAAATGATGACGCGCGGTGAGAGAAACCGGCGTGGTCGTGCATCAATGAGAAAATTGAATACCCCATCGAAGTACACAACAGACACAAATTTATGGGACGTTCCACTTTCAGGAATGACAACCAGACACCAACGCGCAATCGTTAATCGATCGGTATGATTGCACGGGGAAAAAAGAGCTATCAAACGGCCATTATCCGCGTTTTCTATTACCAAAGCCGGTTTCCCTTTTATCATCATTTCACCATTTTGTCTCTTCACGCGTCGTGAGATCAAAATTCTCTATTACTAGTAATTCTCTATTAATAGTAATAACTAATAACTTATCGTTTCAAATTAATTGTAATTAACTATAATCGTGTATTATTATTATATATTTTTTCCTGAAATATGCAAAAAAATTTTATATACATGTATAAAAATTTATTTTATATATAAGTATATCTTCTGTATATTATATTTATATTATATATCATATACATATATGTATACACACACACGTATTCCAAACTCTCTCAAAGTGGAAAATCAGCCAAAAAGAGCCGCGCAAAATGATATATATTACTATCATATACATACATATATGTGTAATAAATGACAATAATCTTAAAAAAGCTCGGCAACACTTGTGACACGCACTAAGCTCGAAAAATAAGAAAGATAATCCCTGGCATAAGACTTTCCGGATCTCGTCGGCAAAAATTAGGGATGAGAAGCTACTAGTATTGGTACCATCTGGTCTTGACGTCTCGTCAATGCACAGTAAGTGAGAAGGGGGTTAGAAAAGGAAAGAGATGAGTAGAAGCTTAGGTCTTCTCCGGTTCTGTTAGCAAGGGCGGTGCCAGAAGGACGATGTGTGCGTGTGTGTATGTGTATGTGAAAGAGAGAAAGAGAGAGAGAGAGAGATCAACCAGCTCCTGAGTCAAGACATGCAGAGATTCTAGGAACACACCAGCGAGATTTCCTGCCTTCTCTTACAACTGAGGTTGTCGTGTGATTTATATGAAAACGATTTCGCGTCTGCCGGCACAGGTAATCGCACGATGATTGCCGCTTGTAATTGATTAGCGATTACCCATGTCACTTAATCCCTCCATCTTCCCGTGAAAGTGATAGCCCGATTGTTGGCAACATTATCGATATCTCCCGGGCAATGCATCAATCAAAATCGAGATGAGAGTGCGGATGGACGATGAAAATAATGCTTCGCTGATAAATCGTTTCCTCACTTTCGAAAACAATGATTTGCCGTAATGCACTAGTTTTAACGTCATTTATAATGGTACCATCATCATAACTTTGCGCTTTTATATTTTAAGTAGCCTTGCGTTTTATATAATCATTATCGAGAAAATAATATATAAATATATAATAATTTATAATATTTGCATAACATATGTACAATATACATAACATACATAATAGTAATTGAAATATTTATAACATTTGTAATTTTGTAATAATATTAGTGGTAATATGCAATAGTTTCGTAATTAACTTAATAATGTCATCAATACTGTCTTAAACTTTTAATTTTAAATAGTTTTTCACATTCAGATATTTAGGACACTGTATACTTCAGTATATTAAATAATTTATTATTTGTAATTTATCGTGTAATAAAACAAATAGCCACAAATTATTTCTGAACCTGTAGTTATTTCTAAAATATAACTCGCATGGAAGAATCCACTCTGATCCGCAAACGACTTTAAAAACTGTTCCGTAAATACATTACACCAGCTTGTTCCTTTTGGAACATTTCCCGCGCGCATTTAGATGAAATACATCACACTTTCCATGATCGATGTGCATATATATGCCCGTAGTTATGCCGACGAACGGCGTTTCCTGGAAGCAATCTTCGCAGCCTGATTTTATATCGCGAGAAGTGCTCCAATACAGTTTCATGCAATCCCCGATACGTTCGACATTTTGAATCCGTAGATGAACGCTGGCGCGATCGCAGCAACGTGTTACCGCGGAACAATGAAAGCGATTTACGGCGCTATCGCCGCAAGGTGCTGCAACGCGATAGAAGTATTGATATGGCAAGTGAAAAAGTATGAGCTGGCTCAGACATGTGAAATTTCGGAATCAAAATGACGAATACAGAAGCCCTCGAACGTCTTGTTCTTACATGTGTATTAAAGGACTATTGACATAGCCAATGCAACGTTTTCAAAAGAAAAACCGATCACTGATATTAGATTAGAATAACGGTTTCATTGGTTCGAGCAATATTGCTCTTCATACCTTATCCGATTCCAGATATCCCTTCTCTATAGACTCTTATTATTTAAAATATTTTTAATATTTTTTTCTTTACATCTTACGGCTTTCCAACATTTGCGGCTCTAATCATCACTTTTAATCGTGTTGGCGCCAAAAAAAGTGAATAAAAAAAAAACCGCAAACGAGATATTCCAGTAGCATTCATAATCATATTTTGTCAAAAGTTTTAATTATCGATCCGTGGGATGATAAGAGGAAAACATACATTTTTGCATAAAAATGAAAAATAACGAGCGGGGTAGCGCATTTTGTGCGGTGTTATCCCTTTAGAAGAAGTTCCCGGCATTATCCCACTCATAATTTCGTAGGCAGCTTACACAAGCTTAACTCAACCCCTATCTCACCTCTGTCCACCCTCCAGACGCCGCCACCCACGGTTTCTCTAGCATTTCCGAGCTTGCAAGCTGCCCCCTCATAAACTTAACATAAGGGTTAAGTCTTAGTAGTGCCCTCAGCTTTGCTCCTTTCCTTCCTTTTGTAGCCTGCCTACCTCGTGCTCCCTTACCTACATCAAAGGGTAAACTTTCAGCTTGTTATCTGAAACTGCTCAGAAGCCCATGTGTAATTACCTCTTTGAATATTTTCTTTTTAAAGTCTGCCTGATTACGCGCTATCTCGAATCGTTTCGCGCTTCGCTTGCGCTAAAAATTATCTTTCCCGTAAAAAAAAAACCTAAGATTAATTAAACTGGCGCAATATTGTAATTAAGTTTAATTCAATCCAGTTTGATTTACCATTCAAGTAATTATATTTAGTGAAAAAATACGAATGTTTTAACGCATCTTACTACACATGAATATATAAGGAAAATATCTTCCATTCATTTCAACTGTAAGCTACATAAAAATTGGGAGATTCAGAATAGCGCGAGGTCATTAGAACAGTGTCGCGAACGGAAACAGAAAGTCGCGATTATGCGCATTTAATTATCTTTAAAGATAATAACCACCATAAATCCGTCTTGCAGTCTAAAAACAAAGAAGCGACCGGAAGGGCGTACAGCCCTTCCTCGCACGTTTCTAAACTGAAAGTCGCGACATACAAGCCACTCAAGGAAATTGCCACGTGGCCGAGTTCCTCAACAAGGCGCGAAGAAACATGAGAATCCTCGAAAGGACTGCGTCATACCACGAGAAGACTTTGATGCACGAGCGCGGACCACCAAAAGAACAAGGGGAAAGGTCAGAAGCGAAACATTATTTCTCCGCTGTCACAACAAAAGTAGGATTTTTCCGTTAATGTGCGTATGTATGTGTATGCACGTGCATGCGCGCGCGCGCGCGCGCGTGTGTATTATTACGTGCTATACAATTGCGCAAAACTTCATTCCTGCTAAACGAGATTTCAGATCCATTTATGTCCCTTGACACAATCGGAATTACATGTCGGACTAAACGTCTTTCTAACTCAGTAATTGTGATAATCAAACACGATTTTAAATCTATAGAGGAGGGCATCCTAAGATTATTTCTCTCAGATAAAATTATTGCTTAACACCTGCACGAAAAAATTACATCTATCAAAAGAAAAGAAACTCGACATGCGACTTGGAGAAAAGCTTTCACAAATTCTAAATCCAACAAGACAGTAGTGGTAAGAATTCTGTGTTGTTGGGTGAAGGTGGTGAACGGACGTTACGTTCATCACTGACTGTCAAGCGCGGCTTTCGCGAGAGGGGGAGGGGGGAGGGATTTCATCGCCGCAATATTCCCGGGCGATCGTTAATTCGACAAATTATTCATCGTCGCGGAAATGAAACGCCGAGCCAAATCGACACAACTTCGCTAATAAGTTAACTAGCAATCGCTCAACCGCCTCTCGCGCCGGTGAAGTTCTAATTGGATCACTTGTACCCGTCATCGTCGCGGGGGAAGTCCCGTCGCCACGCGATGATCCTCCGGCGCGATCGGCAACGACATTTTGAGTGAATTTTCCGACTGAAGATGCGCGTCATACCCGCGCAGCAGCCTGTTGTTTTCCCAGAGAGAAACGCCGCATATATCTCCACTCACCCCGCGGGCTCACCCCCTCCGTATGCGCATTCACGTTGATATAATGCACGCCGCGCGCGCTCCGATGTAGAAAGGCAGCGGAAGAGACGGGAGGGCAGGGCGAAAGGGTGAAGGGAGAAGGGTGGCTGCGGGGCGGAAGGGGGGACCATAGGTGAATCCCGCAAAATTGCAATTCCAGACGAAATAGAGTTCTGGTATTTTATCCGGCGTATGCACCTTGTGAATTCGAACGGGAAGCGCACGCGTGGTATGCGCGCTCATCCGTCCATCACCCGTGCGGAAGGCCCGCGCATATATGTATATATATATATATATATATATCCGGGAAGATTGTAAATAACGGTACTCAGGTGTGGTACGACGGTGACGTGTCGCCGTCCGACGCGTATAAACGTCTCGTTTTTAGCGTCGCAGGAAAAGTCCCGCTTAAATTGGCACTTAATATTTTATTCATCTCGACTGCCTCCTCGGGCGCGCGAAGTAAGCGCGAACTCGAAATGCTCGGCGCATCATGTATGCTTTGTGCTTAAATATTAAGAATTTCGTACGGTAGACATGCGCGCAGATGCGTTTAGCGAGGTGATATTTTTATTTACTCACTTAAATTGACTTGCCAGCATGTTGGAGAAAAAACGCGTTTATTATTAATTATAAAATTATTTTTGAAAGACTCGTTGCAACATGTTATATGAATGCATACGTATATCTCAATTGATTTGTAACTTGATAACTAATTTAAATATTTATATCGCTCGCTTTGCTTACAAGTATGCCCGATATTCTTGTTTACGTTAAATTTCTTTATAACACGCACAGGCACGAGAATCACAAACATGACCTATAGATAGAAATCGCATATAGATAGTTCAAATGCCTTCAAACACGCTCATATCCTCCTCGTTTGGACCCTCGAGGCTTTGCCATAGCTGGGACCGTAATTGCTCGAGGAGGGATTCGCTACACCCTCTCGTGGTAAGGGGGTTCTATCCCGCGCAATGGGCTAAACGTAACCATGATTTACGACTCTGTGGTCGATAAGGACCGCTATGAATGCGAGAACATTGGCGGTATAATGTTTTCCAGGCTGATGGTACTCCAGTACGGAAAACCATTTATCGCCCTTGTATCTACAAGATTCTATACAAGAATATATGCGAGCTGATTCGCAGATGACAAAATGTTCTGTTCGAGGAATCGCACAATAATTAAAACGTAAAAACGTTATAAAATATAATGGAAATATTAATTCCGATTTTTACATAAATATAAATGGAATGAAGATAATAAATTGCTAATGGGACCAAATCTAAATCGCATATGCTGAATCGCAAAACGAATTCATTTTATATGCACTGAGGACGGATACGATCCAATTTTTTAACAATTCACGGTTTAGAAACTTAAACCGAGAAAATATCAGTCATGGAATGCTCCGAGAGAGTTTCTCCATTTGCATAAGATATTACGGAAATACACGTACGCACTTCAATAATGTATTTTTCACGCGCGCGTATCCAAGCGAGCTAATGCCATGTTGGGGCCTCGTTGTGTGCTTTATTTCACAGCGGGAAGACCGTAAACGTCTTCTCCTCGTAAGTGGCAATTTGCATAAACGGACATCCGAAATGTACTCCCGTTCGTTCCCGCGAGCTACGAGATTTGTCATCCCCGATAGCTCGCGCCGACTTTCCAGCGACGCGATAATGCTACGTTACTGACGCGGCCTCGGAATTTGGGGGGTAATTCTGGGACGTATGCGCTTCGTCTCGCTACACGTACCCGCGAGAATGCATTTCGATGCACTTCTGAAGATGGGAATTTGACGCGTTTTAGATGCGTGCGATGTGATGGATGGTCGTTTATGGGTATTTTCCTCTGAAGGACGATTAAGAGACGCTTAGAGGCTCGTGCAAATTCTCGCTTGCACGAGAACTGTAACTACAAGTCGAAGTACCAAGTCAGGATTATGATGGATACTTATTCCGTTTCGTGAAAGCTGAAAAGAAGAAACAAAGATGTGTAACGGACGAAGAAAATTTTTTTTTCATTACTTTTTCTGTATTCTAACATTCCAGTTTCTAACTTTTAATAGTGCTACATTGTTTCACTTGCTTTGTTAGTTTTATATAATTCTTACAAAGTGATTAATTGTTATAGAAATGATTAATTAAAGT
This sequence comes from Tetramorium alpestre, assembly GCA_021460005.1. NCBI lineage: Eukaryota > Metazoa > Arthropoda > Insecta > Hymenoptera > Formicidae > Tetramorium > Tetramorium alpestre. The sequence goes on along the minus strand of JAJVSH010000038.1, from coordinate 451,034 downwards.
AGCTTTACATTTCTATACAATCATATATAGCCATAGTCTCGTAGCTGTCTAATTGTAGGAAATTCATCTCGTAATTTTTACGAATATTCCACAGAGATCGAAGCGGAACGGAAGTTAATAAGGCGCGAATGATTCGGATGAGAGAAGACAGAGTACTGTGTGGTTTATTTGGGTCGTTGACGAATCCCATATACGTGACTTTCTATTATATCCCCTTGTCACCCCTTGCAAGTACAAATCCCGGCACTTTAACTGCCTAAACTGTGGAAACTACAGCGAATTCTGCGTTTTAACATAGCAGACGCATCTATCTTTTAGCCGATTAAACTATATAATAACTCGAGTTGGCCATAACAATTTAGAGAACGCTACAATGGCTTGTGTAAATTTTACATAAGAGTAATTAATTTTCAGCATTTTGATTCTTTTAGAGATTATCACTGCGTAAAATTATATCCGTCGCTATGAGATATTAAATCAGCATATTACAATATACAGCGTATTTGTATTATATTACGTATACAGCAATTATATTTCCTCAATTTTCAGAACATTCAAAGATGCAAGAAGAAAGTATGAGGAACGGTCTGTGACAATCGCTTTCTCGAATAAAGGAAATAATATCGGAACGAGTTATCTCGAAAGTGGCTCGGAGAGCGTTTAAAGGATTGGGTCTCAGAGCAATAATTGAATCTCTCCGCTCGTTCTCGTATCTGGCAGGGTATCATGAGATCGGGAGGACGATGAGATAAGAATCGCTATGTCAGTAGGAAAGGAAAATGAGGGGTGCGCACCGAGGTATCTGCCAACCGGCACCGCCCTTCGCTCAAATACGACCGCGCGACCAGTTAAGAATATTTTATCGTGGAATATTCGCGCGCGAAGATCGGTAGGGCCCCGCACTCCTACAGCAATTCTCCTGACACAGCAGATTTCGCAAGGGTCCGCCCGTGCCGACTGCGTGAGCATTTTTCTTTCTTATCTTTCGGTTCTCTTTGCCGCTGTACCTTCGCTACGACAGACACGTGCCAAGTGAAATGAAGGAATAAAAATTCGGAACGGTTCGCTGAAGATTAATTTTAAACATTGAGACAATGGATAATAAAATCTAGCGAGAAACGAAAGATAACGCTGCCAAGCAACGATTTGTACGTAACGATTTGTCGTTACATGAGAATTTAATTTATTAATAATTTGTTTATTAGCGAAAGAGAAGAGAGAGATTGCACTTGTAACATGAAAACGGTTTTTTTTTAAAATAACACAACAGCATAGTGTAAAACAAACAACTATTTGTAAATAGTAGAGCACTATAAAGGTTTTCCAATTTCAGCATATAACAACGTACTCGAATATTTCAAGTATCATCGAAATGCGAAAACAGGTCAAACAGAGCAATCATCTTCTAAGAGTGCATTCATTAGCGGCCAATTATTTTCATACAATTCATTGAAAAATCTATGACGTGATGTTAAAATATACCTTAAAATATACCTTTATCTCCCTATAAATATATAAATATCTATGTATACATATATGTATTAGATAATCTATAAATATCTATAAATTTATATTTAAATAACAACAATAAAGAATTATTTTGTCTGTCTTAAATTTTCGAAACCTAAATCGCAAGAAAGAACTATTTATATCAAGTATAAACTCTTTTTCTATACAAGCATACACATACGCGCACACACATGTTATTATGTGGAATGTCTACAAATATAAAAGATTGATAAAACTTGGACAAGAGGCAAGCGTCAGTGTCCCACATTACCAGCCAACGACTACTACCGGTTTCAGAAGTCTCGAGCTCCGATCTATACTTGGTCATCGATCTTGGTCTAATAGATGAGCAAGGACGGAAAGTCGATTTGTTCGGTCGAGTAGCGGCGTGTTTTATTTGTCGCGGTGAGACGTCGTCGGGCCGGGGAAATGTAGAGTTATTACATCCCGACGGAGGAAGAGGACCGTTTTCAGGCCAGGCGACGAAGACCGGACGAAAAATGGAGCGAGCGGAAGCAACGACTGACGAATGCGACTCGCCACGGGAAGCGACACACTCGTTTTCGGAGAAGTTATATTGCTAACTACAGCTCCTCCAGAGAGGCCACCGCCTCGGCCTATCTCTTATGTGCTGCCTAGAAATCGATGTTTACTTACATACGTATACCGTCACATGAACAAAATTATGAACGAAATTATAACAGAGGATAAGCAATGTTGTTCTGCTCATTTAACGCATGCAAGTAAATCTATAGTCTGCCAATGTATGTACAGCATGCTTCAAAAATTCAATTCTGCATCGTGATGCAAAGTCGTGACGGAAAGATATCAATAAAATATTACATAATGCATACGAGAACGCTGCATTCTTGAAAGATGTAATTTATCTAACTTCTGGCATCATACTATCAGCACATATATATATATATATATGAAACACCAAAACGCGTATCCATTGAATTTATTTTACTTTTTATGACGTACTATTTTACCATTTTTTTCTACATTTCTATTTCGCGAAATATTGCGGTTTAAGGTAAAGATAGCTCCGTTCCTGAAGCTTCACATTTATCATCTCCTATTTTCGTTTGCTATTTTTCTGTCGTCCGTAGTGTGTGAAATATAGATGCTATTATTTGTTGAATTATTTGTTTTATATGTCTATAGGTATTTTTAATATTTTCTATATTTCTCCTTTCTCTTTTCTCTCTGATATAATTTTACATTTTAATTAAATCTAATTTTTTGTCTGTTTATATCATTTACGAAAATGTTATAATTTCTTGCCTAAGAAATTACATAAAATATGTTATTGGTATTGATTGCCATTCCACGATTATATTGTTTTGAATTTTTAACAACATGTTTTATAGTATCGCTGGAGTGTGTATGAGAGGGGGAAGGGTTGTTTGTGACATATTGATATTTAGTAGATTAAGCTATATATAAAATTACGAGATCACTCACAAATAACCTATTTTTTATCATTTTTTATCAAGCTTGGCATAAAATTTTGCGCAGACATATTTCAGCACTTTGCGAGACTCTTAAATTTATGAACAGTTAACGTATAAAAAAATCGAGATAGTTAACTTCTCTACAAAACTTCAGATTTAAACATTAATTTTTAATAAAACTGTCAGAAAGTATCTGTGTTAAAGAAATAAAGCTTTTAAAATTTTTTGTTCAAATATTTAAACGTTATTAATATTTAATTCTGAACATCAGGCAGGTTTCCAAATGGATCCAGAGAAGAACTTAAATCAAATCATCGAACCAATGAAATAAAAGCAGTCGTCCGTATTTTCAATGTACACAAGATAGATAAAATGAAGCGGAGAGCAATATTTAGCGTTGATTTTGCATGAATACGAACCAATGTTTTTCTACCGATTCAACCGTTTAAATCTTTGTGGGAACGCTCTGACCGATGGTTCATAAAAATTTATTTGCTCACCATACACGTGATCACAGAATAAATCACGAAGAAACATCGTGCACCAAACCCACCGCGAAATCCACAGGGTATTATCAAATCAGAGAGTTCTTCCTCGGTCTTCCCTTTTTCACTCAACAGGCTTAAGAGAATTTAGGAGGCGGGTGCCTTCCCGTGCGCGAGCGTGGAACTATATATTACGATGTGCCGTAATCGAACGCGTTGTTTTCCTCCCTCTTTTTCTTAAATGCTTTCTCACATGTGTTTGCGACACAGCGTTCCGAACAAATTTATCTCAAAAATCATACGTTTATACCGACAAAACGCAACTAACTATATATTTAAGATTTGCAAAATCTGAATCTGCAATACATGCAATTTTACATACAACGAAGATTTCAAAACGACGTGTCTTTTCCACGTTCCAAATCTAAGAGACAAGAAAATAATTTAGCTTTCCTTTAGTATTTTCGCTAAAGGGAATTTTGATCATATCCAAGTTATCACAAAAAGATAAAACAATTTCAACTCTTGCAAGGGCAACGTATATGCAAGCTCCGATTTGTACTGTATCCCGTGTATACGGAGAACGTCTCTTCGACCGGATCCATTTACCCACTATACCATCCTCAACGAGCACGCATTGTGCTCCCACGTATTCTGTGTTCGTACCCTTTTAGTGAATACGCCATTTTATCTAGGTGTGTGTATGTGCAGATCCATGATCACCTACGCGTTCGCGTGTGGTCGTCGGCGGGGAGAGAGACAGGGACGCACAGCGACAGTGCTAACCAGTGTTCAGGGCGGAACGTGGCCATTGGCGGTTGGTGCAGCGGGGAGATGAAGGTGGTTTGGGTCGAAAGGACGTGCCTGCTCCTCCACCTTTTTCTACCTCCGGCTTTATTTTTCTCCGTTTCGCCGCGACACTGTCTTTGTCCTCCAGCGAGCTTCCTCCCGTGGCGGACTAAAGGGGAAATGCGGAAATGTGCCGAGACCTTAACTTCATTATTCTGGAACGTTTTAATTTCGGTCGACCGTCTCGCGTTGGAGAGGGAAGAAAAAGCAAGAGCTATCAAGAATAAATGACCGAAATACGGGCGATACGCAGCGACAGTAAGAGAATACAGACGAGATATGCTTTTCAAAATTTCGAAATGTAACTTGCGATACTTTTTGCTGAGAGGAAATAAAAATAATTAATTTTACGTTAAGTGTATTTAAGGATATTACGAATGTGAAACAAATCGCGAATAAATAAATATAGAAATGAACAAAAGCAAACGTATCATGTACGTGATAACGTTTTATAAAATATGCAACGCTTGTTCAGTGAATTCGACGAAGTTATTCGCCACTTCGTAAAACTGTCGAATCGTTTAAACATTTATGCGAGCAAAATTTTTCAATATGCATTATAAATGCAATGAAATGTATCCGCTGTCGCTCGCGCATTAAACATGCATTCGTTGTAGCAATAAGAAGGGCAATATCAATAAGAAGTTTCAACTCTCGTAATAATAATGTCAACAAGCAAACAGTCTGTCTAGTGGAAAATATTTTCTGAACAATGGCTTTCGCTATAGACAAGCTATATAAAGCTCGTAACAGTAAAAGCTAGGAGACTTGATAGACCGGTTATAGTTTTCGAGGATAACACGAGCTATCCGTGTTCTTCGTCTAAGAGGCAATATACGTAACAGTGAAGCCATGCATTCTTTACTGATACTTGTCTCGATTATCTTGTTTACACACAGAGATTGAGAAAATATTGAGCCGTAGTATTGCGTGCTTTATCCACTTAATAGTAATTTGTGTAGCTTGCACAATCACGCCACTGTATAGCAACTACTTCGTATTAATATCTTAAAAGTGTTTGCTCTCGAGTAACACAAATGTCACTTCGCCTAACTATATTACGGAACGATTGCATACAGCATGTAATTCTCTTGAAGACGATGAAATTATTTCGCCGTAGCGAACTTCAAGAATTCACCCGATATCTCTACATCGCACACGTGATACAAAATTATACGTGGAAATATGTTTGCCTAATGCGCGCTCGTTCGCTTTCTGTTTGCAATAGAATGATTATTATGTACGCGACATATACAGTGCATTCTAATCGTTCAAATAATTTACCTCAACGAACCGAAGAAATATTATCCAAATATTGTAAATTAAACTCAGCGACGATCGAAGCTTGTATTAATCGTGCTAGAGCTCTCGCTGGTGGTTTGGAACCTCCCGAATATTCCGGAATATTTGCACGTCTTGCTTTACTGTTTACTCGCCTTACTTTACGACCTGCTTCGCACGTTTGCGTGTTTCTCATCGTGCGAACGAGCGCGTTCCAAAATACACTTCATTGTTATCGCTGTTTTCGTTTGCTCTTTGCAGTACTTGCTCTATATTAGCGCTTTGCATCTCATGCTTATTCCAGATACTTACCGGCAATATAGTGGCGTATAATTGCATAAAAGAACGAAGAGGCGCTAATAATTCTCAGTAAATAACAGTAAATATTAGCTCGACTGTCACCACAGTTTATCCTCAAAGAAAATCTGATTTTTTTTCAATATTTTACTCGTATATTATAAATGTCTGGAAAGTGGGTATGATGTTTGTAAATGTAATATTTGTGAAAGTAAAACCAAATTTAGTATAATATACCGACAGTACCGATAGTAGAATTTTGAATGCAACATAAAATTATTTCAAATCTCTGAACGAGAGCACATAGTGACTATTATTACACTCTTGCACGAACTCTATTACATTCTTAAAATATTTTCACACGAAATCTCCTTTTAGATACTTCTCACAATCTCACGATATCACATGTAAGAAGTCTTATCGTTGATACCGTTTGGATCAATTTTTGTTTAACTCAATACAAATATTATATTTCTTAAACTTCTTCAGGCATTTCTAGTGATATTATATGATGCAGGTTGAAAAGAAATGGCTTTGCCGCCTATATGCATTTGAATATACGTATATGCATATAGAGGATTGCCATTGACGTTAGGTAGTACCACAAAAGGCATCATGGATCGTAGAAACGTCATGCATTCCGTTTGGTCAGCTTACTGCTCCAAAGGCTCGTTTCGCACACGAGGTGCACAGTGACCCTTTGGTCTCCAACCGTCTTCTGCTTGATGTATTCCCGAGGGAATCGATTAATACGCGCGATTGCGGATGCAACGAGCCGCTTCCAAGACCCCGCATATCGTAATGGTCAAACGACAGGACTTCCACACCCTTTCAGCCTGGGTGCCTACATTATTTGTAGATGAAATTATTAGAGGAATAGATATAGAAACACAATGAGATAACATATATACGATATATGTACATATACATATATATATATATATATATATATATATATATATAAATGTTATTATATTATTATGCATTTTGTTGTCTAGAATTCAATTATAGTTAATGTTTCTTCTAGCATACAAATATTAATTAACGAACAGAATAACTATGTTAAAGCTATCAATTTGAGATAATTATGTGTATTCTCTTAAATGACATCAACCATTAAAATCATTAGCGCATTCGGTAGCGTAATAGGTAACAAGACACTGGGTACGTCATGGATAAATCATTAATTGGCGCAATTATGGTTACAGTTGCCGAGATATTGATTCATTTCTAATCAAGAGTAAGTCCCCTTTCATTTTATCCTGCGGACATCGCAACAGTACACGACAATCGTGTCCCACGCGCAATAGAAGTTATTACGTTGCTTCTGCCGTGCAATTGCAACTCCAAAGACGCCAACATCTCTATAACTCGAACTAATACCTCTTACGACTTCAAGCGGAAATTGTGAACAGCGCGAGCTACGTCGACTGTGCGTTCATTACCGCTTATACGAAAATCTAATCTCGCGATAATTCATGAATAAAACATTTCCGCAGTTTACAAAGCTATTTCGTGTTTGAACGATACAGTCAATATAATTTCCAAGCCCTTTTCAGTCATCTCAGAATACATAAAATGTTTGAAAAAATTTGAAAAGATAAGAAATAATCATTAAATTTAAACAATCTAAAAATATTAGAACAAATTTTAAAATTAACCAATAAATAGAGTTTTATTAAATAAATTGAAAACTATTGTCTAAGTATACTAATCCTTCAATTAAATATGAATATAATGAGCCATTGAAGCGAGAAGGCTCATGCGGTCTTGTGGTCAAGTACATTGCGGCTATAATACCTACGTTATTCAGCAAATATTTGTGAGATACGAGCGTAGACCATTGTCTTACACGTCTCTGCGCGAATCAGGATTCCAAATGTGTTTAATTCAGAATTGTGTTTAATTCAAATAGCATAACTGCTGATTTGAACTATATGTGTATATAATTTATAAAAATCAAATCAAATGTTTTTCTCTCCTCACTTGTTAATTACGTTACGCCGTATCAATAAGTGAGTATAAAAATGAATCGACGCGAGAAATTTCAATATTCGATTTACATAAAGCGTATTTGAATAAAATCGTTCAACAATACACTTTGCAACAGATTTTACGGACTACCGATTAATTCAATCCAATACAGTTTGCTGGTGTGCAAAAAAATGCAGCTTTCGTAATCAAGCGCGACAGGTTATTTCGGTCTGGACACATAAGCTATGGATCCATCGGCTGCATCTCGTTCGTATGCAATGACCAGTGCAAACAATCTACCGCTTACGGATGACTATCACGTAAACATGTCGAACGGAGCCCAATGAATTTGAACTATCGTCGACGCAAAAGTTTGCTTTGATACTATTCGCATCTATCACGTCCCGTAAGCTTCCGCGAGCTCCATGAGAATGAGACGCAAATGTCTCTTGCGCATAGCTTCTGCGTGGATTATCACGATTACATCGTTCAACAGAATTTATGCCGCGATGCTGAATTTACTCGTTAAGGTTGCGACAATCCTTTCCGGCAATAAAATGTATTTTACCGTAAAAGACGGTATCGCGTAAAATACTCTGCGGAATATATTTTCCTATCTTCTTATTTAGTTAGTTTTATATAGCTCTGCTTTAACAAAGTTATCTCGTTTCCAGGTCTAACGTAGATTGACGCTTAATATTAAATAATTAAATTATTGCCTGAGACACGCGGGTGCCGAAGTTATTAAATAATAACTTCGGGTTGACTATACACTCGAACAAGTTTGGTAATATCGCAATGGAACTTAATTTGTATTTCATAGAGCAGTGAACAATTCCAGAATAAACATGTTACCGAGAAAAACGATTAATTCGAGCAATCGCCAGTATAGCTCGCCACTTTCAAGACTGCGGATTCCTTCGCAGTTTGCCTTCGCAACTGTTTTCGTCCCATTCTCCGATTTCCCGAATGCAAAGGAACGACATCGTTTTCTCTCTCTCTCTCTCTCTCTCTCTCTCTCGTAAGCAGTAGCAATAGCTATGCAGGGGTCAGTCGGGATCGTATTGCTCGACGGGAGCCACGCAATTGCAGTTGCGGAACCGCGAAGCTCGGCGGAATTCGAACCAACGGCATTCACTCGGACTCCTTGATACGACCGAGTCGCGCAACTTACAATTATAGCGTATACAGGATAAAGCCCCATCGCTTTCCACGCGGACACGCACACTCTCTCGGGAAAACTCAATCTCTCTCGGCTACGTTACCGCAATCGCCACGCATTCCCCGCCGCGACCGTCGCGTAAGCGAAATTTGGTAATAACTTCGTATCCCCATCGAGCTCTCGAGAAGGAATGCATGTTAATAGAATTATTGATATTCCGTTTCCACTCGCGCAAACTACTCTGCGCGCTCTTAATTACTTTTAACCAATGAAATCACGAAATTTCGAATTTATCGACGGCCAAATGTATTTACTTGGAATATATTTGAACGTCAAAAAATGCTTTAATGTCTTTAGCGTTAAATGACAGGAAGATGCGATTTAAATTATTTTGAATGCATTTATATAAACAATATATTTCAATTTCTGTACGCGCAGAATACTTTTATAACAGATTACTTGTTGCGTATATGTAAACTAGTCGGCAAAGAGTTATACATGCGCGATCCTCAGTTTGCCCGACATTGCCTATTCAGTTTGGGCGTTACACGGGCCACTACCGATATAGCGAGAGCTTTAGGTGCCAACTAGCTTTTCAAATTATCATTTAAACGGATTCGAATTGTCCCATGATACCCGTTGTTCATAGCTAGACTATGCTTTCGAGATTATAGGCCGTTGGGACTAAAACCATTTCTCTCACGGAATTTAATCGGATCCCGGCGGAATTCCAGACCAGTCGTCTCGAAACAAATTCACGAAACACCAACTGTATTCCAGTTTGCTTCCGAAATTCCAAGTAAACCAATATAACTCGCGTGAACTCCGCGGGAAAAAAAGGGAAACTCGTCGTGCAGAAATGTGTATGCGCGCGCGCGCAAATGAAATAAGTGACAAAAAGAAGTTTGGAAGTAACTATTTCGTCTTTTATTTATTGCATTCCTAACATTGCTCGACTGACTAATTTCTCATGCATGTTATACTCTTTGACTCATTTCCAACTATTTAGATTGTACAGCTAGTTTCAATATCGGTTCACGCATGGAATTTTATTTATAAAGTTCAGTTAAGCACGAGCTTTCTGCAGTATGAGAAGATTCTTCGAGCAAACGATGTGCTTCGTCATTTTCTGCGCGAATGTAATTATGCGGCTATTCGATCCCGGCATCAAATTAATCCAAGCATTATCGGGTAGCCATAGCGAGCGCAACATCACTGCGACGTGCGAAGTTATCGATCGTAATTACCAGATTTTCTATTCAACATGCTGCATCGATCGACACTACGTTACTGCGTTTCTATCATCGATGAATATTATTCGCGCCTTTTACGACTTATATTGCTTTTTCTCGCATAGTTACAGAGACCGTAACTTACACAACCCGCCGTTAAATCCACCGTCACAGCGCCGTAAATATGTTCCATCGAAGATATTGCACTACAAGACGTGTATACATAGAGCAGACAGAGAGAGAGAGAGAGAGAGAGAGAGAGAGAGATGCAAGATGGAGTGAGAACAAAATTATTTCGCGGGCGTAATGGCGCGGATGTATCCAATAAAACAAGGAAGAAGTAGCAGGCGATCGATCGTAAGGAAACAGAGGCGCACAAAATTTTCTCCTCAGCATGCCAAACCCCGTAAATTTCTGAAGCTATTAAGTTTATCGGCCCGGGTAAGAAGCTCCTAACTTTTATAAATGGTCGTCTTGCCTCCGGTGCAATTTACGAAAAAAACCTCGTTCCTCATTTCACTTAATTCTACCACAGCGTGGACGAGCGGAAGCGCTGGTACGTCAGCTCGGGTAAATCGATATACCGTTGTAATAGAAAACGATTGATTCGTCTTTCACGATTGATCGTCCCTAAGACTGTCGTCTATCCCACTCTGACAAAAGATATTAAAATCTCAGTAATGTATAATGGAACTCTGTCCCAAATATGATTAGTTACATCATCTAAATTCTAATAATTTATGAACGCAAGTAGATGCAACGAACTGTCATGCTTGTGCCTATTATGTCCAATACGTACCATTCTTCTTAAATGTAAAATATTATAATAGACCTTATCATTTAGCAATACATCGACGCAAAATATAATACAACATTTTAGATTAATCTATTTATATACGAGTACAATCATATCCAATTTATGTCAGTCAGTTGATTGCCAATGGAAATAGCAGTTATTCACAAACGTTGCACATATTACGCAGTAGGATGACGAGGAAAAACGTAAGACGGGACTTCAATGGTCGTATTACACGGGAAAAATCTTTTCCTGGGTCTGTACAGTCTGCTAAATAATTTCACTCAGTCACGGGCGCAACGTCACTGGCAATTTCATCCGTCAAACTCGGACTGGCTGAGACAGCGGGCGTGCGGGTTTTCCGAACTTTTTTACTCTTTCGCGCTCTATTATCAATTCCTCGGGACCCTTTATTGTCCTTCATCTTGCGAGAAGAATTGGTTTTTGACCGAGCGAGCGCTGACGCGGGCGTCGACAATTTTGCGAATCTCACGGCGATGCGATTCGCGCGATCCAGCTCGTCGCCAGTGGGAAGATAATAGTGACCGCGGTATCTTCGCAAAATACCGTAATCCACACCTCGCTTTAAAGCTGTTTTCACCTGAGATATCGCGAAAATTCCGACAATTAAGCTTAGGCACAGGATAAAGCGAATGCGAAAGCGCAATGCAAAAGATCAACTATCGATATATATCGAGTGCGATTGTTAAAGTCTGAAATGATGTGATTGCGCAATCTTCGATTTCTCCATTTTAAAACGGAAGCTACCGCGACAAATTTCCAATTCTCTTCCATTAAAATATCGTTATTCGGAACGATTTGCGGAATTGACACGAACTTGGCACTCGTACGGCCTTTACATACGCATGCCTGCGACAGTGATTGACACGTGAAAATAGAAAAAGTACAAAAAAAGATTGCCGTCGGTGATTTCAATCAACGCTTTCGTTTTTTGCTTGAAGCGATGACATGATGTGAAAATTAAGCTATTTATAACACTCAGCTAATTAAAATCGTAAGCAATACGATTAGCATATATTAAGCATATATAATATGATATATGTATGCTACACGTTACACCCAATATAATTGCACGAATATAATTGTAGCTATTAAAACGATCATTGAAATTTCATCCAAAAATAAGATTCTAACTGTGCTCACTTGTTGTTTTATACGTTGCTCAGGCATGCTCGAAGTGTAACTAATGTAGCCTATAATCTTTTTGGATGTAGAGCCTTTGGTTTCACGAAGATCCTGTATAGCAGAGACGACTAGAGCAGCGATTTTCATAGGCCTCACCTTTCTTTCCTTTCTCACAGGTTTTGTCTCTTTTTTCGCCATTTTTGCAATAGCCGTTGAAATGCATACAAATTACATCCGCAATTTAATATTGTTGTTACAAACATTAAAGTATACAAAAGAGGGTTCCCACAATGTAACCGACACGCAAAATTTATTCCGCAATCGCTGTCAAAGAACCCGTCACTATCGATTATTTCTATCATTTGTTCTATTATCGAGCCGAAACTGTTTTCACGCGAAATAACTTTTTGAAAGCAGCCTTCGAAAATATTAGTTTTTCAATCTAATTTTTGAGTTCACGTATCAAATTAACTCTCAATTAAATGTAATCAAATTAATTCTCAATTAAATGTAATCTACTAACAATTTCAAAAATGATTTGTATAATTTTTTTTATATAATTCGTTATATATTAAGTAATTTAATAATTTTTTCTTTTTACAAACAACGCTTTTTTATCAAATTGTATATGTACACGTATGTATACGCGTATCAGAAATCGCCCACACGGAAAAAACGCTAAACGGGAGGATAGGTTGGAAAAAAAATAAAATGTGAAAAAGTGCCATAACTACTAAGAGCGCCAGCGTGTTGCAGAATTTAAAAAAAAATTGCGATGTCAGACCGCTGCATTACAACTGTGCCTATGCAATGCATAAAACTGGGACATGTGTATTATCTTCTTTTTTTTCTGCGTATTTTGCACGAGCTTTATCGGCGCGTTCCCGGTGCGCGTTTTCACCTACCTTGTCTCGTAATCAGTCAACTTTACGATAGGCATTACTTTCTTGAAGGATGAAAAAAAGCAACCGTTGAATAATACATCGCCACCAGCCGGATGCACTCGCATCGGGTATCAACCTCTGGAGGGTGCAACCGCCCTTTTTACTACCTCGGCCGGAGTAGCGCGAATTAGTCATCGCGCAAAGGAAAAAAGGATGACGGCGGTACGCGAGAACATTACCATGGTGATTGATCGTCAGACCGTTATCAGCCACAAACGAAAGTACACAGCGCGCAATAAGCTCTGAAAAGTCGAAATCGTTATGCAATCATATACGTGCTCTGATAAGTCGCGCCGCTAATAACGGTGGACGATACGTTGTACCAAGAAATTTGCACGCGATCGCGAAAGCCCGATGATATCCGCACGCAAGCACCGCATTTGCATAATAAAAAAAAATAAAAAGGTTACAATTACTAACGGCGGCGTACGGCCATGTCGGCCGCTGCTCGAGAACGTATTTTTAGCCGTAATCGGCCGGTATTAATCTCCGCGAAACCACTTAATTTCACGCCGCGTTGAATCGCGCCAGTTTTTCACTTCGACCATGGTAGAGCGCATAATTTCAAGATTTTTAACCCCACGCAGCCGTCCCGTTTTTTAATTGACTGTACAAAAATTACTGGAGATTTCAGCAGAACGCGCCATTACTCGTTTTTGCCCCGTCTACTCACAATGTGATATATCGAAATTTGATATATAAAAAAAATTATATGGTCCATTTCAACGATCAGGCAATTACATGCCAATAAAATATAAAATTAAAATGTTTCTGTTCTTTCAATGAAATAAAAGCAACGTGTCTCTCGCACTCGAAATTAATTCCAGCTACAATTGCTTGTTGATTTCACGTGATTGGAAATGGAACACCACACATCTCAATGTAAGTTGATCCCTTTTCCCGCTCTATTCGCATACGATTGTATTCCCTCGCTGCTGAGAGAGCCGAAAACGAACTAATTTTTGAACAACGCAGTCGAGTGTCGAATATTGAATATTCGAGTATCAAAAATGCGATACCAAAAATGACTGGCAGCATGCGTAATACCGTGTTGACGATTTAAATTTGGGACAATAATAGCCAAACCAGTTTTGAATGTTGCGCGATGACAACAAAATTTGCAATACGTTTAACGACGGCTGGATGAATCGGTTCTGAAACGCACCATTTAAAAAGCAATAATATGCGAACATCGTCAAACATCTGTAATACCGCCAACGCATTCGCAGTTTACACTGTTTGTTACGATCGGTTTGTCGCCGATTGGAAGTTTCATCGCGGACAAACCGCATAAAATGAAACAACGTTGAACTTATTAAACGTGAAATAACGTTAACGGAGCTATACATAGTATGTACATATCGCGCGATATGATGTTTCAATGTTTCATTATACCCTTTTTGCGTACCTGTATGTAGATATGCCTATACGTATATCATTTGTTTCCTCTCAAATCTTCATTCAATATTAAAAAACATACATATAATGATAAAGATAGTAAAAATTGACATTTAAATATTGATATCTGATATTATCTTTCTTTCTCCCTTCCTCTTTTCAAAACAAATTATATCAAGGTAAATTTTGATATAATTTAAATTGCCGAACGTTACAGAGAACGTCGAAGAATATCATATGACGATTTATGATGCTGTTTAATTCGTCCATGTAGACGGCTTCAAAATCTTCTCCTGTTTTACGTGGAAACACCTTCGCGAAGCAGGGCATCATAAATTAATCGTGGCATATCAAGCATGATCTAGTACATTCCCTGCAGCTTTACTCCCTTCTCTCCTTTCTTCCGGCTCATGAGCGTCGATTATTATCCGCGCAATTACGTCGGCAGCTCGCGGTTAGGAAAATACCGATTCCGAGCTGCTCACGGCATGCGAAGAGAAATTTATTAACAGGCATACGCGATCGCTTATGCACGCACGTAATAAGGTTTAAGCGACGTGCAGGGCGAGTTAAACGAGCTGAACGGCTATCGGCACCGACAATGCGTTCGACCATGCTTTGCCGTTTAATATTCTAAGTGGTCGTATAATCAAGTGACGTTACCGCACTCATAAAATGCAACGAAGCGAGCTAATTACAGACAGGCTACGTTATGTACATAGATTTTAGCGACCGTTCGTCGCTTTCCAGGAAATCCACGAAATACTTTATGTCGCATTGACTAGTATAATGAAACTAAAGCGTAATGATATCGGAATGTATTAGAGTCCATTATACGAGTAAATCTGTTCCTCCCATTATTCATTCTAACATTATTAAAGTTAAACACTTGCGACAGATTTTAAATAAAGAAGTGACTAAATATTTAATTTATACCTATTAATCTTGTTTCTATTTTGTGTCTACTAATCTTTTTATGAAATAATTAACGTAGAATAAGAGGTTCTCCATTTCAAATCGATATTCCGCAAACTTGTTAAGATTATATCATTGTATCGACTTTCCTTCAACGTTTAGATGTTTATCGTTTTCTAGACAGTTCTGTCGACTCTCTCTCTCTCTCTCTTTCTTTTGCTCTCATTCTCTTCGGTGTCAATATCGACTACGTTGAGAACCTCTGATATAAAGCAAAGTAACACGACTACGAAGTTTCGCTGAGAAGGCAGTTGAGATAAAGAAGGTCAATTAATCTTTCGTTCTTCAGACGGTTGTTGCCAACAGGATGAGGATCGAATGTGAGGTCATGCAATTTCTGCCGTTAAAGTTGAAATCAGATGGAGGAATTGTGTGCGTGCCAAATAACGAAAAAGCGATGGAAGAGAGACGAAATGGGGAGAATGGCAAATTCGTACCCTCTGTTAATTAATTCTGCGCGAAGCACAACGCCCGGAGTACACGAAATCTTATCTTGGGAAGATCTCGCGCGCGTCTCCTCGAAAAATTGCGGTACCCCGACGAACCTTCAATTGTAGTCGCATTTAATTATTGCGCTCTCGTTTCTCCTTGCATTTGTGTAATCGCGGTTACCGTAAAAGCCTCTCATCGAGAAGATACGATCCTTATTGTGCGCCTCGCGCGCATAAACAGTTTTACAGAAATGTAATTTCTCTCGCAGCGCGATTCCGGCCACCGTTATATTATCATTACGCAACGCGAATACGTTATTCAATTACTTTGTGGCGGCTACGCGATAAATCTCGAAATTGACAGAAGTCCGACGTGGGAGCTTGTGTAGAGCTTTATGAGATATAGCACCGGCTCTCTCGGACACATCGCCGACCAGCGAATGAATGTAATTTGCGTGCGAAATGATTAATGGCCATCACGGCGACTAGGTAAACTACGAGGCGATGCTCTTCTTCAGCTTTCCCATGAATGGATTACGTACATAAGCGATCGCGATAGGAGGAATGAGTTTTAGAGCTTGCGTCAGGAAAGTTTCGAGAACCACTGCGTTAAATGGGATCCTCTACGAAGGGTTATGCGTGATATGCGCCGCTATTAGACATAGGCCCGCACGTGAGCCGCAGAGTTGGAAATGATCGATCCAGAAACAAGCAGATCGGACGAAAGCCAGCAGACTTGCAGACCGAACACTTTAGTCAGTATGCGGAGTGGAATGGCGGATGGCGCATCGTGGAAATTACCGGCGTTCCGATGCATCATTGCAGGATTGTGCAGTTTCCGCACAGGGCCGTAACCACCGATCGGACCTTCCCGAATGCAATTGATCCATAACCAATGGCTGCACTCACGCTAATACCGTAACACTCGTACGTCACTAACGTCTGCAACTCCGGCATTGATTATGCAGTAATTCCGGCCGTACCGGGCGCACATGAAATCATCTTTAATGACTTTAAATTATTCAGCCCTCCGTATTAGTCCTCGCAACACAAATATATAAGTTTATTACGGATCCCGTTCGCGCAATCTGCAAACCCGTTATCTCCGTTTCCACGTCATTAGATGCAACACCACGTTATCATGTCCTTCTAATTATTTTTTACAATCCCACATGCAAATAATCCCGAGTCATCGATCTGTCATTCGAGTCACATAAAAAATTTCGATAGAACGTTATCAATTCGAAAGGCAGATAAGCCATGCGTTGCTAGACAGCTTTACGGCTAGTTTCCTGGGATCTGCAACGCCATCGGACCTCATGAAGAATTCAGCCCGGCTAGCGGATACATTCTGGACGACGTTCGAGCCACGAAACTTGTTGTTGCACTAGCAGTATCTTGCTTGAAATGGGCTCCACGGGGAACGGTGTGCCTCGTTAATACTTTAATTTCGTGTAGCAGCTTTCTGTAATACTGCCACGACCCGGCAAACGTAGCCTGACAGCATACGAAGTTTCCACGAGCCAAGGCTTAATTGTTTGCTTACTGAATTGTTGTTAGTTAAAGTGGAAAGTTGCTGATAACTCGACTGCAACAGAGATAGCAAGAATGAGAGAAGAAGGAAGAAGGATAAGAAGGGGGAGGGGATAATATGAGAAATGGTGCGGGAAGAGAGAGAGGAGAGAGAAAGAGCTGAGAGCCCGAGAAGAGGAGGAATCATATAACCGGAATCTGTCTGTTGCATTAAGTAGGTTCTCTTTCTAATCGAAATTTCCATAGGCGAAAGTAGCCTAGTAGGAGGGTCAGCACAAGTCGTGGGAGATTTTATTAAAATTGTAAGATTCCCTCGGCAATTTCATTGCTCCTTCATGTTTATAGACACTGAACAAAAGGAAACCAAGGTAGATAGTATTTATTGACCAAGGTAGATAGTAATACTTTAGAAGTGCTGCTCTCTTTTGGAATAATGTTAGGAGATTGATGAGATGCACAATTGTACCGAACGGAAGAAAATTCTGGCGACTTCGTTATTGAACGCTACAAAAAGCGCCAAGAAATTGCGTTCATATTTGATGGATTGACAATTAAATTTTCCATTATTGGTAGTAAGCTTTTAAGCTTATTGCACGAATGTATTCCCATTTATGAAAAATGCATAATACTCATACACAAAGCTGTAAATAATTCGTGTCATTCATAAAAGTGTCAGAAGTATTTTGAAACATTGAATGGTACAAGATCGTAATTAAAAAATCTTCAGCTTCATTTTCCAATAACGGTAAATTAATGCTGCTACTTGTGCATTATAAACTACGAGAAACATTAAATGGCCCACGGAAACCTTCACAAAGTCGCGAAGCTTCTAAAAGATCTAAGTTTCATTCGAACAAGTTTGTAAAGAATTTTAAGTATGCGATAGCAAATAGTGTAGCAATAACAACAAGGTTTCCTCAAGAACAACATTAACGCATCCGATACAGAATTCGGCTCTTGATTTAAATTGGACAAATAGCGCATTCGTGTTTTCAAAACAAGCCTCAACAAGCCTCTGGGAAATTATCCCGGCATCAGGAAAGGATGCGAAACAAGAACAACGTATAACTTTTTGCAAAAATATAAAATCGGCTATAAAAAGCAGGCGCCATTATCTTTATGTATATCCCTGTGGGCTCGATGCCAGATCAAAGGCACTAAAACTCTTTCAGCGTTACATCGTAATTCCACGTCCCCTTGCCCTGACCAGCCTTAACCTAACCACGATCAATTTCACCTTTAACCCCAAAACGTCCACTTGAACGCATGCCAGAATAATATGGTTACCAGCGCCTCTTATAACATTACGTAGGTCACGGATGAACCGCGCTATGATGAGAATGATAATGAGAGCTAAGTAATACCGGGATAGTTTACGATATGTAATACGAAGCGTAATATTGTGCACTACGAGAGAATGCGCAGAATACGAAACGAATATCCTTTCTTGCCAGGACGAATCGCAATGCTTTGACACAAGTTTAACGCGGGACAAGACCGCGAATACGTTACGCGGCAAATTGCCGCCGTCGCGGAGGAAGTTGAAATAGCAGGGGCGCGAATGATGGCTTGTCCACCATCATCACCGTAGTTTCGGAATAATCCGGAATTCGGTCCATTCAACCAACTGAAATATAAACGAGAGTTCCCGGAGCGCCTGAGCGCGCTCTTTTTCATGCGGTTGATCATAACGACGGTAATTCGCCAAACAATTTCGCGTAACCGTGCGCTAATGCAATGTCGACACCAGTCGAATACATTTGCAACCGTATAAGCCCAAACTCCGCTCTCTACGTACTCCGCTCAAACATCGGAGGAATGATGGACGCGATTCCCCGCGTTCGCTCTCTCGAACGACTGGAAATACTAACAACGATCGACTCGCAGGGTGCACGACCTCGCATCACGGCGATGCGGATTCCTCGCAGTCGGAACGAATGCGGCCAGGCGCCGTCGATCGGGGAAGTTCGGCCAATGCGCGCGGATATTGTTGACCGCGGTATCGAGCACGGAACTACGAAGTTTATTGTAGATGGAGGGCGATGCGCGCGTGTAAAATATGACGATTACGATCGCGACGAAATTGGATCACGCGGCTTTTCCGCTGCGCGCTAGGAAAATATATTCTACGTATATATGTACATGTGTGGTGTGTATGTGTGCATACTTGCGCGTATAACAGATCAAGAACACTTAGAAAGATTTTAAACTGCAATAATAGTTTCGTTTTCTTTCTTGCGTAAGATTAATAGCGAAATTCGAATCCAATCTTACGGGAAAAATGATTTGCAACTTGCGCTGTGCTCCGTAAAATTGGTGCAGATATTATAAAGCAAAAAAGACTCTCTCTCTCTCTCTCTTCATTGCACTTGATATATGTGCAAATATAATATGAATCTAGACATATGCGATAAACATATATGTATATAAAACATACATTAAATGAATTAACGAAAAAATATTTATGAGAGGCGAATCCTCTTAACGCAAATAAAAATTGAAAGTTATTTTTTAATGGTGAATTCTTAATGATTCTCTCGAAAAATCGCACATTACTTAATCGCGATACTAAAAATGTATAAATGTAGAAGTGGATGTAAAATGAGGATTATAATTAAAGATTACATGTAAAGAATATAAAATATAAAATTTTTTCTCGTATATAATTATATTCGTATGTCTGCGTCTCTCCATTAATTATGGCACTTTATACACTTCCGCCGGTGCATTATGTATTTAGTTTTTAGTCCAAATGCGGTGCAGAGACCGTAGCACATTCGTATTCGTCAATATATTTGCAGCTGCGAAAAACGCGCGCGCTGACATGCGTGCATGTGCGTCCCCGATTTCGATAGAACCAGTGAACCGAAATTTCAACGAAAAACCGTATATTTGGAACACGTGTTACGTGAAAATTTACAGCCTGCTATCTTCCACCGCATGAAGCTACTAGTTCAAAGAGCTATCAAAAAATGCGTACTGTCAAAACCATGAGAAAGATAACACCGACGCGCTTTTAAATATACGGTCAGTAGTTAAACCAAACCATTAAAATGCTAAGAAGTTGAATCGTAATATTTTCGATTCGAAAAGAAGACGTCGACAAGATGAATCTTATTATAATCAGATGCATTCGGAGAGACACTGATAAGGCCGTTGATCAAAAAGAATCTATCTGTCTGCGGGTACAAAAAAGTTTCTTCATTTGTCGCAAATCCCTGTACCTCTCGATCGAAGTCCAAGCCAAAGAGGGTGGAGTTTCGTAGGTCTTGTCGGTAACACGTGTCCGGCAACTCGAACTTCTTTCCGTTCTATAGAAACGCGGCGAGAAATAGTCCAAGTCACTGATCGAGAGTCGCGTCGGCTCATATCCCAGCCCTCTATCGAAACTTCGATTTTTTCCTTCGCCGAGTAATATCCCGGCGCGCGACGTCTTCCGTCACCATTCCCGTCGCCATTCAACGCGGAAAAAGCGGAGCGGGAAAGCATACGAGCACGTTGATGGAGTATGTCATCTGGGAGTGAACATATCTCCGCGAAGTTTTTGCGTGACAGAAGAAGGGTGAGGTAAGAAAATGCAAAGATTTTCGCCGTGAAGCACTGTATACGATTTAAGAGAAAAAAATATAATATTTATGATTAAATATTGCTTTCAGATCCAGGTCATCTGTTTGTGTCAAATATTAAAAAAATAATCTATCTGTTTTCACATTGATATCTAACTCCAGTTGCAATGAGAAATAATTAAAAAAAAAATTACATAAATGAAAAACGAATTCAGAACTGACGATAATCACGACGATAATCGTATGTAACTGGAAAACAGCGCGATAATTGCTACTTCTCTAAAATGGATGTTCTGTCTTGATAGAGACGAGACATTACAGTTCTAAAAATTACCTGAGATAAAAAGAAACGCGGCAAAAAGTTCGGAATGTCATTGAGATCTGTAAAAGAAAGCTGCCAGCAAGTGAAAGGACAATTAAGCGCTGCGCAAGCGAAGGAGACCGAAAAGGAGAATGATAGAGGTGAGGAGACCGAAGGAAATTAAATCTACCCGTTCTGCTGTCTTCATCCGCCCTCATTACAACGGCAAAGCGTAAAGATCTCACCGAGAGAGAGAAGACGTTGTTCTAGGGAACAAGCAAACAGGAAATTTGCGGCGCTTCCGGGACATAGACCATCATCCCTTGATGTATACACGATGTACTTGTATCCATGCTTACATTTCCTTAAGATGTGTGTAAGGGCTACGGCTATGTTTCCCGTATAACTACCAAATTAATTCGCAAACATGAAAATTGAGATTATTTTTGACGATCAGAGCGAAATAAATAAATCATGCTTTTTCTTTATGTATCTAAATTAAATTATTATTAATCGTATATAAGTATAATCGTATATAGTTAAATGATGTATAGCACACAAGTGAGATGGTATGCGTCGCGTCTAAAATTTACTCGATGTCGTAAGACGTTCATGATTAGAGCTGTCAAACTATTCATGATCTACGATCATTATCAATGTTGAATGTCGCTTCGCTGATAGAGATAGTAATCTGATTTTAGCCTCGGCACGAGCACTACGGAAAGTGGCTTGACAATTCAGGACACTGTACTCGTGATTAGGTTTATTTGCGGGCTACCACCGAGAGCTACGTCCAACATCCTGAAAATCAATGGCTCCTATACTGTCGACAAGGAGTACATAGGGGACAAGATAGAAACATAGGAACTAGATTATCAAACAGACAAGATTGAAACTGGTCAAACAATAGCTTTAGACACATGAATAACCAGTGTAATCAACATAATTGGAAACAATTCGCGAGTCCGATAACGCATTAATTTCGAGAAAACTGACGTTTCGGCACGATTCCTATATGTGCGCGACCCGATACGTATGTACATACAGATCCAATATGCAGCTGAATTTGACAACCTTCATTTCCTGCAGCGTTTAAAGCGTTATCGCAAATGTATTTAAAATATCGGTCACGACACTTATTGGGACGACGGAAATACAACCATGCGAAGAATTATTGTCTGCAGATTTACGATTTAATGTATCGCATGCTTTTTCTACATACTCCCGGGAATATGCAATATCGATACAGTTATCAAGTGCAATCACGATTTCTATATCCTTCGCATTCGTGTGCGTCTGTAAAAAGTAGTCATCGAATTGTATATCGAACTGAAACTTTAAATACGTAATCCGCTTTAAATAACACCTTCCGTTAATGTGCCGAATCGTGAATGTAATATTGCAGTAATAATAAGTAAAAGCGAGCAACAAATTCATTTAAATTATCACGATATTACAATTTTAATCCTATACAAAACATGTAAAGAGAGAGAGAGAGTGTATCGCAAAAAGTTTATTTTTATAGATATTATCTAGCTCGGTTAATTGTTCGATTCAATTTTATTTCTTCCGCAAGATAGGTGAATAGACAAGCAGAACGTTCATTATCTTCTTAATGAAGACTGATATGTGCGTTTGAACTGAAAATAGCGACATTTTCCAATAAAGATTCACTTTCTTTAACATGTTTAAATGATGGAATACTTTCTTCTCGCGCATGTATGCGAGCACTCTGGAAATCTCGTTCTATCCTATTATCAAACAAACGACGTTCTACCATATGAGAAAAGGACTGATGCAAGATGTGATACTAGCGCCGCACGAAGGACATCAAGGAGCAACCCTCGAGGCACGAAGATAGTTGGTGAATTTTAGTACTCCGCTCGTCGTCAAGAATTTCTTCTTCTCCTTCTTCTCCCCTCTCTCTTCATCTACTTGCGCGCTTGCTGATGGTACGAAGGTACTAGAATTTTTAAGTCTTCTGCCTCACAAAGCTGACAACGTCGAAGGAAGGTGCTTAAGCTCGTAACATCCGTACCATAACCGTCCTTCGGAGGAAGTCTTCATTTGGCCAGATAGGTCTTTTCCGTATGGAAGTCCATCCTGAGTGTCTTGGAGCATGAAGCGAAAACGTCTTTTGAGATCAACAGACCGAATATTTGATGAGGATAATTTAGGTTCGCCGGCTATCTAAACTGTCATCTAATTGAGAGTTGGAAGGAGGCATAGAATATGTATAGCGTAATTTTACTTGCCGCTATTTGCATTTCTCCGATAATAAAATGGTTAACTGTTAAAAAAGCGTTACGTACTTATGTGAAGTTTTAATCGCATCTTCTATTTTTTACTGGAATTCTAATCTCAACACTAAATATATGGATTATGTGTATCAAGCAGCATGGTTTAACTCGACTATACATTCAATTAAATGATCCAATTAAGGCCAGCATGCGTGCGACCCCGTAAAATAGTAAAACTGGCTGTTCGTCCATTTACAGCAATCTGACGCTGATCAGCATCCCGCTGACGCCATCATTTTATCGATCGTCGAAAATATAATTGCCCGCTCGAGTGCACGGTTGTAAGCATCTATAACGTCGGAAAATCGCGTGCTACGCAGTCGTGTGCCAACAAGTCAGCGTTCGACACAAAAACAGTGCATCACCATACAAAATAACGACTAACGGAAAAAACGATGCTGTGTGATGCCAGGCACGATCGCGTGCAGCATGCATTGTTATTCACTTCTTACAACATCACGCGATTATTCTTCTGTTACCACGAAGTCGACTCTTTTATCAATATCCGATTTATGTCGCGTTATCGTGTGCCTTCTCAATGTATTTTTAAATATCTTTTCTTGGAACTACAAATATTGCATATGAATACTTTTATAATGCTTTTTGTAAATCTACAATTTTTTAGGCAATGATGGACAGTTATGTAACACGGAATCCTTTAACACCTATATTTTTTTTCAAGTTATTTAAAATCGCATAACAGAGGGAAAGTAAAAACTACAGTATTGCAACTTTTCGATCCGTTTGTAGTGTGCCCGTCAATCTGAACTCGAAGCGCAAAGTGTTCATTCTGGACAGTGCGCACAGTTTTGTGAATAATAAATTAACCAAAGCTCGGATTATATTGGTAGAACAGGATTACAGACGCTCAGCGGGATTATTCAACTTTTATCTCGAGCAGAGGAAACAGCGAGACAGGCAGAAGCAGAACAGCGAGAAAAAGAAGTTTGCCTGGATGAGGAAAAGCGAAGAGAGAAACGAGCAAGAATAGGAAATGGAGGAGAGTGCGCAGCAGAAAGAGAGAGAGAGAGAGAGAGAGAGAGAGAGCGCTAGAGAGAAAAGCCCCCCCTGGCAATTCACCGATCAGATAAATCCAATCAGCTTACTCATCTACCTACGTGTAGTACGTGGCCGTCTACTAATGATCCTTAAATCCAACCAATCCCAATCGAGGCCTTTTATATCCTGATTGCACCGACTAGATGTAAGATGCGTTTTGCTTCGGAAAAGAAATCTCATCAGGAGCGCAATTACTCCCCTTATCTAGAATACACCTAACAACAGTTACAAATCAATTTACAACCGACTTGCACATAAGAAAGTGAGAAAATATTTATTGTATATTTTTGACGCTTTGATGTTGATTGTAACATTACATATAAATAATCAGCGAAATATAGAACTTGTATAAAATTCTATTTGCAATAAAATGACGCGCGTATAAATGTATATCAATAATTCAATTCAGACGTAATAACATTTTTGTATTTTATACCTCTTTCCAATGGCGTTTACATTAACGTCAAAAAAAAAAAAGAAAACGATATGTTGAATACGAAATCGAATGTTTAATTTTACATCTACCTACCGTTGATTGTTTTTTCTATTAATTACATCATGAGTAAATGGGAAAATTTGTTACATTTTCACAAAAACGAACGTTAAAGTGATTTGACAGAAAGACATCGATATCAGCCGTTATTCGATTTGAAACCGCATGAGTGCAAATACGCGTATTATACTCGTTCAGCACACATGATTTTTCATTCAAATTTCACTGTCATTCTTCTCTGCGGTGCAAGTGAAACTTAGAACACGATATATAAAGCCAACGAAGTTAATGGATAAAAATGCGAACGGGGACAAAGTAAATGAACATTTATGCACCGTTTGAACATTTATACTTTGCAACTCAAGTAAAAATTTTAGTTAGGTAGAAGTTTAGCTTAAACATTTACCATAGCAAAAGTACGCGACTCAGTAAATGATATTTTCTATTCAAACTTATATGCATATATTCGTTACTCTTTCTCTCTCTTTCTCTCTCTTTCTCTCTCTCTCTCTCTCTCTCGTTAAGCTAAAATTTATATTATGGCATAAATCAATATTAATATCCATTTTAAATTAATAACCAACAGTATGTAAAAATTAATCTTATCTGAATAATTTGTCATCTTTCTTTACTGAAAATATAAGTGAACAATAAGTAACAATAAGTAGCTCTATACTAAAGCTTAATTTAAGTGTTCGTAATAAATTTGTTAAAATCATCGAATAAGTCTAATCTAATCTCGCCCTTTTTACATTTTTAATTAAACCCTTTTGAAACATAATTAATATTTCGAGTTTTGGTATATTTCTCCGCAGTGCAATTTCTCGGTATATAAAAACACTTTCAAAACATTTTAAATAGTAATAAACAGATTAAGTAAGCAAAAAGATAGAAAAGATAGTTTAATTGTTTTATTTTGTTCTCTCCGAGGCGAACAGTATACTGTTTGTAATTAAACGTACATATTATAGTATGAGAGTTGACACAAATAATACAACAGGCTAGCAGCAACACCAGAGATATAATAGTTCTCTGGCACTAATTGTAAGTGAAAGTACCCGTCCTTCTACCACCACAGTAGTATATCTCAACGACAAGGCGAACATTATAAAGCGCTATCATCTTGAGGAAACCCACTTGTTTTTAATGTTCGATCATCAATATTCTCGCCAATGTATTAGATTACAGACAGGCGAAACAAGACGGTAATATTGCAGTGAAATCCTTTCCTAGATATCTCCGTCATCCTGGAGACAGGTCGCTGTCGTCCTGCCACTGATACGCAGAATTTATCGCTCGGATATCAGCGAGACGTGGCTTGCCGAGGACACATACAGGCCCGTATATAAGATCACGGCTAGAAGCTTACGGGTATGACCGGACAAGTCTATGGAGATACTGGCCCACCGGTCGTAATGCCTCCTGCAGGATGTCACCGTCCCATAAATGTCACGCGCACATACGCGACAGACCGGGGGGAGCGCTCTGATTTTGGACCTTGCACGAATCAAGAGACGCTTCGCTTGTTTGCATTGTATTGCAAACTCACGGTCCATTCGTCCCGAGATTGAACGCGGCGGATTAGAGAATTGTGGGGGAAATCATCCTGATTAACGTTCCTTGGGCGATGTGCACGCGGGCCGATCTGTATGGGCCGTTCCGTTTGGCGACGAGCACCAGTATAGGGGCGGATGATGCACGCACCTGCATCTAAGCGACGATAGGAGAGAACATTTCGCCGGAGCGGATTCAGCTGTCACTAGATCCGTGGATTTGACGGTGCATAGGTGACATTACGGGGGCACGGATACGGTACATTTACGCGTAATTTAGCCGCGCAGGTCACGCTGAGGGAGGATCGGAGTTATGAGGACTGTTAACAGACGCTTCGATACATAAGCCGCCAGTCTGCCACGCCGCTTACACGTGTCGCCGTTCGGATGGAAAATTATACATATATCATAGAATATAATAACTTATGTGATAAACGTTATAAAAGTACCGTGTACTAAAATTCACAGTGCGTTAAATAAGTATGGCTATGCCATTTAGTTTTGTATGTGGTCTAGTATTTTTTAGTATAGCTACAAAAATGCGACTAAAAAGCTGTAAAAACATATAGAAACATATAGAAACGTATTTAAATACTTGCACAATATGTATATATATATATATATATATATATATATATATATATATATATATTAATATCGTACATGAAATGAATGAGAACAATTCGTACTATTCAGACAAAGAATGACCTAATTGCATCATATTTTTAAAAATATGAGCTTCAGCAATCAATTTTGCGAAATGAAAAATTTTGAATACGCAATTTTTCGATAAAGTAGCTGCATAGAACATTGTAAAAATAAGAAAAACAAGAGCGAATAATCCTTCAGGGAGAGCTATAGCCTAGCTCGAAAGTTATTTCTCACTAAAAAAAAATGATAGTCACTGTAGAGAAGAGTAATGACACTGTAAATGTAGAGAAGCTGATGAAGCAGAAACTATCCAAATTTTCCAACGCAAAAACAAACGACGCGAATAGTTCACATATCTTCTAAGTATGTAAAGTATTGATCCCAGGATGCAAATATTTTACGTCTAACTTGTCCTAACTTTTGGAATTAGAGCTGAATCAGACGATTAATCCTTATGCCAAATTGTCCTAGAATTCTTTTTATTTCTTCTCTTCCTCTCTTCTCTCTCTCTTAAATTTATAGAGAAGGAAAAATTGTAAACGTAACCTAGAAAAGTGAAAGATGATAAATACTGAGTATTCACTTTTCAGGAATTGCTATAGGAATTTTACCTCTGACGACTCGCGACAAATATTCACGAAGTTGGAAATTGTCCCAATGTGAGAAAAACTTTCTTTTCTTATACTTCTATTTCTTCTTGATCAGGAGAAATGTTATCGTGATAAGTACATGCCAAGCACAAGCAAACTCTGTCTATACAAAAAGAGAATCAGAATTTCACAAAAGAACTTCATCTAAGAACCAGCACGCGATCCAATCTGGTGCAAGAAAAAGAAATCTTGAAGAGACAACATTTTGATTTCATCATGATACACCGATGGCGCGCTGAGATATACTTTTATTTATGTGCATTTTCATTGTTAAAAGGATTATAATCATTAATTATATTCTAACAAAGCAAAAGCGAAGCAAAGTCTTCAACATAATTCTACGTCATTAGTCTACGCTAATTCCTTAGCTTATACTAATGCTAACTAAATTTTAAGTCGCTTTACATCATACTTAACAATTATCTACATGGACAGAAAGAAAATTCTCATTAATGCAAATTCAGTTATGCAAAAATTTTTGCCGTGCGCCATCGGTGTATCATCCTTTAACAACTCCGAGAAGACAATATGATAAAACCTTTCTGCAGAATAATTTATTTTTAATCGACGAACATAATTTCTTAAAACATGATCACTTTTTATTTGTAAACACATTATCTTATTGAGGCGTTTATCAAGTTTGGTGGCGAAAATTTTCTTGGATACCGACTGAACGAGTAGGTTGGGCCAGGCTCTAAAGAATGGCCATGAATGTAGTGGAGGAGTGGCGCTTCGCTCCCGACTGTACGACCGGCGGTATGTTTTTCTCTGCTTTTCCCATCCTACAAACCTGTGCTTACGTACGTATGTTGGTGCGTGTAGGACAGCTGGTTCGGTGGTGGTAAAGCCCGGTGACAGATGCGAGACATTTAGCAACGGTCCTACCGGCGCGCACCAGCCTGTCTGGCGCTTAATCAACCTAAGGTGCCGGAACATATTACGAGCAGAAAGCTACAGTGCTTTTATTACGTGCAAATCCTCGAACTTAGGCCACCTCTACGCGTATAATAGCCCGTATAGTAGTCAAGGGACGACCTGAGACTCAAATAACGGTCACAAACGAACATATTAGACCACTTCAAGCTAATACGATCGTAAGAGAAAAAAAATGAATAAAACCAAAAGATCGTAACACGTTCTTCTTAGCAATTGTTAACATTACATTAATTGCAGATTACAGTCAGTCATGTGCGATTCCAAAAATCAAGTTAAAATAATGAGTAGATTAATATTTAATATTTATTGTTATGTTCTTATTACAAGCAGTAATAATTACTTTTTGTATTGCACAATATTATTTTAATGTTGTGCAGAATGTTGTAAAGAAATAGAAATGTGATTAATTATAATATGAGAAGAGTTCCGTGTAACGGGATTAAATTTTTTAACATGCAATTAACATAGTCGAGTTATGTTACAACCAATTTTCGAGATAATCTCTTCCCCGGAGAATCACTCGCGGATACACCTGCGCGAGCGGCCTGGAAATTCTCGTATTCCAGCACAAGTCTCGAGGTACGTGGTTCACAACGTAAAATATGACGGTGGCCATTATGCGTCCAGGAAGTTCAAAAAGAGCGCCGGTTTGCACTCTATTCCGTGAGATTTCAGTGCATAAAGCGGCAATAATCTTTACGAATCTGGATGCAACGCCGAACGGACGAGGATAGAATAATTTACTGAGAGTGAGATATTTCTTGGAAGAGCATGCAAGTAATAACATTGTCGTGAAGAAACCTCGAAATGACAACATCAAAAGAGACATATGGGAATTACAAAAGTACTCGTTATCATTATTCGGGAGAGTATCAAACATTCCAGACTTCGCACCCAGAGCTTTCGAGATGCTCTTTTCATCAACAGAGCCGCCCCTTAGGAACAAATTTGCACAACATTTCGTTCCGAGTTTTAACCTTGTTTCGCTGAATTCTCCGTCTGTCGCGAATTCGTTTCTTACATAATGATAACGAACGAAGCACGCAGACTGAGTGTGTCTGTATTGCGTCAAATTAAGATATTTATTGCCACCAAAGTGACAGTAATTTTAAGAGAACGCGCACTGACGAACCATTCGGGCAAATGTCGTAATTGCTTCCGCGACATTTCTGCGCAAATCAAAATTTATTTTGTATAAAACGCGAATTAAATATAATTAGAAAAAAAATTAAATTAACTAACCACAAATTATTATTTTTTACTATTAATCTTTAAAGGCTACCCTATCATGAGTAAAATCATATCAAGTTAACTTTGTTTATTACATATATGTGTAGCAAAATACGGGAAAATTGATTTGAGAAATAATTGGTTTTATATAACATTATTAATTATTACTACTGATTATGTGAATAACTACCCAAAAAATGAATATTATCAGTTAGTACGTTTTTTAGTAATATTAAAATAAAATAAAATTTGCACGAGCTGGAGTTCCATTAAAGATTAACATAAAATTTTTACACTGTATTTATTTTAATGTTACTCCTTTATGCATATTATAGAATATGGTATTATTTTTATCACCAATAATGCCATAATATGCATTTATTTTAGAAAGAATAACATTAAAAAATTAAATATTTCTTTATTTATCGTTCTTGAAAATATAAATAAAAAATTGATGTATAAATACTCCTCACTCCTCACTACTCATAAATATACATATATTATACGCTTTTTAAGAAGTTTAAAAAGTAAAAATTGTTGCAAATATAGTTACTTCATTATTGACCAAGCTCTTTTTAATATAAAAATTCTCCATTTAAAAGCATAGAAAAGTAAAAACTTTAGCACAGGATTGGAGTTGCCAGCTACTGCAATGTTAAATAAATAATTTACATAAAGTATACACACACAGCATTAGTTTATCAAATCTATCATGCATTTCTTATAATTCATTTTGTCCGTATAAATAGAAACTTTCTAGTGGACGTCCCAATGCTAAATCTACGACAATAGGTGAGATTCTCAATTCCAAGAGTTGAATTGGCGGGGGAAGGGGAGGGAAAGAGAGAGAGGAGGGAGGGGAGAGAGAAAGAAGCGGTGCGAGATAGACGGTATTCGAGTTAGTTGGAAGCTCCACAGAAATGAATTGAATAATTTAGCGAGTCAGGATGAAGGGATAAAGCGAG
The DNA here is from genome assembly GCA_021460005.1 of Tetramorium alpestre. Taxonomy (NCBI): domain Eukaryota; kingdom Metazoa; phylum Arthropoda; class Insecta; order Hymenoptera; family Formicidae; genus Tetramorium; species Tetramorium alpestre. The sequence continues at coordinate 419,861 of JAJVSH010000038.1, read as the reverse complement.
TAAGCTCGAACGTGTCCTCTGGAAAGCCTCCGAAAATTCCATGGATGAGGTAGCCTCGGAAGCATTCCAGCTCGTCCCACGTCTTTCCGCGAACGCTCCAAGCATTTTCGTCACACGTGCTACGTTCGGGAGGCCCATCGTCGGGAAATAATTTGCGAACCGATGTTACAGGAATGGCTGCCGGAGTAAAAAGAAATTTCTCCCGCGTGAATCGCGGGAAGCATGATATTCTTCTACGTCTATTTTACCGAGAATCCTGGTACTCGATTCCTCTTGTGTTCCCTAAATTCGGCTCGTTTAAGTTTGCGCCAATTTTTCCGTCAGGTTTTATTTTTTTTTTTTTAGGAGGGGAGATTCTGCCATGTAGTATTTTTCGCGTCGCATTTGGCAGCGATTCACGTTTCTTTTCCAATGCAAATTAAATTTTTATGAATGAAAAGTTTTCATCAATTCTATCAAATTTACATAATTAAAAAATCATGCAGTTAAGCCGTTTTCTTACAAGAATTTACTAAGAATCGTTCGTGACATTCTTCATGCAAAATCCTGATAGCTGCGCTGGACATTTCGACAATAGCCGAGTCGACTTACCACGAGGTACGGTCGCATCTGAATTATGTATTTCGTTATCCTGAAACCACAAGCACCGTCGCGGTAACAATTTGTCAGCGGGAGATACTGGAAGCTCCGTATATAAGTGCACGCGTATTCGCACATATACAAATGCATATATTATATACAAGAGGTGAGAAGGAGAAGGAGAGATAGAGTATAGTTAGACTTTCGTCCTCAACGGCTCGAAACTTCGAAGCAAGCACGAATCGTAGTAATAGTTTCAGCGAGTATAATTATGCTTCCTTTTCGGGATTAATATGCAGATAAAGCGGTCGTGATGGAGCCGCAAGCTGAATCTTACAAAGCTGGTATTGTCAATGATTCAATCATGAGAATTCTATTTATAGCTAATCAAATAAACAAGCCCCAAGCTGTTAAAAATAAAAGTAGAAATGGAAAAAAATTAATAACATCAAAGGATTACTAACTCTCTTTGCAAACTATATGTATTCTGTATTGAAGCTGTTGTTATGAATAAATATTGCTAGATATTGATCATATAAAAAGCTGAAGAATATTAATAAATACTAAATATCTGCAATAATTACAAAAACTAATATTGTAATTCCATGAGAGAAATAAACAATCGTTACTAACGACAATGTTCCAGTGTAAGCTCTGAATAAACAACTGTAAAACGATTAAACGCACGATATAAAGAACAATATAAAAATATTTAACGACTAGTTACGGAGAAGCAAAACTGATTTTGTTCATGACGATGTAATTCCTTGCGTGTCGAATGCAGTTATATGACGGCACGATATGCGACTGAAATTTTTATAGCTGTTCTTAGAAACCAATGGGATTGCATGCTAAAGTATATTTAACTTTCAATTTACAACGCAAATAGAGTTTTCAGATACATTGCACGATAGATTTGATTTTTCAACAAAACTGTTACTGACTGATCTACGCGGAAACAAATGTGTGATGTTTCAAAATGTTCAATTACATAATGATTTCTAAACTAGATTTTGTGTAAATTTTATTCTCTATCATTTTTTGTTTTTATTATATTATTTATTTCTATTGTATATTTACTGTTCTGTTATATTTCTATTACATTTATTCTATGCTGTATTTACTATTCTATTATATTTCTATATTATTAATTTTTTTATTTTATATAAAAATATGTAAAAAAATGTAAAATATTCTGTACATTATTCAATAATATTTCCTTGACATAATGGCATCAATAAAAATTAATCATCTTATGGATAAGAATTTATTATTTACAAAATTTCCGTATTAGTATATTGTTATTTGTGAAATGTGTCTATTCCTGAGGCAATTACGCTTCAAAGTACAGAGCTTATTTTAAACCGATGGAAAATAAACGACGTTAAAAGTATGGGCTAAAGCCTAGAGAGAAAAAGAGAGAGAGAAAGAATAAGTCAAAGGCTGACGAAGTAGTACCTAGAAGCATCGTGAAGTGGTAAAGAAGCAGACGACGTTGCAACACGCAAAGCGAAGCACTGGCGGCTCAAAAATTGGCGTTGAAGTCGATAGTAGACGATAAAACTTTAGCTCGAGGCAAGCACTGACGGAACTTCGCGCCATTAGATACTCTTGCAGTTCGAACAATAGATAGGAAGGGCTTCCATACACCAACTACTCTTTTCTTTTCTCGCATCCTCCCCTCGCTGTCTTTCGTCTTATGAAGTACTTTGTCCCTTGTGAACGCCGATAGCATTGGCTGCGCTCCCTTTATTTATTTTCACTCTCCACGCCTTTTCATTCCTTCTTTTTCCTCTCCTTCTTCTCTGTCCGTTTCTTTTTTTTCAGCTACATTTTACATAGTTTTTCTCTTATTTCTCAAAGTTACCGCAATCACCATACGGAGTTCAATACCTATTTGTAATAAAACGAATTTCTCGGCGTAGCACAACTTTTTCTGTAAAACTTGTAAATAAGTTTGCTTCCGATTTGATATCTATGTTCTTTATCTATTCTCAATCATCTACACCACAGATATACACACACACTTATATATGTAACGCAATTTATCTTCTTTTTTTATCACAAAAGTTCTTATCTTCTTTTTATATCATATATAAATATTCTTGCTAATAATCATACACAATTTTTACGGTGTTTAATCGGGTACTGATCTAAATTGTATCACGAACAAATTTATAAACAAGTAACGTCCAATTTATAGATTCACATATCTCTTGCACGTCGCGTCGTGTATATCTCACTTTACGTGGTACATGATGTGGTTGCCTAGAACATTAATAAATGTCCATCGCTCCATACGTATAATCTCCTGCCGCGCTTTGATCCTACATCCTTTATCCTCTCCCTCTGCCACTTATAGTATCCTTCTTCCTCGGTATCTGCTTCCGGCTTCTTTTCTTCAACTACCATCTAGTACTATCGTCTTCCACCATCGAGGTAGGTCACGTCTCTATTTTGTATTCCATCAAGCTCGCATCCATTCCGACGCCAAACAATGAAAAGCGTCCACGTCTGCCCCGCTATCACCCTCTCCTCTCTTTTAGGCTCTCTTACACGCTGATGCGTCTCCGTAGGTCTGCTCTGCGAAGATCTCAGCGAATTCCTGAGCGGCGTATAGTCGAAAAGCTCTCCACGTTTTCACCCTACATAGTCTTTCTTTCTTTCTCTTTCTCCCTCTCCTTCTCTCGCGTTCTTTCTTTTTCTTTCTCTCTCTCTTTTTTTCGTCTGCTATCTTCTTTCCATCTCTTTCTCACATGGCACTATGCGAAAGAAAACGGATGTTTTGAGCTGATACCAAAACGAGGTGACCTTTTATTCGTCGGCTCATCTCGATTTCAAATGCAAATGCATACTGCGACGGAAGACGCGACTAAAGGGTTGGAAGGAATATATACCGCGAAACGAAGACTTCGCCGCGCACGTTTTCCTACTTCGCATCCAATCTACCCTCCGGGCTGTCAGTACCCTGGAATGTTTCGCGTTATCGCGGAGTTCGATTCTCTGCTTCGGACGCATCGCGTTCGCGTACACCATAGTGCTGAATAAGGGGAACTTTCATTAACCTTTCAAACGTAACACGCAGCTGTATAGAATATATTACAAAATCGATACGTACGAGAATTCAGAACATTACGGAGAATCAAACTGCAAACTCAAGTAAGCTCTAACAAATATATTCGCCTCCGACCAAATAAACGAAATGATATAGCTGAACGTAGTTCAGGAAAAGAAATTATTAAAATATACACTGAAACGGGGCATCTTTTTACATTCTCCTTAAACGAAGTTATTTCCGAGCACACGAGTATCGTGTGTTATTACGAACGAAATAAAGCGAGTTCGATTCGAAATCATTTCGAGATAAATCATGCCACTGTTAGCATCTCGCGAGATTTTATAGTTCCCCCGTAGCATCCATGCTATAACGTCCTTCCGCCCGCAGCATCTAACTTTTAACTGCCTCGACAAACTTCCCTTCCTGGTTAATCCTCGCGATAACGCCGCGGAATCGTTACCTGCCACTTTCAACTTTTAGGTACTAATAACCTCATCCCATCTACAGAACGTCATCATCGAGAGCTTAGTCTTTGCCATTGGAACTGGAAATTTCAAAATGATTTTTACTGCGATACTGCTTTCGTCGAAATTGCTCGCCGTTTATTATTAATCGCACGATTGCTTTTCATTAACCGAAATTTCAAGAAAGTGTACGTTCAAACAGAGATAATAATTGAAAAAGACTTTAATGTATAAATTATGCAAGCATGAAGAAAGGCAAGAGACCGCATTTATCGCAGCAATAAAAATTCCTCCATTTTTATCATTGTCAGTCGCTCTTCCTGATGGCGAACGAGCTACGCGATTCCGCCAACCTCGTTCTTTCTCTCCCTGTATGTTCTTCTTTCCCCGTTCTCCTGTACGAAGTATCGCTACCAGCCTCCGCTACGAAGAAGGATCCGGTAACCGCCGGTATGCAACGGTAAATGTATGCTGTATGTAAATGTTATCCGAGGCCAACGGTAATCTGGAATTTGCTTCGCAGACGTGTACATTTCGTGGTGGTTCGAGGGTAGCCGCGATATCGGCGATGGAGGTTTACGAAGAGCAATCGACGGTCACGAACAGAAATCGAAATGGAGACGGATGGCAGGCGTGACAGAAATAGGAATTCTATCGATAATATTATCGTTCAAATTAATCATCAGCTAAGAATCAATCCTTCTCGGCTGCCTTTTAAGTGTTAAAGCAGTCATGTGATACTAGAATACTATTCCTAACGTACATTTATTCAAATTCTCTAAAATTTACCTTCATATACGAATAATGAAAAACAAACATTTGTATGCTAAAGACTTCTTCAATGTACTCACAGCAAAATTTTGAAATGTAGAGAATATTATTCAAAAAATAGTTGAGAAAAAATTTAAATAAAATTTATTACAAAATAAACTATTAGATATCTTTCTAAATTTTTGTTATAATTGGCTGATATCGTAAGGTCGATACTTCTGGATCGAACATTTTACGAACAACAATGAAACCATGAAGAGCATGCGAATGAACTTATAGACCTTCGAGGAACAGAAAAGTTAACAATACACCTCGCTTTCTGGATGCACCAGGCATAGAAAGAAATTTCTCTCGCATGGTTGCGCCAACAAAGAGTAAGAAATAGCAGGAATAGGAGAAGAGTTAAGAATCGCTGGGACGTGGAATCGGAAAAATTGTGCCGAGTGCGCAAAGAGGAAGACTTCTTTGATTCCACTCTCTTTTCAGTTTGAGGTTGGCAAGCCCTTGATTGTCCTCGAGGACCCTTCAAGTTTGCTAGGCTATATTCAAAAATAGACTCCAGTCGGAGCCAATTTGACGCTCTAAAAAATCGCTAGCTACTTCATGGCTTAGCATGGGTTAGCCATGAAGTAGCTAGCGATTTTTTAGAGCGTCAAATTGGCTCCGACTGGAGTCTATTGTACAACTAAAACAAATTTAGAATATGTTTCCCTTGTATTTTTCCGAAGCCAGTAGAGTAATTATTTCAACGCAAACAGAACGTATTGATTTCTCAGCTAATAATAAGCGATAGTAAAGAGCAACATCATTTGCAAGCAGATCACTGATGGTGCTTAACAAATTTCGATCGTCAATTGCCATAGGTCCGCTATTTATTGGGCGCGATTACACGAAGATAGGCGTAGCTCTAATCGTCACTGAAAAGTACATTAGCGCGTAACGAGAGACACCGTACGCGTGGATGCAATTTCGATGCTGCTGCAATGCGACTAACGCAAAATCATGCGCGTATATCACTCTGCTTTAGAACACCCGCTAAAATTGCGGTCGGACCGTAATAAAGTTACGAGAACCTACGTGTGCGGCACGGCGTAATTGAAAAGTTCTCTATCTAGACGTAAACAGAGCCACAAAACATTCCGTTCACACACGACTGCAAGTATTTTCGTCCATTGTAGCTTACGACTTTTATTACTGTTCGCGCGCGCGCGCGCGAAACGAAATTCCTAAAATTTCCTAAAATAAGAAAATCGCGGACACATATATCGTTATTCGTTAATGAGAGGGCCGTAGTAGAGTAAAACGGAAAGTTTCGATTCACGGAAAGATTAAATCAAATCTCGTCAGTAGCACGAGCGTGTCGGGAGAAGTCGTAGAACTTACATTACGGATCGCGTGCATAGGATGATGAGGATGATGTGAAATTCGGCTAAACCGCCATCCATTACAAACTTCTAATGAGCCGCCGTTTCAGTGATACGACTGTCAATATTGGATGACATTACCACCGTAACGTAACCATACGCGATACGACCGATACTATACACACGTGCACTGCAACAGGAATAACGAACTTAAAGCAAACGTATGACAAATATAATACGCACGAACGCGATCATATGCTGCGGGTCGTTATTGCGTAGGTGTATCTAACCCAGTTGCCAATCCGTACGGTTTGTTCCGCACTCATTCGACGGGTATTGCGTATCGCGTTGCTCCGAAATACGTCCAGCATACAAATAAAGTTTCCGGGCACCGGGCTCCTCAATCCGCCGCCATTCGAAGTCAAACACAAGCGGCAGCTTTAATAATGTTCCTCGAGAACAAACCGCACGGCTTTTGCGGCGCGGATAAACAAATAAAAGTTTCCGGAATACACTGAGGCAGTCCGAGCACGAGATAATACTATCGCCGGATAACTCGCCAGAAATTGAGAGAAGATTCTGAGGCGCATCTAGAGGCTGCACCTCTCGCAATGCCTTTGCAACAAACCCCTATGCCCTCGGCTGCGTTGCGGCGAGGAATTTATTTTCGCGCAATCCCAAGATATGTACTTGCCGTGAAGAGAGGATTACCAGATCTCTAGACGAATACGCCGCGCGCACTGAGACTCAGAATTTGACAAAAGCGGAGCTTACGTTGGTATCTGATAATAATATTGTGTGGTACACAAAGGGATTATATTGAAATCACCGACAAAGGTTCTCTCCGACAATATTATTTTGCCCGACACCGCCCAAATGTGACAGTATGCATTCACCATCATATACATTCACCGATTTTTGTCATCGACAATATATTTTCACCCAACATTTTTATTCAATCACTAGAACACTGTGTTACTTTCATGCACACGTTAGTTATTGAACAAAAATTTAGTCAAACAAGCAATAAATTCGTTGTCGATTGAATAATTTCACTTTTTCTGTAGAAATTTTGCTCTCAAATCGTAACAAATAACATTTTTATTTATTTTATATAATATCCACCAAAAATTTATGAATATGTATGAATATATATTGTTGATCAAACTCGGTATCGATCGAGTGTTGATGAAATAATATTGGTGAAACTATTTTTGCGGCAAAATCTTTGTCGGTAATTTCAACGTAACCAAGTACAAAGAGAAGCTAATAAGTATAAAAAAGTATTTTTTTAAAATGTGGTCATGTATATCAATATAAAATGCTGCATTATACATAAAAAAGCAATGATAACTAAAAACTAAAATTAACGAGATAAGTATTAAATATGTCAGTTTATTTGAAAAAATATTTTGAAAAAACATAAATTTACTTGTTAACAGTATAATTAAAAAACAATATTAGCAATGCAATGTGAAAACCTCTATTTGCGCAAAATAACACATTGAATTTTAAAAAGTGTTATCTTTTGCTTCCTAAGATATGCGCGAAAAATTCAGACTACATTAAATATTCGATTTCTTACAATTCGAAAGCGTACTCAATTTTTCCGATGAGACGCGCTGCGAATATAAAGTATTCTTATTCTGCTAGTTTATAACTAGAATAAGCGCGCGAGTAGAACCGTATAATATAATAATTTGATCATAATATTAGATGTGCATGTGATATATTTAATAAAAATATGATTTAACTAATGCACGACTTCTACGAAGGAGGATTATTTTATTTGTAAAACATAAAATCTGTCTTTGTATGTTTTTTCATTTACTATGAATTTTTTAAAAATATTTTTTCATTTACTATGAATTTTTTAAAAATATTATTTAATAATATAGAATATTCTATAATTTTAATAATACCTTAGAAATTTAATATACTATTAAACGTAATTTCAAAAACATATTACTAATTTTATTAATGTGGCAATTACATGAAAAGAAAGTAAACGATTCGTAAATTCAATCGCAACATTCACGAGTAGGTAATAATTGAATTCGAGAGTGAAATTTTTCTTTCGTACGCATATCGATGAAAAATTAAATGTAAAAACAGAACTAAACAATTTATGATTATATTAAAATAGAAATGTGTAAAAATGTTTAAATGCAACGCAATTTTTTATTAACACTGTATGCGTAACGATTACAATCTATCTTCGAACATTGAAAGTGATAAGAAGAAGAAAGTGTTCTCTCTCGCCACATGATAGTGGCGATACGAAAACTTAACTCCTACTAAAGTTAAGAAGCAGTAATGAATCACTTCAAGAAACTACCAAGGTCCTGATCCACGAAACTAAATCTCCGTTACGAGTTTTCGAGTCGCAAGATCCCAATAACTGACAGCACGAAAAAGCAGGAAAAAACGGGAAAACGAGCAAGTGAATGTGAACGCCCGTCTTTCCGGCGAATAATCATTTGACGAGCGAACAAATATACTCCTCTGTCTACGGGGGTGGAGTGCTCGCCAACAGAAAATTTAAAAAAAATTGCACGCTTGCACTTTTTTAATTAAATTTGCCGCCGGTCAGCTTTCCCGACAAACGTGCGCGAAAGCCGCCGTCGTGGCCACGCGGTGGACTTGAGAACTTTCTGGAATTTAATTGAAGACTCCGCATCCTAAGCAACCTTTTCGGGAGGAAAAAAATATTGTCACTGCAAATTCGCGGAGCATAAGATAAAGCAGAAATGGCAGGTCAAAAAGTTTGCCAAAGTGCATAGATTTTCTGCAGCTCGTCATCTAGCAATAGATAACAATAGATAACATAGAACTAATATAACTTAAGATAATACGATCACGATTTATTTTTCGTGTTTTAAATATTATAGAACTGGTCAGATGCAATTGCTGATAAACAATAAATTAACATCGTTAGAAATATTGTAAAATGTATTTCGACCATAGATTCCTTTGGAAGATACTAAAGAGATTTAAACACATGTGAAGACGAACTGTAAAATCTTCAGATAAATGTTCTGGCAATAGACAGTTCTCTCGAAGATAAACGGAAGGGAGGATAGGAGGGAAAAGTGATGCCTCGCCATGGAATAGCGATGAAAGTCGGGAAGTTAAGCGCCTTATGGGATTCTACGAGTTCGAGGTGTTTCGTGGGAAAAGTGCCTTCTATGCCGACGTGCCTCGTGTGCGGAGATGTGCGAAAATGCGCCATTGATTTTTATCCGTGAGAAGTAGGCTTCCGTGAACGGCTACGAAAGATGGAATGAGAGATGGAGGAATATCGTGATAGGTAAGCAGGTGCACATTCTGACGCAAAGATGGCGAAAATAAGGACACGATAAAGAAAAGCCGCCTCGAATTTCTTCCAGCTCCCCGTGACGGCAAACATCCATTCCGTCGTAAATAATTCACGTATGCATGTGTGTAGGTATGCGTCAACTTATAAAAATTATATTTAGAAGCATGTTTCATACTTGTGTTTCTTGTGCAATATTTATCGGGAAAGCCAATCGAGGCGACACTGACAGTAAGTATTGGAATGCAAACGATCTTCTGAATATTCCATTCGATAGTGGAATCCCTCCCGCGAAAAATGGTGCAGGTAGTAAGTTATTTTGTTTATCACAAAATTGTTGCGGATAGAGCTGCGTGTACACTTTTGTGTTTTCTGTGCGCATTTCACCGATAACATCCGCTGTACGGTCAAACGGAATCACACGTATCAGCTATTTTTTTACATGTATTGACCATTACTCGAAAGTTTGGTCACGAGATTCTCTGCAAACAGTTTTACGAAATATTTTACGTGGTCAAACACATGCATACGTGCGTTTGGGTTACTCGTCCGAAAAAAAGACCGTTTAAAAAATGAATAGATGTATGTACACGGCTGCCCCCGGTACGCGCTCGCCAATCAAATTAACCCATGCTCTTACGCGACTTATCTTTTTCAAATAAGTGCTTTTTTTTCATTTGCTCACCTCCCCCTTTGTTTTGACCATCTCGCTCCACAGCGCTCCCTTATTCCGCGCGAACAGCTCGCTCGGGACAACGTGATCGGAATGCTCATTGGTAATTCAGATCTGTCGCGGCGCGGACGTGTTCCTAAGAGTGTGTGACGGAGGGGAATAGAGACAGCAGGCCTTCAGAAAAGTCCTACAAAGGCTTACTCCAAGAGTCATTCTTGCGACAGAACTGGCGAAAAGAGTCTAGATGCGGGTCGGTTGGCTGGATTGAACTGAATAAAATATCACTTTGATACTTAAGCTCTTGCGCGCGAAATTGTTTCTACTACAACGTACGTAAATAAAGACATTGGCCTCCGAAGAAGTGTTATTCTCTTAAAGTACCCTCGCCTTTATTAAAATAAAGAGTAAATCTACTCAGCTCCGACGTGTGAACATCACACACGCACGTATACACGTATAAATTTATTTTTTTTTCTGCGATGATTCAAACACTGCTTCTCTCATTCTATTTTTCTAAACGTTTATTCGGTCCGTTCGTGTTTTCAACGACTTAATATTTCTCTCACATGCAATGTACACATTGGGCATAGCAGTTTCAACACAAAAATCCGACGAAAATCGCAAAATAAGCATGACTCGCGGCGACCGAAAATATTCACACGTGCGGTAGTGATTCGATGATAGAGGGAAACGCCACGTGGTTTTGGAAACGGCATCAATATTTTCTCCTCTCACCCTTGGGATCAACCCGTAGATTTAGGATCCGAAAACTCGGAACGCGTGGTATTTTATATTAAAAGTCTCTATCCCACGTCACTCCAGTAACTCTTGTGCCATCACATTTTTGCTCGGATATGGTTGCGTGCGTGAGGGACGCGTCGTTGTATGTATCCCAGGAACTTCTCCGGAAATCTGGTTCAGTTTCCAAAGGTCTCTAAACGCGAGAAATATGCGTGCCACACGTGCGCACGTCATTAGATTGATATTTATGGGACTTCATAATTGTTTCCGAAATATCTGTCAACCAAATTGACATTCGATCTCACGATTCTCGCATTTCCTACGGGTAATAAACGAAGTTTATACGACCGATTCATATGTGTGTATACGCGCAGCTAAAACCCAAACATACCTCGGATTGCATTTCCATTTCCCAGAGAATTAAAATTTACGAACAAAATTCCAACGGATGGACTTCCCATATACGTAAAGCAATTACTTGCACAGGAAATATTGCGGTATAAGCGAAAGCTTATATCCCGCATGAGGAACAGATCCTTCAATTGCTATAAAATCCAGATATTTATTCATCTTCTATCAAAAATAAACCCATCAACTTTCGTCGTACAGAATATGATTTTACATTTTTCTTCTAATTACACGAATATATAATTCTGATTAGTATTTGTTTCGATAATTATATACATAATATTCCCTTCTACGATTATTTTCAAATAATTATCAGAAAGATACAAAATCAACTACTGTGTACTCGAATATTTCTCACTAATAAACTCGAAAACCATATTATCCTAATATAAGCCTCGATGTATTGCATTGGAATCGCACGATAATCGGAGTTAAACTCTAGATACGGCGGAAATAGGCTATACTATATTCGGAAAGCTCAAATCTGAAGAGCAAAGCACTTCGTGGTCGTGCTTGCCGACACCATTCTCCGTCGTATGGAACGGCGTGGAAATTCAAAAGCGCATGTTTGTCGTCCACTCGGCGAACCCTTCTGGAAATTGGCCCGGTGTCACCGGGAGAATTTCAGTACCCTCTCTTGTGTGGTGTTGTCCACGCGGGGCGCAAGAGAATCCAGTAAAATTAAATCAAAGAGCTTTCGTCCTCTTGCCCGTCGGAAAGCCGTGGGACAGCTATTACACTACGTATTTCGTATACTAGTACATATACACATACATATATATATATATATATATATTTATATATATACATATATATATATATATATATATATATTCATGTAAAACCACCGAGCAATAACTGGTATTTAAATGTTATCGATATCCCAAGAACCACGCCCCGCCCAATTTCGATAAATGCGGCACAATTTCAAAAATAAATATGATACCTCTACATTAATTTCTTGTGCTGTATAATGCATAAAGGTAATTTAAATATAAAGCGAATTATTTCACATAAATGTTAATTCCATACAGATCTCATGTAAATGTAATAATTTCAAAAAAATTATAATTTCCTCAAATCTATAACCTTCAAGAGTTTTTATAAATTTCCCCGCATTTAGAATCCTTGCGCGTTTAGCGCAGCATTGTAAATCTTTGGAGAATCTAGGCCTCTTTAACATTGTCCTATTTTCAAGAAACAGTAGAATGGATACCGTAAGGTATATCCGTTGGATAGCTTCCAGTGCGCGGCTGCAGCAGCTTTAGGGTCGAAATATCGCGACGGTTGTGGGGTTAGTATTACTGATATTAGCGTCGCCAATAACTCTTTCGAAATAGCCTTGGCACATACCAAGCTCGTGTTAACCTCTCCCTTTTCTTGAATCACGCCTTGTATTATGGTACCCATTCTCGCGCATTCTTTAACGGTGCAAGTACTATCGCGGCGGTTAAGTTTGATTAATCGACATGTTTCGCATGTGGACAACACACGCGCGTAACTGTTATTCTAAAGCCTATTGTATTTCTGCTGCATTGAGTCTCCTATTAATTAACTATATTATCCTTGTTGAATAACGATCGATATCATATTGAAACACAAAATCTGTGCAAAAAATTTATAAAAGATTTTAAAACAGTGATGTATGACTGATATACAAAATAGTTGCGGAGTTAAAAGATCTTCCGAAACCACGCTAGGAATGAAGTTTTCCTATGCCTCACTGGATATCAAACGGATGCATTTTTTTCAAATTGACATCGATATACGAGCCGTCGATCTTTTTTCAGATTCCGTTTTGCCACACCGTACATCAATGGAAGAGAGATTGGCAACGAATACCATCGAGCTTGATTCTGCGCTCGTATGACGTTTTTTTTCTGTTTACTTGATTTTTTTATCGAGTCCATTTCCCTAGCTTTATCTTTCTTATATTTAATACATACTTGCTATTTCAATAACAAAGCGTGAAGGTACACGCTCACAAGGTGTCTGCGTGACGTAACAATAAAAATCAGAATTTTTTTCTCTTTCGTATGTACTGTCATATGTACTGACTGCATTCTGTCTTTTTGCAAGACTACACTCTTGCCAGAATAAATAAAATTATATATTAGATACTATTCTAAAGAGATATTAATAAACCATATATTTTTTTTATATTTTTCGTATAAAAAATATGCCAAACTAAAATAATTATTTAGCAAAAAGAGTAGATCAAGCTAAGATGATTAAAATATAAATGTATTTATATAACTATAACTATGCTTCTATCATTATTTTCCGTGAAAATTATTTGTATACGTTTTACACTTGGAAAAAATATCACATCAATGTTAAATATTCTTATGCGTAAAAATTGTTTCCTTCACAAACAAGATCATAAATTATTTTTTCGCAATATAATTATACCGAAAATATAATGCGACGTTTATATACGCTCGTTGATATACGAGCAAGTTCTTTTTTTATATAAAGGCTGGAGTGTTTGGTATTTCATAATGTAACATATAAGCTTTGAAAAATTCATCCCGCAATGTTATCAAAATTATATTTTATATTTAATTTATATAATAATAATATATTGATTGTAAACGATTGTAAATGTATGTAATAGTAAATGATAAAATAAATCATGAAAGAGCGCAAAATCAATCTTTACATTAGCCATAAATAAACTCACCAATCGTCGAAGACCGCAAACCAGGTTGTAGGAATTACAGATGCACTTAGCAGTTTTATTAGCACAGCACCGCCTCGGAACTATCTTGAGGTCTGAAAAGGTGACGTGTTTTCGTCAATTAACAATCCTAGGAACGAAACAGGATGCAAATTAGTTGCTCTACGCACTTTACACTGACACGATGTCACTAGCACGCTGTCTTGTTGACAAAACTTATCACGTTCATTTCCACATATCACCACAATTCTGTCATAATATTTTATATCATATAATATTTATCCTCATAATATGTCATTAATAGCATATATAAGAACCGCGCATTAACCACGAATATTTATGTATGTATAGATATATATGATAGATGTATATATATTTTTTTAATGTGTTAGGATGGGAAATATAAAACCTGTATATAAAGACATACATAAATTTTAACACGAGATTCGTATCTAAAACCGATATTATATTATCTCCTTACTTATGTTTATAATTAAACCTCTCGAATGTAATCCAAGTTCTACAAGGCAATATTAATATCGACCAACGCAATTTATTTCGCTGCAAGTATATTTGTTGCTTTCCCGCATATTTTCTAACGAAATAAATTATACCAATAATAAGACATGGATTTAATATATCTTAATTATTTCCGTAACAAAATTCTTAAATTAAAAAGACGGTATTTCAATGCAATAATTCAGTTACCGTTCATGTTATAATATTCGCGTTGAGGGATTCAGATTACCCCTGTAACATTACCGTCCAATGTAATCAACTATTACAATCGTTGAGCTTCCAGCTACCTATAAACGCAAGCTCTTTTTATTGGTTATTGGTCGCGGTCTCTTTCGCGCTTACACGCGAACCCATTCACTGTGTAACAATGTCGGGTAGACGGTTTAATTGCGAATTATCGAGCCATTGCGAAATTCAATTGCCGTATAGGCTCTGCTCACGAGTCTCGCCCGCACGCGTCGCACACAGGTGAAATCGTGCGTGCAAAACGTCTCGCCGATACGCGTGTCCATATGATCTTTCACATTTTCATGATGGAATTTGGTTTAATAAACATGCATTTTATCGTTACTCGTAGATACACATTACGTTCAGTTTACGCAACATGAAACATTGGAGATGCATTGAACGTTGTTATTTTGCCTCGCATAACGATCAAGTTCTTTTCGTTATATATTTATTAAAAATGCGAAAGCAATTGAAATATTTACAATTTATCGTAAAACAAACTTTAATCGATAAATTACAGCAACAAATAAAACAAATTTTATATTATTATTTTTATTATTTTATGCTATCCTGTTCTATTCATAGTATAGCAAGAGCTTTAAAGTAAAATATATTAATAATTTACGTATTTAGAAATTTTATTTTAATTCTAATTTAATAGTGAATTGTGTGAAAAATTTCCAAATTAAACAGCGGAATTTTTCAATACTTTTCAGTACTCTTCGAATTTTTGATTAGAAAATAAAAAGAATATAAATGCATACGAGATAAAGATATTTTATTTTAAATTAAACATTTAAAAAAATTTTAAATTGAATCAAGTGAAAGAACATTTTCATTAAAATATTTCATTAAATTAATTTTTTTTTAATCCAACTTAACAAAACTGTTCGAATATTTTACTAAAAAAGTGAATTTCTGATGAAAATGGCAGGCGTAAATATTTTATGTAATACACTATTTGACATGTATATTTTTGTAATACATTATTTGACATGTAGATATTTTTTTATATCTGCTCTGTATTTTCAATAATTTAATTACTATGCTAACAAAATCTATTGCTTTACTGTAATTATTATAGTAACTCAAATGTAGTAACTAATTTTATTAATACAATTACTTGCCATGTAATATTAATTTTAAATACATTTTTAAATAATTTACACAAAATGGATAAATTAATGTATAAAATTAATGTATAAAATATTAAAACTTAATATTCTGATAATTAAAATGACTGATTAAAAATGTTCCAAAATACAGTTTAGTATGATTAATTAAACTGAAATTAACGCGCTAAATAAATTATTATTTAAATCTTTTATTATCTTTTTATATATATTTCGTGAGTGAATCGTGTAACGGTTGAATACGACGAAGATCCTTATAAGAGATCAATTCTTGTTAATTTCATACATACACAGCACACAGTATTTGCCGTGCATTGCCCTAGAAGCAACGACCTTTAATCCCGGATGATTAATTAACAACGAGGAATCAACTTCGCAGGATCAAATTGCTTCGACCTTGTTAAATATCAAATACTAAATCCTATAAACAGAATAATAAATTGTAATAAATCTAAGCTTTCTTCTACGCTCGCGTGAAATCTCAATTGAACATAGCACTTTCGAAATTTTCACTATCTTTCGCTAAGGGACACTGCAATCAAAATAATCCAACCAACCAGAATCCCGAACGTTTCGGCACTCAGTTCCACGGATCCTAATAAGCCAAAATTACGAGAGAATCGACAGACTCCGAAAAGTTCGCCGGCGATATCGCGATCGCGACGACTCACTCGTCAATCACGCGGGAAGGGCGTGATCATCAAACGGTTACTTCACGGCCATCACGCGCGACGATATACACACGCGTTCGGCAGAAATACACGCACTGCCGCGAATCCGCGAAGTGCTCCCGTGCGACGCGAAGGGACGAATGAGCGGAAGCTCTGCGCTTGAAAGCTCGCGAGCCCCACCGCCCTTTCGGCGCTTGCGGACTGGAGCAAACTTGACCGATCGCGAGCGACTGACGCCGAGGGTGTACGAAGAGCAATGAACGGGGGGGATTTGACATATCGCTGCAAGATAATTAATCGGTGGAAATATAATGCCTGATCAAGAGTGCAAAGCTCCCGTTTTTTTTTCTCGTATGGTGCGCGGATCTGTTATATGGGCAGATCTGGGAAAAAAAAGAAGAATTTCGGACGAGAAACAGCTCGTGATGGAATGACGGCGCTATTAAGTCCTTTATAAAAAATTATTAAGCTCCGTATAGGAATTTATTTAATTTTTATACGTTTTCCCGCTTTATTAAAGTATTCACTTTTTTCTGCGAAACGTTAAAAAGGAAAAATTTGTTTGAACATTCTTTGTAAATGAAATTCTATGCTCGTAAAAATATTTCAAGCTGCGCGTTAGAAAATGAGTATATGTAGTTTATAACGGTTAACTTTTATTTACGTAGGATATCTGTGATACCCGAAAGTGATTTTAAACTCTTCAAATCCTGAACACTTTCTAAATCCACTTCGTCGCCATTCCGTTACAATATCGCGCGAATCCGTTTAAGATACGGGCTTTTACTTTTCGCGCTGCAATAAAAAGAGACTGCCATTGGATCGATAAAGCGGAGCGACAATGAGATAACGTTTACGTGTCCGCTGGAATCCACATCGAAAAGCTTCGATTCTCCAAGCATGCTACCAAGCAGGCAATTGGTCGGTAACCAATTTACGACTAGCGCCAACCGGCGATCGGTGGACGGTATTTTATGCCTCGTAAAAAAAAAAGAAAGCCGCGAGTGGAGACGAAAGGTGAGAGCAAAAAAAAAGATGGCTCGCTCCAATCGAATTCATTTCCATCCGTGCACAAGTACCGAATCTGCCGGCTTGGACGAGCGATTTCCTCGTGCGTAAAATTCATTGTCGATATCCTTCCGGTTGATCGTGATAGCGAAGCACGAGCAACCCAAAAGCGAGAACAAAGAAGCTTACGCCGACAGCGAACGGAACGGTATCATCCGACCCTTCACTGTGAATTTTTAGTTAATCCCGCAGGGGGTGACGTGTCCAATGCGATTGACAGCGAGAAAACGGTGAAAGAAAGTCGGAATAGATATTTAAGTTTATTTAGAACTATCAGCCATACTGAAAATGGTTTAGGATTTGCGGGAAATGTACGCGTGTAAAATGCAGCAAATAAGCTTCGGCGGAAGCTTCAACCGCTGATGAATACGTTCTTCCGTGGTTGGATGATTAAATACCGACCGTTTGTACAGGCTTTGATCCCTCCAATCAGTACGTTGCAACATATTCTAGTAAAGTACGCAACCCCTGTACGCTTCAAAGTCCCCCCGCGCTTTCACGGAACAAATTGAAACACACTTTGAATGTTTAATGTTCAGACACCTATCCTCGCCCACAAGAGCACATGCCCGTTTTCTTTCTCGTGTTCGGCCTACAACAACTTTGCTCAGCACTTTGAAGTTCGCTAAAATTCTACTACGGCGGACAATACTGACAGTGCAAAGCTCCACGCTAATTAAATAGAGATGTTTCTTGCTGTCAGAGGTAATACAGTAATTTTTTTTATAAAAAGTTTTGCAAACGTGCGACGTTCACATCCTCTTTAAATATATCACTAAAGCAATTTTTTTAATAAATTATATTTCTCGCTGATTTCTATAACACATGCGACGACAAGAGAAAATATTATTGAATAAGTAATTTTATTACAGATAGATAAAATAAAACAAAATAAAATTATTTCTATTTATTTTCAGAAAAGAAATTAGTTGATTGAATCATCGGCAAAATGCAACGTTGGATTAATTTGCAACACATACAACATACATCTACTATCTTTATTATTTTTTTCTCTCGAAAATTACATCGGCCATCTGAAACCTTTTAATTTCACAAAGTAACACATGAACGTGCATTTGAGGTGGAATGAGGCCGAGGCCGGCGGCGATGCGCTTCGCTCATCAGGACCGGTATAACCGTGATACTAGAGTTACTCGTCAAATATTTACCCCGAGTGATGCTGGCGCCAGGCAAGTGGTATCCCAGCTGATCCAGCTTCGGCGAAGCGAGAATACGTTCGCGTGAAAAATGTTCTATTTAATTGTTGATAGATAGGTGAGCGGATCCTTCTCCGCAATTGAATAACGTCTTTACGTTCAAAGGCAATAGTCCTCTCGCGAAACGCGTTCGATTATTATCGTTTCATCTTGAACATCGTTTTTCCTGAGAGCATTTGCTGAAGAAATCTGATGCTATAGCAATCTATACGAGAAGTCAAGATTTATTGTAGAAAATACGACGAGAGAGTGTTCATAAAAGATACGCGGTTTTTCTTGTCTTACTGTAGTTAATAGTGTAAAATAAACAAAGCTAAGAACAAACAACATTAATCTTGCGAGCTGCTTATAGCTGCAATTTGACGTAATCATGTATATCTGTAAGACATATGTGCCTCAATCAATGTATAATATTTTTTAAATAAAGCTAATTATAAATTGAAAGAGAAACACTAAATGAAAAAGGTAAAATAAAAAGAGAGAAAACAATTCGAATAAATAAAAAAACAGAATTTCAAAAATCAATTATTAGTACAATTAATATTCAAAATTTATATGTTGTATATTATACCGATAAAATATTTAATTGCCATTATTTTACTTAATATTATACAAAAATATATATACATATGTATATACAATGTTTATATGTATTTGTTATGTATTTATATGTGCGTGTAGTTAAGCGGTTTATTTATAACAATAATAGAAGTTTTAAAATATTCAAATAAATTCAATAAAATATCTGGACGGGAAAATTCCAACTCTGTCTTAAATTGATACAGTCTATTGGATTGATATAATCCATATTCACATCCATTAACAAAGTAAATTGTTACTTTTTGCAAAATATTTCAAGAAGAGAAATATGAGAATGATATCAATAGTTATAATGCACATGCTGTTTATATATGCAAAACTGAAAATCACACATTTTTGTTTGTTAATTCATGCTATTGTTGATTCAATTATTGTAACGTTCGGAAAAACGACAAGCTTTCCAATTAGCATTAATTATAAATAAGCTAATAGTCGGTAAAATTACAAGCAAGTAATCAACAATCTCTAATTAATTGTTTCCCTATTGATTGGTTTTGTCGTATCTTTGCTGGTATGCGCATACTCCATTTTACGCATACTGGCTTGTTACGGCGTAATTAGTGAAATAAGTTTTAGTCTATGTTCATTTAGCCAAGAAAAATTACATATATTAATTTAATTCACGTACACGTAAACATATTTAAAGCAATATTCGTTAAGTATACGCAGTAAAAGGTTAACGTTACCGATTTTGACTACCAAAAATGTGATAATACAACTCACACGTAATTAACCGTCCTTTCTTTTCAAAATGTAATATAATAGATATGATAAAGGGAATAGAAAAAGCTTGCTATAAGCGGCCCGCCCGTGAAAACTCAGTTTAATCGTAAGAATAATAATTAATAGATATAGCTCTCCCCTCCACCTCCTCAGCCAAAGCATCGAAACGCTCAACTGGCAAGACCTCGTTAAGGGAATTAAATTCGGTGATACAGACTGGATTATAACAGTTTCCAATTGGACATTAAGTTAATGCCGGAGATTAGCGGTGGAAATTTCACTATGGCAATGGACAGCTCTTCTCGCGAAATCAACGGTAAAAATTTTACCTTCGGCTCTGCCACACATAACGTTGAAAACGATTTGAAAATATTAAGCACCACTCGATGTTAAATTCCCTTGTGAAAATTATCGATTGTATCGCTACATACATGTATATTTCTGCATCAATATTAAATAAGACAATGGCATATCAAATATTTCGTTGATGTGACGAGATATCGTATACGATAGATGTACATTTTTAATTATAATTACAGTGATAATCATTTTTGGGAAATACTGTCTGTTTTTATACAAATTGCATTCCTGTAGCCAGATACTCGTACTATGTATCGAATGGAAGGGTAATAGAGAATGGCTTTAGTTAACGACCGTTTAAGGGATGGTAGTGGCCGGGGATAGTTCCCGTGACTGAGAAGGGACGTATGGCCCCGAGGGTTAATAGATGGCCAATGTCCTTGCAAACCGAGGTCAGACACTGTGTCACCCTCTCTCCGTTCGTCATTACGAATGCAGATTGAACCTCCTGCCATTACCTTGCTACCTATCTAATCGTTGTCGGAAATGGTTACAAAACTTCCCGCGTATGTAAAAAAAAAAAGTTGCCCACCGGCCGGCATTCTATCTGCATTTGAGCCGGTACATTGACCAACGCGACCATGGAAAGCCGAATTTGTCGCGCCTCATAGATTGACGACGCGCGTTAAAAGCTCGTTCTCCTGAGTCCCGTGATCCCGCGGAATGAGAAACGAAGGATGACTGACGAGAAAGCTGCTGGGTGATGCGTTTTTAAAATTGGATAGATTGACAATTTCAAATTGGTCTCCGCTCTACTCCCTTTCCTCTCTCTCTCTCTATTAACTA
Source organism: Tetramorium alpestre (assembly GCA_021460005.1). Classification (NCBI taxonomy): domain Eukaryota; kingdom Metazoa; phylum Arthropoda; class Insecta; order Hymenoptera; family Formicidae; genus Tetramorium; species Tetramorium alpestre. The sequence goes on along the minus strand of JAJVSH010000038.1, from coordinate 398,502 downwards.
AAAAATACAAGGAATTAAACAAAAATGCAAGAGGCTCTTCCGATCGATAAACAGAATAATATTCATAGGAATAAAAATTTATTTAAATTATAAAGAATAAATACTATTTATTAATATTTCAAAATATTATAATAGTAATCGGTCTAATTGTATTATATTGCATTTGTATTATGTGTAACGAAATAAGATTCCTTGGCTTTTTTTTAATGCATGCATTATATGTATGTAAATCTATTTGTAATGAAAATAAGTACAATTGTTATTTGCGTTAATGACCATAGATAAAAGCTACAATACACAAAAGCTACAAAATACAGTAATTTTCCAATTGCATAGTTGTGAAAAATGATCACTAACATTTTCGTGAACTAGTAACAATGGACGGACACGGATATAGAGGCCGTGTACGAAGGTTGTTATACATGTACCGACCAATGAACGTGACAGATGCATCGTATCGACAAGACTCGAATACTCAATGGTTGACGAGCTACTCAATCGAGCTCTCGATACGCTTGATATTCCGAGTAATTAGCGATAGCCGTTAGTGGAAGGCTTATATCTCTATATAGTATACATATACTTTGTATACATACTCTATATAACATTTTCCCACGATAATTTAATAGAATCTAACGATCCTTTGTGCATTAACAACTTTACAAATTATCTTGTATAATGATACATTATATTGCTTCTATATATTCAATAAATTCACAAGCTACTAATTCTAATTTCATTTAATATAATTAATAATTTACTAAGATTTGCTTTAGTCACACATAATCAGTGCGTAACGATATCTCTTTATAGAATTATTTTAAAAATATAACATTTTTAATACTTCTATTATTTTCTCTCATTTTTTAAAAATGTTCTCTTTATAAAATGTAAAATATTTTTTAATAATACAAAGTACAGTATAGTATACAGCATATTTAAAAGTGTATTTTATTTATAATGCAAAATTGTATGAGTATCATAAAAAGTTTTCGCCCGAGATTATGGTAACATGCTTTAGAAATTCGAAGCCATAAAGGATATAGGCGGATCTTTGAAACGACCAACACAATGAGATTGTGTACTACCACTACTGGTGTGCTACCGATGTACTATCATTAACCTTTGCTGAGGGTAACCTGCTTCATTAACTATCTGGTTAAGCCAAAACTAGTTGCACCGATTCTCTGGAAACGATAACCATTTTTCTATAGTGTTGATTTCTTTTCACCTCTAACGGCCATTCACGATCGAGATTAATACCACATCCACTATGGTCTATCATACCCACGATTGAAACTTTGTTCCTAGGAAATTATTACAACGTTAACCAGTTTACAAGATCATCGGATCGACCTTACCGAGAAACTTCTAATTAAAAGTCTCACGGAATAAATTAAGATAGTATATAGAACAAAGTATATATATATATATATATATATATATATATATATATAAAATGAGAGTAATAATAATAAATACACAAAAAATTGAGTGAAAATGAGTTATAAATTGAAAAATTCACAGCAGAAATAAATGAGACTTCTTTAATACAAACTATTATTCTGAAAATGCATTTGCAGAACGCCATTATTAAAACATACATCATAAATTTTTTTATTTCGTTTTATCATTACTTTTCAAGTATTTCGCGATGCACACATCTTTACATAAACCGATATCGACGATGTGTATTCACGATCTAAAAACGCTCACTATGCATTCAGTCTACCGATTCAAATCTATCTAAACCGTGCAAAATTTCACGAAGCTTCTGGAATAGAAAATGATGCGAGGAAATATGCGCTGCCAGGCGAACATTCGCACGCAGCGACATTTACGCTCGAATGCGTAATGGATGACTAGAAACATGAATATGTAGATAGAATTTAAGACGTAAATGGCTTAGTAAGTTCTCAAAGCTTTTATAATTTTTTTCTGTATGCAAAACGTGTAATTAATTAGATTAAAATAAAATAATTTTTGCAGTGTAGAAACCATTATGCGAGAAACCGCCGTTAACATTTATACTTCCAAATCAGAACAAATCGTGTTTAATCCCTAAAGTTCTTTTTCATATAATATGCACAGGTAGATCTTAGCTAATATATAGTAAAACCTATATAATAAAGCTAAAGCCAATTGCTTCTGATTTTAGTACAAACTAAAATATTAATTTATATGTAATGTATTTGTGTTAAAAAATTGTAAATCTAATTTTTCCTAATTGCATAAATACAGATATAACACGATAAAAAATAATATAATTTTCGACCAATAAAATCATTATTCGTATCACAAAACTTACGAATAAACTAATTACAAACATAACAATTAGAAAAAATTAAGAACAGCGTTAAACAAAATAAAAGTATCGAAAATTTGATTTTTCTTTCAAAATATATAAATCTCTTGAAACCGTGTGGTTTCATAATAATCTAAAGGATAACTAATGGGGAAAAACAAAAGAATGAAAACTGAATAAAGTATATCGATTTTAGTCGGCTTAGATAGTATACAGCTCGTTTAGCATACATTTTTACATTTGCATAATTTGCACAGTTTTTTTTTTATTACGACCATATCCTATTTCTGCTAATAAAATTCCTTCTGCCAATCCTTTCATTCTCATCGAAACCGTGACCGCGCGCACCATCTACCCACCCCATTTTCCCTTCTCTCTTCTTACTGGCATTATAAATGGATTTTTCCATGCAATTTCTATTAGCATAGTTTTTACATAATTGCACACGGTACTGCAACCAGGCCGATGCTCGTGCGTAGTTATTTTACAAGGAAATAAATTGCTCTAGCGCATACATGACAGGGTTGCAGGTGAAAACTAAACGAGGCAGCACGAGGAAGCGAGAAAGCAAGAGAAAGAAATAAGTGTAAAAATAATAACGAGCAACTGTGAAACAACCCGCCGGACATCAGTAGAGTAAGACATTCTTGTCTTTTTTTTTGCATGGTTTCTCATAGCTGTTTATTAGTTTGAGTTAATGTAGCTTGTCCTATATTACTCTATGCAATTTTATTAGGATGAAAAAGTAGGTAAATAAATTTTATTATCTTCATGCTAAAGGAAAAATATTTTAACACATACTAACACTAACTTGTAAAGAATGCCACACCTAAATGTCTAATCTAGATTGAAACCGACATGTTGATAGTATGTATCGCAGGTTCAAGCTACATGATAGATTGTAACTACAAAAGAGATAACTTGCGAGTAGATCGTATGAGACATTGTAAAAACAAAAACAAGATTGAAGACGCTAGATTTACTGGTTAGGAATACAGTCGAGTTATAAAGTTAAAAACGACAGTAGCCGGCAGTGACGATAAAAGAACAGAAATGAAGAAGGAACGAAGTCGAGGTTTACGCAGTGCTATAAACTTTCCGTATTATCAAGATTCACGTCGGTATTCACTACCGGCGAAATTATTATATAATATCGACTTTACTATGCCACGAATAATTTCCGTCTGAGCATTTTCACGAGGCGCCATACAATCGATCCAATCAGAGCGGATCGATTCTCTCGCCTTATTCCGCATAGTTTTTGAAATCTTTCGGTTTATCTATCTCTGTCATTCCTCCCTCTCTTTCTTTCCTCGCATAAGTCTAAACACGCAACCCCTTCTCTCATGTTTGCTATTATCGATAATGAGATAGAAACAAGATACCCGTCTTTTCCCTCTATTGCGACTCCTCTTTCTCGAGCAGCGTATATCGAGAGGAAAGGCTGAAATCGATAATTTTGGTAAAACAGGGAAAAAGGAAATGTATAAAATCGTCATCGTTTTTTCTGCACGGATTCTTATATATCGAATCGAATCTCTTCATTTTCATTCAAATAAAATAACTCTCAGTGAATTACAACGAGTTATTCTACATATAACCAGTTCAGATTTAACAGATGATAATTGAGAACGATTAGTAACTAAGCACGTAATTTATATAATAATACTTTTAATAACGTTTATCTTAAGCAATTGTTTTTTTTTTTAATCTAGCTGTTTCCAACTAAAAAGATATTGTCTCTCCAGTTGTGAACAAATATATGTATATTACTATTATCCGCTACTGCTAATTAAATTTTAGTTAAAGTATTTTATCTGGACTATTATGTAGTCAACAAATTATCGTGAATGATAGACAAATGCTCGACAAAACATGATCGAACATGGTTCCAAGACTATCGATGCCGTCGTCTACATTTCGACAGCGAGACAAGGGCAGCATTGTCGAGAGTGAAAGGGGATTGTATGTTATAGGTGTGTTCAAGTCCTGAGGGAGTAGACAGTGAGGTCAGAAGCACGATAATGGGGATAATAAATGGCCTTGGACCGCCCTTTACAATTCACCCTTGGCCCCCACTGAAACCCTTCGTTGAAAGACACGCACCATGCTGAAACCGCAATTTCCGTGTATCGGCTGTTATTAATATACGATATTATCATTACATTTTGTCGCAATGTAGAAGTCGTGAAAATAGTTAACAAATGATTTTCATTTTCTTATAGAAAATATTAAGATGTTATAGTAATAAGAAAGCACGATAATTTAATACGTTTAATTTTGTTCTGTATCTTTTAACTGCCGTTTGCTTTTAAGCGAAATAATAAATTAAAATTGGAAATCATTCAGATTTTTGATGTTTTTTTTTTCTTATAATTATCTGTATCTTTTACTACATATCGCACGTTAATGTAAAATCTCGCATTTAGATTCATAAGAAAGCATAATTTTATACATAAATAAATTATTCACAGATTTGTATAATGCAATACATTTACATGTAGTTATCTGACTGAAGTGTAGTTATCTGACAGATGATTAAAACACATTTATGCTAAGTAATTCAGAAGTAAAATTGATTTATAAAGTATTATCGTAATCCAATTACACATGCATATTATATATGCATATCTCTGATACTTTATTAATCTTAATATGCATAGCACGAGTTTTTCAGACCCGACGGTATATTTTTACCTCCACAATTTCCTCTTGTTTTTTTTTCAATATAGATCAAAATAAGTTTATCTTTCCTAAAGGCTCAAGTAAAAATTATTTCGCGAAAATTTCTTCTTCACTCTGAATCCATATCCTTACAGTCTCACGGCAAACAATACAATAGCATTCTACTAGAGAATTAATAGCTAGAAACTAATAGTCATTGTGTACAAAGCATCGTCTCGTTCACAAAAGGGCAAAGGGATGCTTTGAGTCGGCTAGAGAGTCGGATTATCACACAATCTGTACCTACTTATTTTCAATTTACAGCAGAAGAAAGTGCTAGAAATTGTCCTTATCTCACGCCAATCCGCGAAGACTTACACCGACTCTGCGGGTATCGCAAAATCTCTCTAAATGGAAATTCGCTGTAGCGAAGTTTCCTCGCTTTCCTATATGCCTCAACACGTTGTCCTCGGTAGACTGATGAGCATGCACATGGAAACGATTCCGCTTGCTGCTTGTCGCTGCGCAGCAAGGGATCGAGATAATTCCTGAGAATTTCACACATTGCTATGTCGAATTAAAACGGTCGTTTGTTAAGACGATAATACCGAAACATACCACGTCACTCGGTATTAATGCTGTAAATACATAACGTGACTCTGTGTAATTCTTCGTGAAAAAAATTAACAAAATTGTGTATCCTTAAAATTACTAATATTTATATTTTTACATATTACAACAACTTGAACTATAAAATTGGAAGTTTATCAAAACCAATAATTTCATATTTGAAGTTTTACAAAATATTTAATAATTTTATTTTGCTGTTTTCTGATTTATACGTCAATGAAGTTAAGAGATGTAGTTATTCTGTGGTAAAAACATAAAATTTAACAATATAACTTCTTTATTTATTGACTAAATTATTCAGTCTTGGCAATGCTTACTACACTTTTAATGACATTGATGTAATAAAATCAAAAGTTTTCATTATAATTAATGTTATTAACACTTTAAACCGTTTCGAGTGAAAAGATTTACTGGTGAGAGGAGGAAATGTCATAATAAACTTAGAGCATACTAAGAATCTTCATGCTATAAAAACATTCTTTCGTGACATAGCATATCGGAATAAAGAATAAACAAAGAGAAATCAGTGATGCATACTATTTTTGAAATCTTCGTCAGCCATTAGACTTTATCGCTAAAATAGAGGATCCATTATTCATCGGCAACTTCGTGAAATTTTTCTCGTGCAAGCCCTCGGACATTTTGGTAAGTGAATTTTACTATGCAGACGAAACTGCACCAAGGAGGGAAATAGCGTACGGAATATTCACCTACAACGCACTGCACTTTTACGACAACTAGCAACATCTACGAAGAATTCCTTTCTTATACAACACTCGGGCATCAGCAATTGCTTTCCCTATGCCCTATATTCCGGGTACTCTTTTGTGACTTACACGGAGATGCTATTTTGTATTGCCAAAAAATTTAATTGGAGTGCATGTCATGGAATTTGTAAATATTAATATCAATTGCGAAATATAAAAAAAACTGATTCACTTTAATAATAAATTATCAGGCTAGATCAATCCTACAAAAGAAAAAGCAAATAAATATAATATTTGAATGTATTGAATTTTGCGCGTATATAATAATAACTGTATTGTTATACGATCAATGATAATTTGATGTCTTAAAATTGTTTATTGAAAATTTTATTCGAATAATTTATTATTTAACTTATTATTAAAATAAAATTTAATCATTATTTGCTACTTGTATTATTTTTATGTAAAAAATTACTGAAATAAACAAGAGATATATAAAAAAGTATAACACTATGTATATTTGTGATAGTAAATTGCTAAAGTAAATGACTATGCATACACTCTTATTCCAGCTACTGTAATTTGTTTTAAGTCATTGATTAATGATCAGTTATCACTATAAAAATAAAACGCGCTTTTAAGAAAATTTATGTTATTTTTATTATTCTTTATTTTTATCACTTATTGTCTGTATTATGTTCTTCGCATCGTTATTACTCTTTAATATTTAAATATTTCACATATACACCCACATGTAATTATGTACATAATACAGTATACCTATATGTTTAATAAAAATATTAAAATATATCATATTATTACACGATGGATAAAAATATTTAAATTAGTTGAATAAACATTTATTTAAAAAAAGATGTTTTATTAATAAACTGAAGATTATCTGCGCTTAAGTGGTTATTGCGAAGAATTGATTGTTCAAATAGATTTTAATTAATTTATAATATTTAATCGTATTATGCAAATAAGTATTCATATATATTGTCTTTTCGTGACATTCGAATAAATTTCAATTCGAAAAATATTATTCGTGATATATGAATAAAAGTTTCTTTCAAATATAAATTTATTCAAGATAATTAAATAAATTTTTATTCAAATAAGAAATAATTTTTTATTCATAAATAAAACTTTATTCTTTATTCATTGTCCTCCTTATTCATAAAATTGCTCAATTTTGCTTAGAATGAGTTAAAACGAACTTTCAGCTATGTTGATTATTTCAAAATACACCAGTGAACTAGAAACGTATATTCTTTGACAAATGTTCGTATACTATAGTCACTTCTAATTAGAAGTGGAATATACTTCTCGGAACCTCGTCAAGTTGTACATACGACGCAATATTTACTTTTTTTTTTCTTTGTCTATGAGTATACTTCGTACTGATGATCCTACCACTTTTTGGTATTTTAGAAAATGTTTGAGTTGTTTTATAGTCGGTAACTTATTTTTTGTGCTTTGCAATCAAGCAGCTCTTCTGTTTTGTTTTTCTATTTTCAATTCACTTATCTGATGATTTTCATTCTCTTTTTGTTAGTAAGCGATATAATATAGTTTTTTGGAAAAACTTTTCATCCTCATTAATGTACAAACAAAAAAGAGTAAAATATTAAAGTTATACCATTATATTTGAAGTAATGAGTCGTGATATGTTAAATAACACTATATGCCTTATTGTAAAAAATTACTGAAATAAACAAGAGATATATAAAAAAGTATAACACTATGTATATTTGTGATAGTAAATTGCTAAAGTAAATGACTATGCATACACTCTTATTCCAGCTACTGTAATTTGTTTTAAGTCATTGATTAATGATCAGTTATCACTATAAAAATAAAACGCGCTTTTAAGAAAATTTCTCAGTTTACATAGCAGTAATGCATACTAAAGATTATCGACTAATCTTTAATCTTTAGAAAACAACAAAAAGTTTGCTAATAGTAAAGTTGATTTAACTACAACAATTTAAGACTTGATCCAAATGGCTCGTAAAATTTATAATTATCTCCTTCGCTGCAAACGAATCTTACGTTTACATTGTAGCTGACCTGAATAAGTAAGATACTGATCTTGTAGAAACAACTAATTGAAGAAATAATGATTATTATGCCAAAATAATACTAATAATACAAACTAACAATTAAATGAATTCCAAAATTGCATTAATTATTTTTGCAAGCGTTTTTTATAGAGTAATTACTTGGAACTAATATAATAATAGTTTAATTACATGTGTTTCTTTTATGGCCACGGATAAAAATCCTAGAAAGACAGAAAAGTTTAAAAAATTTTATGTTTTTATAAAAATGTAAATTTTCATAAAAGAGATAATAAATTTAATAAATATTATATCATAAATTTAATACAAATTCTAATATTGTAAATTAACACAAGATCAAAGCTTTCATCTGAAATATCTCTCTCATTCGTATCCATTCGCTTCGCGATACCGCACCGTGCGAAACACGATCGTTCGCTAACAAAGCTTAGCAGGCAAAGGTGAAATCGATAAATTCCAATTGGTATTGTACAGATGACCTGGCACGCGCCTGCGTCGAAAGGAATTTAAAAATCACCCCGGAGAAAATTCGCCGCATGGATAAAGTTGTTCCGGGCCGGTCAATCACGATTGTACTTCGAATGTACTTTCGCCCCGTGTTCTTCTCGGTCACACAAATGCACCGTATACAAGCCACGTACGATCGCGTGCACACGTGGCGAACGACCGGCGGTGAATCGCGCTGGAAAACCGCGCGCGGCACATAGCGAGAGCGGCGTGACAGGGGTACCGCCGCGGAGTAGGTGGGACATAATTCAGTTTTACGAGCCGCTGCTACCGCCTCTTCGTCTGTGTTATTTATATAAAAGTGCCACGGAAACTCGCCGAATCGCGAGCTGAATCCATCGTTCTATTTATTATCGTCTATCTCGTTGTTACCCGTACCGCTGTCTCGCTCCTCCTTCGCCAATACCCCCCGCGGTATCCGCGTCTACGGTCTCTTTACCCGCGCGCATATCGAGGCGATCGTCCTTTTTCCCCCATGTCTTTTGCTCGCCATTGCGGCAAGTCGGGGACGGCTTAACAAGGAATTATTTATTGGACAAGTTTCTTCGGGGGAAACTTCCGCTGCCGCAGCGGTGGAACATGTGAAAATGTACATACATCTATATATGTATTGGTTCGATTAAGTGGTCAGCAGAGGATAACATATAGCACATGAACGATTTTGAGCGGTTTGTTGCGAACTCTTTATTTATAGCACCGTCTCGTATGTGGTTCACGCTGTTGTTGCTTTCTTGCTTTTTCATTGAAGCATAATAACGCAACGTTATTATTTAAATTCATTATTTAAATACAACGCAAAAATGCAATTGTTCGATTTGCCAGAATTAAACAGATTATCATGCAACGTACATGCAACATGTTTAAATATATGAAATAGATTATGATTTCGATATTATATAAAATACATAATTCTATCCCAATCCTAGGAGCGCAAATGTTATTTACCAATACGAGTGGAACTATATATTCGTCAATGATACGCTGCTCACTCTATTGTACTCTATAGCCCATGAATATAATATCAAAATGTTTCTATTGGCCGAGTAATCGTTTCGAATTTTGATGTAACCGCATGAGTGCGCACCGCTAGGAAATTCTATTATCTTTTCCCACATAATAATGATCCAGTTATACAAAGCATACATATCGCCAATTGGAAGTTATTAACATAATAATAGAACAATAATTTAGACACAATATAGCTCATTATCTGCGAAAAATAGCAGCGCAAGTTACAAATTTTGCGATGGTCCCTAGAATTAATCTCTCTTTGAGCCACAATAAAACGCTTATATTATTATATACTCAATTCGTTAACAATAATCGACAATTCACGGCTATAATTTAAAGTGAATAAGTACGTTTTATAAAAGGTAAAAGAGAAGCTGACAATAGGTTCACGGATCAGTAAATTAAAACAATCCCGGCACTTAATTAATACTGCTCCCTACTAAGGCCATGTTTCATTTCTAATTTCTTCGCCAGATGTAATAGTAGCTCTTATTGCGCTATAAAAACTTAATACTTTCCTTAATAACGCAGATGTCGACAATACGTAGAAAACTAATGGCAAATAACGAATGCAATTTAGAAATATGCCTGTCCATTTTGAGTTTAATTCCAATTTAAATGCTCGTATTACCCGAAATTATACGTGTTATCAAAATCCAGATTGGGGGAAAAAATTTTTTTCATTTTAAAATGTATTTATATTTGTGCAAGAAGAATTACGTTATCAAACTGTATAAAATTGCACAAACATAATTAAATAAAAAGAAAATAGCTCAAGTTTTTAATATTATAAAATCCATAATTTGTTAATTAAAATTAACCAGATAATTATGCCTTGTTCCTGCAAGAACGTTAATTGACTTATCAAATACTGTGATAATATTACTATTAAAAAATTACGCTTCTGTTATGAAAACTCATTGCATTTATGTATTTGCTGCATTAATGGGCTACAGCGTCTATATGATATAGCTCATTTTCCCTACTGAATTCTGACAGGAAGATGGTAACGTAGGTCAGGCCACTTGAGCTCAACAACTATGCTAAAACTTCATCTTGAATCAATGAAGTGATGGCAGGTAATGACGCTCGACGGAGTTCGGCTCTTCATTGCTAGCAGCACCTATCCTCTTCTGTCTTGAGCGCCGTCCATCCTCCGTCGACCTCACCATGAAATCCACTTTGACGCCATTGCTGAAGCTGAGTACCATCCTCAGTTCGAACTGAGGCGTCTCAGATATTGACGAACCAATTTCTACAATTTCGGGCTCATCGTCCGTCGGGTAAACGAAAACGGATATTATGCGATTCTTAATCGATTGTCGTAGGAAAAATAGGATGTTGCAATAATATTAATATTTTAGTTTAGATAAGTATTTAAAATCTGTGACATGATGCATTTTTTCGTATTTGTTTACTTTATTTCTCTTAATTTTCTCTATACTCGCTTTGCGCAAATGATCCTGTTGCCATTTTTCTATACTATCACTTTAGCACAAACATTGACGCTTCCCTTCCATTGTTCGATGATGATAAAGACAAACCATTATTGCCACCTATTGATCGACACAACTCAGTCAGCAAAATCGACTTCCATCTCATTTGTCTAGATAAAAATATACAGATAACAAAACTTAACTCGAGGAAAAAGTCGACCTTCGGCTTTTCCTTTATGATTCTTGTATCTCTCTATGTATATATATAAATTATATAAAGACTACAACAAACCGATATGTAACAAATGTATACAATATACCTATGTATATATATTCGATTAAGCTAATATTGTAATATTGTATTAAAAATATTATAATATGAAATAATTTTTAAATATTTTAAATAAAGGTCGAATCCTAGACAGTCTATTTAATATTAATATATCTATTTAATATTAAACATGTTTTATATGTATATGTATATGTATCTTATTATATTATAATCTCTTTCATTTTTGTGTAAATTAAACTACTATATCTTATATTTAAATAATTAAGAGATTTATATTATATATTTCAATAAAGAACGAGAAAGCAACAACAATGTTAAACATAACAGGAAGTATAAATAAACAATTTGCAAATTAGAATCGCCCATATGCTATGCGTTATCGTCCGCTGATCGTATTATACATAAAGTTGAAATGTCGAAATCTTCCGAATAAATTACTAATTTCAAAATCTCAATCTGCTTGCTAGGAAACATTTACTATTATCAAGCAACTATAGCATACATGCATATCCTGCAAAATATCGACTTCACGTAGCTTTTTTACTGACCATCGTGCATGCATGCGGACAGCGAGAAAGGGTTGGACGATAACGAGCACGCGTAACATGAATGCTTTTTTTTTATTTTTGAAACTTTTTCCACCCCCTGCAACACATGCGGAACGAAGAATGTACTATACATCGAGGTTTTGCACAATGCAGTCGTTTGAAGCAAGTTATTATGCTTTTTATTTGCATTTTCTTTATTCTCAGCGCACATTTTAAGCTCGCTTTTAATAATTTTACTGATGGTTCTGGATAGATCTGGACGATTTTTAATGAATGTTTTTGCAAGAGTGCAAATCAGGAAATCGAACCGGAATCTTTAAAAAGATGATAAATTGTATGTTTCGGCTATTGGCGATAATTGCGTAACTCTCATAAATAATGATTTACATTTTATGCGCTTTCAAAACAATGTTTGTTTTTCAATATTCGTGTAAGAGATACAATTTAATTTTCCGCGAATTGAATAAATAATAATAATCAACTTTACAAATACATATAAAAATTTAGCGAGAGAATTAATATAACTTTATCAATCAATAAATATACATATATTTCTTTTAATTCAAATTAATTTATATTACAAATTAATAAATATATATTCTGTTATCAAATAATATAAAATTTAAATCAATTGACTTAATACGTGCTATTAAAATATCATTCTAGTGTAATGTGGATTCTTTGGAAGGGTTAAATTACTTAAACGTCTAATAGCGCTACGATAGGTTTCAGCATTTTCGGTCTGTGCACGAGTTTCTTAGCCATGCCGCTCGTTATCATGCAAATTAATTCCGGCGATCAAACCATCGCGCTGTACTATCTACGAGCAAGCAAAAAATAGATCACTTAACTTGGCAAATTGGCCATTTAGCTACTTTTAAATTAGCCGATAAATTACATTAATGATTTGCTTTTAACTATTTCATATACATCTTGCATAATATGCATTAATTTTGCTATCTGTTTAAAGAATCACTACATGACAGTTATAAAAAATCACAACTGCTAGAACTTGCTGTTACACTTATGCTGCAAGATATATCAAAATTATCATCTGCTATGAATAGCAATGGTCTAATATCGACTAAATGAAATATACTAAAAAAAAGATATGTCTTTTTACAAAATACAATTTTTAATAAATGAAAATTTATTTTTAAAATAAATCTGCTAACTAATCAGGTTACACTGGTAACGACGGCGATTATGTTCGCGAAATCCGGACATGCACGTCACGTTAATCGACAAGAAAATCCTACTTCAATTTGACCCCGCACTCCGACGAAAGGGATGCTCTGGTAAAAGTTGCAATTAATCACGAGTTACGCGCTGATCTTTCTAGCGAGGACATAAATTAGCGCTGACACGGCGATTTAAGCAGCTTAATTGCTACCTAGCCAATAAAAAATGCAAGCTGTCCGCCGACTCGCTATGATAGACTACCCGGAATACGTGCGAAAATTTTCTCATATTTTTCCACGCTCTCCAGTTTTATTAATATTGTTGCTGATATACAAAAAAATCATTCTGTCGTAAATAAACATTTTTCGTGTCAACTATTTAATTACTACTTATCCATTTTAAGAAAATTTATATGCAGTGATGTTATCATATTAAAAATAATATAATTTTGTATTTAAAAATAAAATAGTATGTTAAAATTAATTGTAATATTAAATTATAAAAGAGTAATATGTATAAAATTAAATTATGTATATTATGTTTGTATAGTATGTTACATCTAAATCCCAGGATTTCTTTAACTTTTTAAAAAAGCGATAGGATAGAAAAAATGAAGTTTGGAAGGACAATGTATCTATATTCTGTCTCGTAGGTATTGCGCACTGAAGCGCGTGCCGAGAGACATACTTTCTTAAGATTCCGGATACGGGTCAACGTCCCAAAAAGACGCTGTGACGCCTTCCATGATCAGTGCGATCAGCACTCTGTTTTCAGGTCAAGGAATTTAATCCCTATTACTTGTGATCGAATCTTATGCGATTTCGAAGGGCGAGGAAGGAACTAAGAACGAGATCTTAAGTTAAAATAGAAAGATCCGATTTATATCGTTCACTTACGCCATAATGAATAAGGAACAGAAAATTCTAGGAATTCCAGAATTCGATAGTCCCCTTTAATAAGAGAACAAAGAAGGAAAAATAGACTTATTATTGTTGAATTAAGTTGAGAATCTGATTTCGACTGAATTCTAGGACGACTTCAAGGCCTTGTATATTTCGCAGAAGAGACTTTCAAATACTTGTTGGCATTTTGTAGGTTTTAGAGTCGTTAGAGCAACATGCACAGGAATTAAATTCAGCCTTGAATTTGGAATTGAATTTGAACTGCGAGTGTGAGTGGTTCTCGGTCAGTAACTCAGAGCATAAAATGGAGTCCCGCGATATCGCGATTTATATAAGAAGCTCTAAAGGAGGATTTCGCTGTGGGATATATCAAGCGCTCTGCTTTTGATAAGCAAAGGTTTACGGTTAGTAAGATTTTTCTCAGATTATGTACGAGTTTTGGTTTTGCAATTATCTATTGGTGTGCTTAACGTTATCGTCTAGTATAATTTTTGGTTTCCCAATTTATCTATTAGCAAGTTAAATATAGAATTGTTATTGTCTGTACTGTTTACAGTATAGATTTCGATTTTACAGTTGTTGTAGCTATTATTAATAGGTTTAATGTTAAACAGAATGTTTTAACACTACTCTGTTTTTGGAGATATGAATTATCGCTCCTTCCAGTAACTCATCTCGCTTCTGTATTTGACAGTGATTTCCTTTTTTTTTTTATTAGTAGTTTTCGATAAACATGAATTTCTGGTTCATATTAGAATCCCGTATTTGCAAACGGACAAAACATATTTTATCGTTGGAACTTCATGTTTTATAATAACAGTTTAGAATAAATAAAACTTTCCATTGCTCTGCATTTATTAATAGAAGCTACAGAAATTTTGGACTCACATCGCGGATTCTGTTTTATTGATAAGATAATATTACCCAAGTATCACCCTGGTATAACTTTGTTATCCTTCTAAATTGATATTTATTAGCGAAGATTTTCTTTGAAATTAGGAACCTGTGGTTTTTGGCAACGAGGTCGATTTTTATTACCTCGGATTTAACGAAATCGATAAAAACTTTGTTCTATTTATTTTGTCTGTTTGAATTTTGCCTGGAAAGTTTTTCACGATCTCTCAATTTCATCATATTTACCCGAAATAAATATATAGAAAAAAGCAACCGTGTCAGGATCATAGCCCGTGTTCGCCGATCTGCAACCGTTAGTGCTCGGTTTTTATTTCTTGATCCAGAAGATGATTTTGTTAAATTTTCGCAAAATATTTTTATATAAGTCCAAATTGAAAATCAAAATTCAGGACGTAATAAATGCATAATTTGAAGAACAACAATATCGGATTTACTCAAATATTTGAAATAAAATATTAAAATTTGAATGGATATTTACGATTTTGGAAATAAATATCTCGCGATCACGTACCATTCGTAGTGGTTCGGAAAACTTTGATTTTTCCGATTAAAGGGACAATAGAGACAATATCTCGAGTAGCGCTCCCGTGGGCAACGAAGGGGAGAAAACGTGCAGGCTCTCCTATCCTGCTTCGTGGCGCAGTCTTTTCTGATCGACCGCTTCCGGTTTCGGAATATAATGCAAGTCGCGTATCGTCCGGAAAATGAGCCCGCCTTTTTCTGATTGGAAAACTACGAATTGCTTCCTGCGAACGATGAATGCCCGTGACAAAACTAAAGCGGAGACGGGAATACGTCCGTATAGAAATTGGGGAAGACATGTCACATGTCCCCAAATGAAGAAAATATATTCGACATGTGTTTACTAAGCAAAAATTGAATAATTGAAATAATCTCATCGGAATTGATGGAATTAAAATGAATAACAATTTATAACAACATTTATAACATTTATCTACCTTAGTAGGTAGATTTTAATTTATGAACGCATTTATAATATATTTTTATTCGAGATTTATATATATATATATGTATATATATA
>JAJVSH010000038.1:362238-382102 GCA_021460005.1 Tetramorium alpestre | reverse complement strand
CTATATTATATATTTACGGAATATATCTTGTTTCGATATAGTCATATAATCGTACGAACCTCGAACTGTGTTACGTCGATATGGTCAGAACGTTCGGACTGAAAATCACGGACTAACGATACCGTCAGCCTTAAATCACAAGATCGCTCGTCCGCATCGAGCCCTTTAGGAGTTTCCTTAACCGTATCGAGCGGAGCATCGAATGGTAGAACGATCCGAGTTATGACCTGCTTCGGCGTAAGGCCACTTTTCCACGAGTTTCTTTTTTTCTAATGGAGAACTTTTATACTTGACCTTATCGCCACCCCTTACCTTTCCCAGAAATAAAAAGTAGGAGGAAAATGGCTCGAAGGAAGCAAAGAAATGGGCTCAAGTTAAGGACACTTCCGACATAGAAAGAGATACATAAACGAATTTAGACGAAAGACTCTCTTGGCTTGGTTATCTCTATCGATCGCAATATTCTAATAAGAGACACGCAAGGGAATTAAGTTATATAATATAATATGTACATGATTTTGATGCACTTACTGAACGAACCTTGTTACGAAGTATACGTAGCAATCTGCATCTCATCATTAGTGTTCCGAACTTAATATCCACGTTAATATCATTAATTTTTTATTATTACTGTATCTCAATAATTGCTTACGTATGTTAACAAGAAATGCGAAAGTAATTCGTTTAAACACGAGATTTTTCAACGTACAAAAAACAAGACTTCTTGAACTTTTTTTCGCATAGCATTTTCAAAAATTCCTTAATCCGGGAAATCTATTTATCTCGAACTCAAATTTTCATGCAATATACCGTTTGTCACAAGCTTGTCACAGCTTTAAGTAAATTATGATTTAAGTAAGTTATGATAAGATGAGAAATAATTAAATTAGACGTAAGAGAAAGAGATGAGAAAATATAGTAAATGAAATAAAATGAAACAAAAACGAGAAACCGAATACCGACAGAAGCTTAAATTATCGCTCGATGAAGATCTCGATGAAGAGCTCGATAGGGCTTTCGACCTATCACTATAAGTAACATTTTTTGGATTCTCCTTTATTTTACGTGACTTTATTTTACGTGTTTTTTATTCTCGTTTCAAATATCGATGAGAAACCGCTTTTACGGATATTATGATACGGATATTATGACCTAAGCGAACATTCGCACAAATGACGAAAGCTTATAGTTTATTATCCTCTTAGTTTATTATCCTCAGCTTAACTTATCCTAACGATCAAAACTGCACGAAAATTGTCGTTTCTTTCTATTATTGTTACGTANGATCCAATTCTCCAACATCTACTAAGCCACACTCGATTCTACAGAAATGTTCATCGAAGGAATTCTCGAGAATAGTGTGCTCAAGCATATTGCATGTGTGCATACATGACCATGTTACACATAAACACATTGCATACACAATTGTACACAATCATGTTACGTACAAACACATTGCAGGCATAACTATATTACACATATAAAATGGTAAGCTATAATAACACTTGGTATCATATCGATCACAATATAATAATCATTTATTATACATACATATTATACATACATTTTATAATATTTAATATATTATATTTAATATACTTATTATATTTTATTAATATATTCGATAATGATATGTATACAGTGCATAGTGTCACTATAGTTTTACTGTTTTATATGTGCATTTATACATATTGTATATGTAGTACTTGTGCGAAATAACTATGTATATACGTGCTTGGTAATCGTTTTGTAGACAACAACTTGCAACAAATCTCTCTACAGATAAGATATATGAACATGTAAATAATACCAATAAATGTATTTACCGTTGCTACGATAATTCTATAATTATCGAAATATTATTATTAGAAGATAATATGTTTATCTGTAGCATAATAAAGAATCTCATATACAAATAAAATCGAATTCTTTATTAATTAGAATACGTAATCAATTAGATTATTTAATTTTGTTATACTCAAATTTGTAATTAATTAAATAATGAAATTCTTTGTGTGCTCAACGATTTTTCACAATACGAATAAATGAAGATATTCACGTGGTAACATGTTGCACGTGGAATGGTTTGAGTATTTTATTGCTGATGAGAGTAAGCGTGAACGCAAAAGCACGCATTGCATCTGCTCGAAGCTATTGTAACAGCCTCCAAACGAGAGAGATATTATTTATGAAAATAGCAGCGATACGCATTCAATGACATTCGAAATTGCTGGTAACCGAACGAAAAGTAGATACGTGGTGTCTGTAAAGTCGTACGTCCTCCTTTGAGTACATACCGCAGAAAAAGAGATCTTTAGCGCAATGTCGTGGAAGTAATGCTCGACTCTTTCTCGTGCAAAATTCGTTTTCTCCTTACCTGCCTTATCTACCTTCGTCCTTTATATCGAGTACTCTTTACAATCTATCGAAGACCTTTTTAACTTTCTCCCTCCCCCTTTGTATCGCAACTTCCCTTCATACTCGCCTCTTGTAACAGCGCACCTTACCTCGAAGGTTCTTTGATACCTCTGGCTCACCTAACAAAATGAAAGCATACCCTTGTTCCACGGTTGATGAAATCGACTTTCGCGATGAAATCACGATCACGACGAAGTCGACGCGAGTCCTTTTTGAGCGGAGATTCCGTAGGCAAATAAGATTACCGCGACAGGACTTCAGACAACTCTGAACTCCAGGCGAAGCGCGAAATGTGGAGTGACACAGCTGTCAGTAGTCAAATAATTACATTATTCTTCACTTCGGTCGCGTCACGCTCAATGTTGTTTTCTTCTTTCTTTTTTGGAGGGGAGAGAGAGTTATTTTATCTCATTGTCGAAAAATGAGTCTTAAAGTAATAAAAAAGAATGCAATAAATTTTTAAATAATTACTATATCCCAGATATAAAATCATAATTATTTATCAAAATTCTATATTAACTCCACGATTCATGGTAAAGACTGTATGTATTTATGTATTTATTATAATCTCTAACAATAAATTTCGTATCCTAATAATAAACTTAAATCGCTCGAAAGTATTTAATCTCTAAAAGTGTATCAGTACACACATACCCAAAGCTGTACGGATATAGTATCATTTCACGAAAGGTAAGACAACTCCTATTCCTGATTCGACATTCGGTATCCTCATTGATCCTGGTCAATCCTTCATTCAGATACGCAATCCCGATACGCCGAGATATCTAGGATGCCTTATGGACAGACTGATCCTGACACACGATGCACATTACACAAGGAAATCGCGCGAGCTGATCGGCACCCTCTATATGGTCTTCATTCACAATGCGCTCTTTCAACATGGAATATGTCACTTTAAAAGTCGTCCGAAGACACTCAATCTTCGCAAATCGTGATTCCACTACCAAATAGAGTCTGTGTTACAAAAGAGCGTCTCTTTTACGGACAAAATTAAAACACATTATCTAAATAGCATCTGGAATATACTCGTACAAATATATAATGCAATTAATTATTAAAAAACCATTCTCCATGTATTTTTAAAATAATCTGCTTGAATTTAAAAAAAATGAAAGTTTTACATCTTTACGATACACAATTACTTTAGTTTCACGATAAAACTGCGAGCAGAAGAAAATTGCGAAGCACGTGTGGAAAATCAATAAATGGATACGAGAGTTTCATCGCTGTTGTACACCTAGCCCAAACGAAGTACCCTGTCACGAGTACTACCGCGCGTAACACGCCGTCGCGCGTTTCGCAAATTTAGGAAACTCTTTCACGTCCGAAGTTCGAGGTTACTGTTTTTGCCGGCGCAACCGCAGCCACCAGCCTACGAGAAGCTTTAGCTTCTGAAACCACTCATTCTACGAGTCTGTTTCTTACCATCGTACAAATACAGTCGCGGCTGTGTTCCGCGGATATAAAAGCGAAAGAATTGGTTTTTACGAGCGGAACACTTCTGGAATACTTGAGCGGAATAACCCCCCCCCTCCCCGCCATAATACTTATGCATCTGTCGCACGTTCATTATCCAACCTCTCCTCTACGCATTGTGATTCTTAACGTTTATACGACGTTAAAGAACTTTTATGAAGACAGATAAGTCGTGCGAGTATGCAAGCAAATATGGGAGAAAAGAATAAAATGTTGCCTCTTAGTTAGTGATACAAAATGTGCGGGATAATCTTGAGATATTAATATGCTAAAGTATATAAAGTGAATTACACTTAATTAAGCGCGCATTATAAAATTCAAAATATTGTCAAAATCTTTGACTTCATTAGGAAATGAAATTCTACAAAATACCGATTTTATCTCAGTCTCATGATTCGTTTCTTGTCACACAATAACTGGGACTAAACGATTCTACTACCAATAGAATGAAATCGTGCTCATTTGTATCGATTTCTGTGAACAACCATTCGCTGCAAGGACAAAGCGTATCTGGCTTTAATCGAACAAGGTACTGTCACGCTTTCCCTCCTACCGACATCAGATCTTCGATGAAACTTCGACCAGCTTATATATAATAAAACAGACGACAGACTTCAAACAGAATATCATATATGCAAGTATATGAATAGAAGGAGATTGTCACATAGATACATGAATACATATTGTAATGAAAAGTCAGAGGAGACGACTCACATTGTGTTAATTTCAAATGTATGATTAATTTATATTATCTTCAATATAATAACACACGTAAAATATTGCGTTCTGATATCAAAAGTTTAAAGTATTATTATCAGCTTTTGTCGAACGTCTTACAATGGCAGGAAAGCTCTTTAGAAAATCCATTTGCACCTATGACAACTTTTTTGTACAAGACATTATCATATAGTTCATACTTTTAATATATGTATAATTTATAACTCTTTCATTCTTTCTCTGTGTTTGCTTTCTTTGATATTATAGAAACGATATTGTCATTAAAAACTTTGATTGTGCTTGTTTTACTTTTGTCCTTTCTCGAGAATCTCTCGATATAAACGAGCGAATTCCGTCTCATTGTTAAGTCTATTTCTGAAACATTGTTCTCGACAAAAAGTACAATTTCTTAAAGCTATATGGACGCGGTTCTTGAGTACGCCACCTTAAACGCCAACATTGCCGGCGGCTCTAAGGACGATAGTGACGTCGAGGTAAACTGAGAAGGAGATAAGCCGTTAATCCATTACCGGTTAATTGAAGTGAATGCAGAGGATTCCCACCCCACTGTTCCTTCTACGACTACATTTGCGGCGGGTGCAAGAAGCCTGGACTTAATTTCTAAAACAATGAGTAAGTATTATTATTATCGCAGCGACGGGTAAACAGGGATGAGAACCTGAGAGGTGACAGAGTTTGAAGGGCGGCTGTAAACGGTGGGAAAGAGAGGATAGGATCTCCAATTGCTGTCTATCTCTTCCCCAATTAAAACTCATAAACTCTCGCGGTCTTTCTGTGGCGATACCTGTTTTGCTCTTTCTTTTCCGGTCTGCATTTACTTACGCTTTTTCTGCTCAGCGAAATATTTCTCGTGACTCGCGAATGAACCTGACGCTCAGCCTACCAAGCTCGTTATAGTTGTTTAACTTTAATTGCATATAGGCTGATAGGACAGTACGATAGTACGATCGTTTCGACTACTTTTGTTTACGGAAAAACAATATGCAATTAACGATAAAAGGGTCACATCGAGAGAAAACTCTGGATCCGAATACCGCGGCGGTCGAATCTTTATTTGAATGGCGATTAACGATTATCGAGAACGACTGAAAGTTGATTCTGTCCCAGTAAATACGCTAAACGATTTACGTACGATCGATGTATATCGATATAAGCTGCATGGCTGCACAAGAACGCAATCGCAAAATTGCAATTGCGATCAGCAATCTCGAGAAGTCAATTTTAAACTGAACATTCGAATGTCCATTACGTTGCAAATTTAAAAGAACTGACAATAGTCGTAAAAAACTTATAAAAAATGACATCTAAGAGATATCATAATTCAGAAGCTTAAAAGATTATTTATTATTCTGTTTAAAAAAAAAAAAACTCATAATCTTATTCCGTGACGACATCCTTTTTCCGTTTCGCAAATATCTAAGACAGAAGCATTCCCATGGTTACCATAAAATACTCTTTACAGCTCGCTTATTGCTGTTTAGGTTGGGAGAATGATACTCAGTAGTCACGGCACGCCATGAAGAACGTTACCTTCTTGCTTCAACTTTCCCCTTTATCACCGCCTTCTCAACCTCATCCCGCTCTTATGAAACAATATGTAACTTTGTACAACGCTACAGCGGCTCTCACTTCTATATTTATGATCCGCGGATTTATCCTGGTTCGCGGAGGTGGGGAAGGCGAATCGAAAGGTAGAAATTTATATTGGACCTATCTCTTTTTCTTCGATTTTTTTTCTTTCCGAAATTTACCGCTCGTTCATAGAACAACAAAAGGATGTGATAGATGCATCACTTCGATGCATCAATCACGATTTAAAAAAAAAACAAGTATTAAAATTAATGATTATCCAATACCTTATAAAAACAATTTAAACTTGTTTCCATTAAATAACATTTTAATAAATGAGACAATACTATCGAAGAGTAATGTTTTCTTACAAAATTCTATTTTCTTCTTACAAAACTTATATATACTCAAATATTTAATTCTATTATACATAAAAATTGAGATATACTCAAAAATTTAATTCTATTATACATGTGCTGCATATTACTGATGTCCGTCTCTGTTAACCAATTCCATTCATTTTGCATATTGAGACCATTTAAATTTTATTACGTTCGTATAATTATCGAAAAGTTTCATGTTAATGTTAATTTCGAAAAGTAAAAAGTTTGATTTATAGTTGTGTAATTAGCAAAAGGGCAAGTAAGAGAAACAAGTTGAGCTGCTCTATTAATTCGAACGTCTCAAAGACAATCTTCTATCCATGCAGCGCGTTGGAGTAATTGTTAGTAGTAACGATATATCTCAGCTTCAGGTATGTGAGAATAACAGCGTCTACGTGCATCTAGCCAGGGGGACGCTTAATTAAACGTTCGTGTTAATTGCTGGGACTCCGCGTCAACCCTCGACCCGCGCAATTCCAACGCTATGCAGGAAGAACTTCCGGTTTCCATCGGTGCTAAATGGAGCGGCGCACGTACAGTCACACCTTGTCGCGTATATCACGGGTACACCTTACATTATTTTCAGAAAATGCAAGTACTATGATTTAATGCTTAATTAAAGCGGCCTTTATTGTCCTACACTAGGTACTCTAAGGTATGACCTGTTTTTTTTTTTAAATCGGAATTTACATTGTACTGTTTATTGAAAAACGTAACAAGAGATAAAACTGGATTTATCGAATCAGCAAATTAAATGAATACGTGAGAGTAAAATTTCACGATATTGAGTATCAAGTAGAGCTAAATAATTTTAATGAACTACTTTCATAATTTTTAAGTATCAGACAAATGAGAACGATAATATAAGTTTTTACAACGGAATATTAATGTTATGCCTAAAGCGAAAGAAGGGCAGTATCGTGTAATAGGGGTAATAAATGCAGTGATCAAATATTTGATTACCGGCTATAATCGCGTAATTCAGTTTCATCCGGTCCGCCATAAATTGTGTTAAAGCACAGGTTGAAATTTTCAAGCAAAAACATAAAGCATGATTTTATCAAAACTAGTTTTCGTTCGGATATGGATCGTAAAACATCTAGACCTCATATATTCGTTTAGATTAAGGGTCCCCAACTACGCGGGCCCGCGGATCAGATCCGAACCTCGTAAAGTTCTATTATTTTTCTCTAATTATTTTTCGTTTATATTACAAAAACATTAAAAATAAAAGTTAAATAAATTTTATCTTGAGAATTTGTAGATGCGTTTTTTTTTAATTATACATACATGTATATGGATTTCGATTGTATATCTTTTGTCCACATTTAATCCATAAATAATCTTGTTTGTCCATCTTGCAAAAAATATTTAAATTTAATTTAAATGTTACATTTAGTAAAAAATATATATAAGATAATTTTAATAAATAAATAGAAATAATACAGGTAAATAAAATTAATTGTATATGCATTAGTATCAATTTAGTATAATTTTTCCGTCTGATTTGAGATTACTGTCAACACCAAATCGACACATCGGAATGTATGTACATACATACGCCATCATCTGAACGTGCGTCGAAGATTAGCAGTATTCCGCGATTAAACAATCGGCTATGTTCTCACGTGTATTCATAGACGCGTGCACAGACGTAGATGCGTATACATACATGTAACTAGATGAGAGAGACAAAGTCCATGGCCAAATAGTGCGAGCGTTGGGCGAAACGACAATAAATTAAGCTCAGCCAGAACTCGAAATTGAATCAAACGCGGTAATCTCTAATGCAATTGATTTCAGCATGCAAACATCCCAGACTAGCCGACGTAGGACGGAATCCGGGAATGGTCACATCAAGGATAAGAGAGCGAAGGGATAGAGGGGATAGAAATATGCATCGCTGATGGTCAATATACGTACATAGCCCATAATGATTATATTGATAACGTAGATTCCGGAGTTTCTATGTCCGGTTTGTATTTCATTATCTATCCTGCTATCCTTTATAAATAGCTCATTTATAGATAGTTGTTATTGCAATATCCCAATAGCGATAGCGATCAATTCATCATTAAATCCCGCAGAACATGATATTAATAATGAATTTCAATTCTTATGGCACAGATTTGCGAAATAATGTCGTTCCTCACAAATTCGAAATTAATAAAATATTTATTAAACTGTTTAATTATTCTGTTTAATTTTTTAAGGCAAGTCCCTCTTCTGCTGTTACCTTCCTTCAATATTCTTTATACACATTCTTTATACACAGAATATTCTTTATACACATATGTATTCTCCACATTTAATCGAGAACATACAAGCCTCGGAAGTAACGATAATTAATGGCTCGGCCACAGAATAATTTCCAGGTAACAGATTAGCGAAATTTTTGTGACGGACGCGTACGAGCTGCAGGCATTTCCTAGGTAGATGTCGACGACGTTCTAACACAATGTGGTTAACAAGTATGTGATTAACGAGCTAGCTCGTTAAATGACTCGCTGTTTATACTATATACTACTGTCGCGGCACTAAATCGGTCGTACCGTTTAAATATCGGCTGTAGTGAATTCGGGAAACGAGCGCGATTTGCCAGGATCTGCTAGATTTACTAAGCAATGGCCTGGATAATCCGTCGCGTTTACTGCTGTATCTACCGTCCTGCTCGATATACAGGCACTGGTATCTACGTCACATTGTAAGTGCTATATAGTATTATGTCATTTGCAGTATGAAAATATATGACGGTTCGTTATTTTGTTAGAAATATATAACAGTATTTTATTATATAGAAATATATAAATATGCAAAATAATGAAAACTATGGGGATTAGTAAGAATTTATTCTGAGGCATCGGTCTTCTCGTTATATGACTAATTAGTTAAGACATATATTCAGACAATAAAAAATGATAGATCTAAAATAAATCACAACATTATGACAAATACAAATGATAAATAATTCGATCTGGCGGTAAATTTATGTTTTTAAGAGTAAATTTAGTCACTAAAGGTTGTCCTCAACATTGTAGGAACAAATTTGAGCTCGAATAGGTAACGATAATTTCGCTACGATGGCAACATTCTCGATCTCCGTGCAGAACATCGCACTATACGCGTCACTATATATCTTTTACAATCCACTCTCAATCATGTAGGTCAATTGGTTTCTGGCTCGCGCACGTTCAAACTAAACTGTCGTATCGAGACACGCCGTATAATCGCCGGAACGCGACAAGGACAATTAACCTTCCGCAGCAATGCGAACGCCACGCTGACTTTCCACCATCATCATTTACACAGCCCTTCCGGATCCTATCTCGGGCGAAGCGCAGCTGCGACCACTCGACTAGAGAGTATTCATTCGTGGACACGCGGTGAGGCATCATGGCGCAATGCGAGATACCTCTCTTTACTTTTCGTCAGAACCCCTCCGTCAGCCAAGTGCGACGCGACAGCAAACCGGCAATTAGAGTTTAATTACGAGCATCTACGAGATTGTAAAAGCGCGTCGGAAAACGCACGGAGATGCTGGCGTTGAAAAGGAAAATCGAATGACGAGAGCACGGAGAAAAGATGAAATTTCTACTTTATAGAAAGCGATTTTAAAATATCCGAATATAGCATACAACAAATGCGAATTATAAATATGACACATCAAGAGCAGCAAAATTATCAAGTACATCATAAAATATTAAATAAAAAAGAGATATTCATTGTTAATAATTTCCTGATTATTATAGATTGATTTCCTGATTGTTATAGAGATATTCATTGTTAATAATTTCCTGATTACATCTTAACTCGTAATTTATGTGTTTCCTTTTGCATGAGATTTTGCATAGGTAGATTTTGTGATTGTTATTTGGTATAATATTCCAAATAAATTCAGATACAACGTAATATCCAACATAATGCAGTGCACACAAGGAAAATATATATCTTTCGTTAGAAAATAATCACTTTATGAAGAAGATTAATAATTTCTGCGCACCGTAATCTCGTTACGCACGGCGTGATACGCTCGCTTCTGCCATCGCTAAAAGGCGCAGAGATAAACTAGAGACAGGAAGAGAGAGGAGAAATTCCAGGCCCGAACGTACCGAAACACATTTGAATATGTCCAACGTGTGTTGTCAAAGTGGAAATCAACGACTGTTGCGTCTGCATAATCAGAGGCTGCAACGACACGGAGGTTATAAATGCATTTGGTTTTAATACCAACAGCCGAGGATTATTTTGCTGTTTTACGCGCACTCTTTCTCTTATTTCTAGTTATTCCTTCGTCGGATCCGTGTCTGAGCGCTGCAGTGCTCACTCGGTCGCCCTCGGCAAAAAAAAATAAATAAATAAACTGAGTTATTCCAACTGCTACGTTTTTAAGACGAATAAATATATTTAATTGCTAATTACTCGTTATACGACACAGAATATTTATAATAATTCCAAGTGCAATTTATTTAATCAAATTTAAATTGATGTGCACAGAGAGACAACCTATACGTAAATATCTAATTACTTATCATACGGTGTGTTAATAATTTGTAATAAATTATAAAAATTAAACCTAAAAATGTATAACGCACAATCAATGAAAACAAATGAGAACCAAAAACTCATATTTACAACAAAGTAGGTAGCCAACTACTGTGAGTATAAAGGAAAAAAGTAAAAACAGCATTAACGAAAAAGAAGGGAAATACAAAGGAATGTTATTTAAACATGTCCTTAATTTAGATTCGCTGATAGGGCAGCATAAATACGAAGTACCGAAAATGGCAACACAATCCGTACCTTTAAAGCCATGCGAAACTATTACACACGAAAAGCGCGCAATCTCGCGTGTGCGAATTGCATCAAATGCTGCACTAACGCTTTACGACGAGCCGATATACATGGAGTTTCTCGGAGAATTCCTAGAGCGTCGTGCCCTAAGCTCAGCCGCGTGTTTTGTTACTTACCGAAGATTACCGGCTTACAAGAAACCCAACGGCGGTAGAAGCGATCCGCCACCCTACAACCCTCGAGTATCCCCCGTCCTCGTTCTCCACCCACAACGCTATTCCATCCTCTCTACGGCCTTATCACACCCGGTTTCGCCGGCGTTCTCGTGGAACAGGGGGTTACAGAGGGGGGCGATGCTGGGCTACGGGCGAGGTGGCGGGAGAGAGAGATAGAATAACGCCCCTAAGTGTACTTACTGCAAAGACCCGAAATTGGAGAACGATGTAAATCACTTACGAGATACACTGGCGCGAGCGCGCTCGAAGAAAAGCAAGACGCGCCACCATTTATCGTCGGTGCGATAATTCGCGCGGCTTCGTGCCGGAGTTTCCTGTCTTGTGGGGCTGTATCGGCACTAGCAGTCTGGAAGAGGAAAAAGGAATTTGGATAGCAAGGCGAGCGAGTGTCGAGCAAAAAAGAACGTCTCTAAGTGATAAACGCGGCAGACCGTTGCGTTGTGAGATTAAAAATATAATAGCGACACGTGTGTTTCGTTACAGCAGGCTTACTGATTTATCAAACTTGACAACAAACTACTGAAATTTCACAATTACGCGACGCTTGCCTTCACTAAATTATTAAATAAGCTCAATTTACTAAATATAACCGATATTACGAACATTATAATGTAGTATCTTTTAAATTGAATTTTTTTCCGTGCTATGTTCATGTTTACTATCCAATTATCCTCGCATGAAAAGTGAAATTGTATAACGAAAAGTTGTATTCTTAGTAGCCAGAGCATTGTATACTATAATATTTATGACGGTTAAACAATTCTTTATTGTTCTCGCAATACCAGTCTTCTGATTCGATTCGAAAATCGAAAACAATGGAATGGACGAATCAACCGTGGGATAGTCAGTGAGAGAGAACTATCGATCCCGAAAAGCTCCCTCGAGTCGATTTGAGGCAATGAACGGTCGTACGTGGTAAAAAGCGACAGGTATTAAATCATCGTTGTTACTCTCCTTTTTCAATTATACCGGCTCTTCGATAAATCTAAGTGCTATGTCGATGCGTCGCATCCTGTCCGATCGGATGTGCGAGAGACCACCGGCTATCACGATTTGATTTACCTAATGGAAAATGTTGCCAAAACGGATTACATGTAACTCAAAAATATTGGATATATTAAAATATTTTTCTTATTCTATTTACTACATTTTTTTTCATTATATGCATTGTGCATTCATGTATATCATACATTTTTTTCTGACCTTTGATATTTAATAATACTTTGTAAATTGAGAATATGTTTTATTAGTATTCTTTTATTTTTGTTTTGTTTAATATTATTTTAACATTATTTCTTTTTTGTGTAGTACTTTTAATTATTTTATTACAATTTTTAGTTATCATTTGTTCTTATTTTCAATGTATTATATTTTATTACTGATAATTAAATATCTTTTCAGAATAATTTGCGTTAACTATATTAAATCTGTTGAGTCTCTAGTTTACATATTAGCAAAGATCTTTATTCAATTCACACAGTATTCCAAACTTAATATAAAGACAGGATCTTCTAAGAACGGTTAAAAAATACAAAATTATGTGATTTTATTTATAAAGAAATTTTCAAATTTATAACCGATTCTAAATAAAAATATTTTTCCCAAATAACGCTTAGTAAATATTTTCCAAAAACGAAATGTAAAATACCACGGAAATTCCCATCAAATAACATTGATCGCAAATATTCGCGGAATTTGAAAACAAGTTTAAATAATTGTCCAAGGAAAATGTTTAAATAATTGTCCAGGGAAAATTATTACGAAAACAATAGGAAAATACTCCGAGTACGTACGCACGAGATCGGATTGGTAATTCGTAGTTAGGCTCCAAACTATGTTCCCAACTTGTTCGGCAACCCTAGTTGCATCCATAGCTCCGTAAACAGGTCAGTGTAGAATGACAACCTAACTATAATCGTATCACATACTGTAACTTAGCCGTAGAACAACGCCTAAGTTAAAACAGAGCTTTATCATGTATCCTTAAAAAGTTTAATCTTCATGAATAAACACTTAAGAATTATGAATTGTAATCTATTTATGCCTTGAAACTTGAAGTACAATAAATTTATATCTGTGAATTACTAAATAAATTATTCTCAAAAATTAGTTAATTATCAAAATTAAGTTCATTTTCGCAAAAACTCAGAAAAATCGTTTTGCACAATATGTTTATTAAACATTTATATCATTATTATTTATAAATTACGAATATCACAATTGTATAATTATTTATTATTGGTACAATTTGTTTTATTTATATTTGGTTATTTATATTATTTATCTTAATATGTAAAATATTTAGAACGCGTTATCTTACAGGATTCTATTTATTCCCCCCGATTTAGTTCTAATTTCTCGTTAAAGTTATAATTAAGTACTTATTTTTGAAAATCAACTGTACGCATTACGAGAAAGCCCAAAGAATTTCTTCGGCTCACCTTTCTTGATATGCTAGATGAGCTCAGAAAGTCCGTGCAATAGTACGAAGAAAGAACTTAATCCAAATTGAAGAATAATATCGTTGGTTAATCTTAATAAGAAAAAAAAGATCGTGAAAGGTAGAAAGTCTCTGAGAAACGGCAGTAGGATAGAGTGAGTCCGCATTTAAATATTTCGAATGGAGACTCATTCGACGTGAAAGTGGCCGAAGAATGGAAGTGGCCGAAATGGCGATAAGGATTTTCTCGTGTTTTCTTTTATAACGTTTTCTGGTTCTCCCATCCTTTGTCGTTCATTCATTTGTCCATTCATGCGATATACGAGATCTGGTTAAACAATCTCAACAAAAAGGATACGAAATATCATTAATAAACGATCACGTAATATACTACATTTTCCATAAATTATTCAATCCATCAATTTGTTTGTTAACTGCATAATTAGAAACGTTTTTGTACCTTCTATATGCCATATAAGAGAAATAATATTTCAAGGAATTTTATGGAAAGTTGCTACTTGCAAAGGAGAAACATTCTCTTTTTCTATGATCATTTTACGAAGACGAGCGTTCATAATATCGTCTCTAGATCGTTCTTCAGAATTTAATATCGTAGTTACTGTCACTGTATATCATATACCAGGACTACAGGCATGCATATAAGTTGTATGATTATATATTGAGTCATTCAATTCAACCTATAAGCGTACATAATTTAGAACAATAATTCCAATAATATTCAAGCGAGTACAAGTTAGTTTGAATATAGACGGACAAGCTAATTTCTACTCGATAAAGCACAAATCTGATTAAATTCATGCAACGCGGTATTGCCTTGTCGTCGAGACACTTTGTGCGTAAAATTACATTCACGGTATTGAAGCCCATGATCGACCTTCAAGAAAGCGCTGGTTAACCCTTCAAGATCCGATATTGCGTCGATTAACTTTGGTCGTAGTTTAACTGATTCTTTATCTCTTTATTGTTCTAGTTTCAGAAAGGAACAAAGAGTCAGTTAAGCTGAGACTAAAGTTAATTAAGAAAGTTAACCATCTTAAAGCGATTATCCGTAAAACAGCGTACAGAGTGTGTTACTCGTAAGAAATTGGAATACATTTAACGCGCTTCACGATATGTTTCTTCTAATATTATATTATTTTCCTTTTAATATTAATATTATATTCCTTTTTTACCATATAATTATAAATATTATAAATAAAAAATAAATTCATATGTACATTATATATTTGAATTCGCGATAGAAATGTAGTATTGTGCCGAAATATAAAGTATAATTTACAGTTAGTCACGAGTGATTAATTAGTGATTACATATTAGTTTCCATAACGATATGGTAATCCATATATTAGCTACACGTTGATTTACGAGGTAACGTTGCCAACAATTTTTCTTCCGATTAACGATTTATCCGTAGTGCCGAAAAATTTAGTACTCTACTATTAAAAATATCGTGCAAGAATAAGATAATAGCAAACTATGACATGACCAAAAAAAATACTAATTGTAAGCAAAAGCTATTAAAGTAATTAAAAACAATTCAGATATTAATTGGGCATTAATAATATTATTTACTATAGAACTATGTTCAATAGGATCTGAATTTTGCAAACAACATTTAAATACATGTACATACATGCTTGATTAAACACTTATCGAAAATGGATGACCAATGAAAATTTAATCTTCATTTACATGAAGTGTCGATGTGATAAACGATCCTTTGTTGCGCAGATTAATCAAGTATGTATAGAGGTTTTTACGTTAATTATGTAGACATTATTGTGTTATAACAAATAATTTCCTTCTGCTGTAATTACATGCCTATAATATATCAAAGATGTTTCATAAAACTAAAATTTTGTTTACAATATTCTTTAATTAAATTTAAGTATTTAATTTTAATATATAAATATGTAAATTTATTGAAAAATTATAAGTTATAAAATCAATTAAAAACTTTTTTACGTTTAAGATTAGAAAAAAATATGTTTCACAATAATTGTATGGAGATACATAAAATGTAGTAGATATCATTTTCTGATGATTAGGCTTTATTCTCTCGTCTTTAATATAGAAACACATGCTTGAAGGCCTTCATTCAAGTTCGATTTAACTTTGTCGCGCACTAGCGCACCGTCGGAAGTTAAATTACCAGTAGAATCGACGAACAGAGTTATATCATGCTTTAATGAGAAATACTCATTCGAGAAACAGAAGTACAAAGATTATATATTACAAATAGTCATAAATTACATAAATCAACAAAAATCAAACTGTGAGAATAAGATTCTTTTTTAATATAAAAAAAATATAATATTGTCGATAATGATTAATTTTTTTCAGAGTAACATGTCAGAAGAGCTAGAAAAATACATCAATAAATTTTTGTAAAATACTTTCTAAAAACAGTTTATTTTTCGTTGTGATTATTGTAAATTAAATTAATAAGAAAGACAAGGGCTCCGGCATGTCAGAAAAAAATCTCTTCTCGATTTCTACTTTTTTTATTTAATTCCTCTCTTACTCATCGAATCAACCCATCGACATCATTAGCCGATGTCATCCGAGATACCGGTATCGATTTCGAATCATACTAGCAAGCGGATGGAGAAATTTAATTGGGGGCCACGTAATTCCCAACTCAATTCGAGCGCTTGCCTGTCACGAAAAAAATACCTGCTGGGGCGTTGAGCTCACGAGGAGAGTCAGAACTGCCAGTAAAATTGCTCGAGGGAAAAATTTTCCTGTTAAAGCGGCAGCCTCCAAGATCGCTCACGTCGATCGTTGCGTTGATTACGAACACAATTTTTAATTACTTCTTAAAACGCTAACGCCTCGCGAAACTTTAAGTTGAACTTAATCCCATCATCCCCTAATATTTTTGTAAGCTGAATCATCGCGACATAATGTATATCTAATCTTTTCTGCGAAACGAATAGATCAGCCATACATAATATATGCCGAAAGAAAATATTATTGTTTGTACAATATCATTTGCAGCAATCTGTATTTGCATCTACACTTATAGTACAACGTAGATGTTGAATGTAGGTTAACACGTTAACAAGAGATTTGTTCCGAAATTACCATTTACTATAAATATTAAAAAACATATGAATATGAATTATCAAAATATGTCTCATCGTACACACAAACATCAATTTTACAGATAAACAATTATCTTGATTATGAACTTTAAGTAGTACAAATGAAAGAACATATTAATTTCATTGTCCGAACTCTTCGTACAAAGCCTATATTCATCGTATAACTGACCCCTAAGAAAATCAGTTTTCCATGTACTGTTATAATACACCATTAAACGATTCAATTAACGACCGTACTTTAAATAAATTAGTATTCAAGATTCCCGTATACTCTTCCCCGAGGTCGAACGCAAAGTGAGTGCGGAAAGAGGAGATCATTAAATATTACGGACAAAGTACCCCGTTTACTTTTGCCAGCACGGAGGTTCCAAGTGCGGAGAGTTGAAAGGAGGAAGAGAGGAATGGATGGTAGAGGTGAAATTGTAGGAATTGCAGGGCTCGAAATCGTCAAACGGAACGCTAAGGAAGCTCTTATCGGATTTTTCCGCGGCAAATCCCTTCGAACTATTTAAATCGCACTGCCAAGTATAGCACATACGTAATTCGCCGGAACTATGCGGAAAGTATTCCGAGCGGAAACGAGGGAGCGAACTATTTTGCGTTCTATACGCAGCCAGGAGATCCGCCGACCGAGGGAAAGCCACAGTAACTCTCCGCGGCAACCTCGAACGAATTGAGACGAAATTGCTACGGCGGGAACGACGGCTTTATTCGAAATAGGATATTCCTGGAGTTTCCCGGTTGGATATACGAAAGAGCACTTGATTATGCAATTAATTATTTAGTCAGGAGAATATCTATCTATATGAGCATATATGAGTACACATCATCCTTTCCATATCGAAAAGTCCACTATGTGAATTTTATAAAAAAAGTTCGTCAATCATTTTTGACATATATATAAATGAAATGTTTATCCATTGTCTGATATTAACGATAATAATAAATGTTACACGTCAATTAATTTATTATCTATAATTATCGTTAACATCTGTGATAAATTAGCTATTTAAATGAAACTAATAAATCAAATATTCATGTTAGATGATATTTGTAATAACTTTCGCATATCTAGAACTCGCATTAAATTTACAAGATAAATAAAAATATATAGTAATTGTTATATAAACTGAAATTTTATGGCGTGTATAACTTCGGTGAAAACTGACTCGCGCTTTCAAATTCGTTTTAAATTACCAAACATTTTATTAAAGTTATTAATATTTTAATTAAATAAATTACGTGATAAAATTATAACTATAAATAATTTTTGACGTTACATACTTTCGTAATATATTCTACTCTGTAATATAATATAATACGTTTCCTCTCTTTGCTCTTTTGGTTGCGGCTACACACAATTTCACAGTAGTATACTTTATCGATGTTTATAGTACGATCTATAGCTAAACAAATAAATATAATTTAAAATTGATCTTGATTCATTCAGTTCACTTAAACTTCAATATCTCCAACAAAACCCAAAGCTTCGAAGATTTCTTTACGACTCTTTCATTTTACCTTAGAAATTGCACGTCTTTAAAACTCTGGAACTTCTCACGGTAATTAAATCGCGACTCGAATCTCAGCTCGTTCGAATTATCCGACCGAAGTAATAATTTCCAAGTATCTATTGATAATCGATGATACATCGAGCGTACACGAGGCTCTGCTCTTACTCGAGAATTTTTCAAGCTCGAACGGGATCAAAATAAAAACGTCAGCTGGCGTTTTTTCACCGCGTATCTCACTTAATCGTGCGAATTTTTTATATATCTATTCGAACCATTCTATTCGTACCATTTGAACAGTGACAAGTAACAATATTACACGACGTCGCCCGCAGCCGGCCATGGCTGTTTTCAAAAGTAGCAATCTATGTAACTGGCGCACGATAACAAAAAAAGCAGCCGATGCAGACACTCGCGACATGCGTCGGAAACGAAAATAATGAATAAGACTGAAACATAAACGAGCAATCAGGAAACGAGGATAAAAGTAATAGACATATCCGTGTGGGATCATTGACGAGTGCTCGTTATCGCTTCCATCGGACTTTTATTGGCTGTCCCAGTTATAGTAGCGTAACAACTCGCTACTCTTGCCACGCGATTCTCTCAAATATGCCTGCCACTTGCCTGCCAATAACTACGGTCGCAGGTATACGATTTGCATTCGAGCGAATATGTCACGTCAGTCTCAATCTGAAAATAACGAAAACTCCGCGATTGCTTCGGCGGTGCATACGTACCGATCGATTTTATCAAAGTGAGAATTTGTTTGTTTCTCCTTCCACTTCTCAGATAAATAAATACGATATTTGTCAACCGTAACCGGTGTTACATATCAAAATCACGCGTATACAAATATATGATCCGAATACAAAGCCGATGACTCCATGAGATATCGCTTATTCAATTGGTCATTTTCATCAATTCACACGCACTGGTATTTTTAATTAAATATTAGTATTATCATTGCGCGGAAGTACAACACGGATGCTATTTTGATACGCACACATATTGATATACACATTAAATATCAAAATAAGTACAGTTATTAAAATATCAAAATAAAAAAAAATAATGTTACTTAATATTTAATTTTTTCATAAAATATTACCGTATAAATATATATATATATATATATATATATATATATATA
>JAJVSH010000038.1:331975-351747 GCA_021460005.1 Tetramorium alpestre | reverse complement strand
TATAATATATAATAATTTTTATAATATTTTATCTATTATTAAATAGTGATTGCTATTTTTTTAAATTTTAGAAAAATCGATTGTCTTAGTATATTAATAAAATTCAATATATATAAATCCATTCCACATATGTAAATCCAAATATTATTATTAAAAAAAATATCACGTAATGTATTACATCTTTATCTAGATAAACAAAGTGCTAAAAGGAGCATCAATATTGATCTACGGAAAATAACTTTAGACCTTGTCTTTTACTATATTCGATATTCTAGACATATGACAAATTGAGGGCGGCAAAGCGGCGAGTATGTGTAATGGAGATGAGACAAGGCGAGACATTCTGATATTACGATGACAGCGTAACGCTTCAACACTTTGAGTTGTATGAGCGATGAGTGATGTTCACAAGCTTTGCATTAAAGTACCTTCGATCGCACCATGTATGGCTTGATAAATGATGTACCACGTTTTCTTAATCAATATACTAAGATAACTGCAACTCTGTCATTTTAGAAAATAAAAGAAAAACTAAGATAGCTGATTCTTCTATTTTAGGAAATTTTAATCGTCACTCGTCAGTAAAAATAGAATGCAAAAATAATCGCTACATACCGTATACATATATCGATTGTAAAATAACAATTAAGACGACTTAAAATCAGTATGAATTTAAATATTTTTTATGTGTGGATTTATAATATATTATATTTTCTAAAATTATTAATAAAAATATATAAAACTTAAATTTATAAACTACCCTCCATTAATGTCATATCAGTATTATAATATTATAATATGTTTTGTTTAATATCGCGTATTTTTGCGATCCTTTATTCCTGTATCATTTTTATTCATAAAATACCTATTCATAAACAGAGTGCTCAAACTATTATTATTTCATAAAATTGTGTCAAAAATGCACGACCATTTGTCTGAGAAAGCCAGTACTCTTCCCCAGGTAATGCTTTTTATTTATCGTAGCCAAAATGCACCGCGACAAATTGCATCAGTCTGCGACTTCAGAATGCAACGAGAGAAGCGGTACTTTATCCTAATGCCGAGGCTACTTCGTTATTTCCGTTTACGGTCGCGCTCTTCCAGGTGGTCAACCAAATTCGATTTTCTCGTTGCCTTCGACATTTTAGCTACCCGTACCATTCGTTCCCATTTCTCGCGCTTTACCACCGACCTACCGCCATTGTACAATTACGAACATCGCGTTGAAAAAGAAAAAAAAAAGAGGAAATACAATACCGAGCCGCATTTAAAAGGGGCGACAAAGAGCATTTCAATTAAATTTTATTTCAATTGTTTGACGTTGCATGTTATGTCATGTGCGTCCACGAGAACATTCGCTCGTACGTCATTTTCCTCGAAATCATATAACTTAATGCGTGAATACATTCCGGCATGCATTTAATCTATTATCTACGCTCGTTTATATAATTGAATATCGTATATATGTATAATTGAAAAAAAAAACGAAGCAAAGCTTGTTCTCTCTGCGCCGTACAGGTTCGCTATTTCAATGTGAGCGTTATTGTTTATTTATATACCTCATGCACAATAGCTGGCAGCTCGAACCACAATGGCATAATTATTTCCTATTATGAAAATCATATTTGCATTACTGTTAGACATTACTAATTCAACGCGTAAAAATAGCGACCAATTTATTAATAATTATACGCGAAGATACATTATTGCATTATTAATATACTCCGTCGAACGCACAGAATGAAATGCTGAAAGACAGAAGAGATATCACAACAATGATAATATTATTTCCAGATAAAGGAAGAAGCTGTTTCAGTTAATCTTTTCGACCACACGTAAAAGTCATAAACCTTTTCGGCATTAACTGTTCTCAGCTCGGTCTTGTTATTACTAAATTGCACATGTGCGCGATTGCACACGTACAAATGTGAACAACCCATAGATTACCGCCGGAGTGACCAAAGGGAAAGCAACGAAGAGATACGTGGAAAACAAAGAGCAACGCCGTTGAGAATACACCGGGGCACGTGTTACATGCGCGCGCGACCACATGATCGTTTCCCGATTCTCCTTGAACCTGCGCTATTCGGGTCGGCGGCACAACGCCGCCAACTTCTGCGAGTATAGAAAGGCATTTTCCCGGGAAGCCGTTTTATTATTTAATGGAAGCACTCTAAAGTCGGAGCTTTTATATAATCGGCAACTCAGCCCGGTACGATGGCAAGTCGAATCTTCGCTCGATCGAAAATTGCATACGCGACTTGCAAGGAAACGAGCGCGAATTAATAAATTCCACGTGAGACCTTCCTACTCCGCTTTTCTATGCGCTTATCCAAATTAGATCTCTAAATTTTAGGAAATAACGAATTACGGGAAGTAGCAAACGGGAATTTGCGATACATATAAATTGTAAACTTTATTCGATTGTAACGATTCAAAATCGTGACTTGGAAATTCGTCCTTTTATCGAAACCATTTTGTTATTATTATTATTTCTGTGTGCGAGTTAAAATAGCATTTTATTCTAAGCATAATGAAACGCTCGCGCTGGAAACAAATGATATTCGCTACGGCATTTGGCTCCAAAGGATTTAAATGAAACAACGAAAACGGTGAATTCTTAATGTTGCTTACAACAGAAATTAATACCTCGGCGTAATTCCGCTTGCACTTAATGAATCATGTTGAAAAGCCACGAGGTACGAGCTTTGTAGAATCACGGTGCAGTATGGAAACGCGGTACAAAAGACGAAGAAGTCAGGAGAATAGTCGCGGTAAAATATTTATTACTCGCGCATAGGCGCTTCATGCTGCGCAAGTTCTTCAAAGTTCCTTGAGTGAGCTACCATGCAAGATACAATCCCGCATGATAATACCGAAAGAAAATAGGAAGGGAACGAAGGGAGGCCGGCGTCGTATTCGACCGTGGATGATGTGCGCGTCCCTTCCTATCGCCGTACCGTTTCCGTTGTTGTTTCAACTTCGTAACTTTGGAATTACTTATACATACAATCTGCAATCTTCGCGAGAGATCTGTCGTTGCAATCGGAACAGAAGTCCGTTTCGTAGCGGAGAGAGAATGCAGTGTAACGGGAATTACGAGATAAAACGCGAGTTACAACTTTTTAACGCGTAGGCGCCTCTCGTAAAATTCAGTTACGACAGTGGCTCCAAGTTTCGCGCAGCGATCGTTTCTTTTTTTTTTTATATCTTCCTCTATATATAATTGTTGTATATTTTAATGTCATTTTACATCGTTGCTTTTTCGCGATTTTTATAATTGCTCGAAGTATATTTGAAATATTTGTAGATACACCCAAAAAAAAGTATTTTACGTTCAAAGAGATTTTTCCTATAATCTTATATGCTAAGCTTACTGTTTTACAGCAAATATATTCCTTTTTTAATAAAGTGAAAAATACTTTTTTCTCTCTTACATACTCTTGTTTATACTATTTTTCTCTTGATTTCAGAGGAATTCTCTTGAGGTCAATATAAAAGTAAAATCCTCTCAAATCTAGAGAATTCCACGCTGTAAAAAATTTGTGTAAAATTACATGTAATTTTGAGACAGTTTAATATAGTTTTAAATTAATTTATTTCTAATTTTAGAATATAAAATTTATATTTTAGAATATAAAAATAAAAATAATTCCTTAATTTGTTTTTTACAGTGTATATACAATAGTCTCACAATTTCTATAAAATTATATGAGATTCACTATAATAGTTGTAAAATTCTACGTATTTATAATTTTGCAGTCAAAAGTAAGAATAAGTTTTTAAAAAACTTCTGATAAATTTTTTACACTGTATACACTATAAAAAAACAAATTAAGGAATTATTTTTAACTTTTATACTGCAGAATTAGAAATAAATTAATTTAAAACTATAAAAGTGTCTCAAAATTACATGTAATTTTACATAAATTTTTTACAGTGCACGTATATCAAAATTATTTTTTTTTGGGTGTATAATCTATTAGTCAATATATGTAGCACAGATCTGTCTAATATTTTACTCGCGAATTAAATGCTCCTCTCGATCGTCTCGTAGAGCGAGACAGACGGAAAGCAAAAAGGATAGACTCCGGAGCCAATTCTCTCTGTCTCACTCTACGAAATGATAGAGCGAAACAGAGAGTAAGCAAACTAGAATAGATGCTGGAGAGGCGAACAAAACGATAAAAAAAATGAAAGCGTTTAGCTCACGGTTAAAGTGTCGAACAGGACTGCATTACAGATGACCAATCATAACTCACACATAATTTTTTAACTGTTGAATAACCACATTTCATGCGACATCGATATATTCAGTTTTCCAATTAATTTCCAAGACATTAAAATGTTTCACAGTATTTATGGGACACCCTGTATCCGCGCGACGCGTAATGCAAAATCCGCTCCCCCGTTATTGTTTAATCGCCACCGTCATTTATCACCGCGGATTTATCCGACTGGCCAAAAGTTGAAAGGGCTCGCACGAGAACCCGAATTTGGCGCAATTTTCGGATCGTTAACCAAGCGAGAGGTCGAAATAAAATACTGTTCTCCGCTGTTCAGCCGGCGAAAATGCGCCGGGAATAATTAAGCGTCCATCAAACCGCGGTCGCGTGCGTCGCGAATGCCGACGCGCGGTAACGGATCCTTACAAATAAATACATAATTACGCGGGCAAGCGTGATAAATAGATTTACTCACCGATCTGTGTCGACGCATCGTCGATCCGCTGCACACGGCTCCGCTCTCACTCCATCGGTGTCAAACGCCGCTGCACAAGGTTGCCGCGCCGTATCAATTTTCGTCCAGGGTGCTCTCTCTCTCTCTCTCTNTCTCTCTCTCTCTCTCTCTCTCACTCGCGTGCACGAATGTCCGGAAAAAAACGCAGGCTAATCACAGTTACCCGATATTCTATTCGACACTCCAGTCACTCGCGCGTGAATTCGCGCACTTCGAACCGGCGCGGCGCGCGCGACAAATGGCGCCCGTCCGGCGACTCGAAACCGAACCGAAGCGAACCGTGGCGCGAATCGACGCGAAACGATCGCGCAAACGCGCACCGCCGCGACTCGAGCACCGGCGAGAGCGTCCAAATTACTCCACATCGCGCTTCGATGCGACGGTCGACCGGCACACTTCCATCCCCGGGCACTACCGATACGCGCTATCGGCCACGCGCGCAATGCATTTTCGACGACGCGAAGTGTGCGCCGTCGCGGGCGCCGACGCGGCCGAGTCAACGGACGGCGAAGCGCGAGAAACGCGCTTTGCGGCACGGAGCGCGATCACACTATCGGAGACGGACGATAGAAGTGCGAAAGCTCGACTTTTCTTCGCAACTTTTGAGGCAGCGCGTTTGCCCTTTTGCCGGACAAAGCGCGAGAGATGCGGACGCACTTCCGAATTCACCCGAACGCGGCGCGCCACGGTGCGAACTGAGCCGTGAGCGGCGTTTCGGAAAGTGGACGGGGCTCGCCCGAAAGTCGGGTGGTGGGGATGGACACTCAAAGCGAAGGCACGTATACGTAAACGCTCGGAGCGCTACGTATTTATCCTCCACCACCCGACTTTCGGGTAAACCGCGACTATTTTCTGGAAACTGGAGCGGTGGCGCGACGGTTGCACCCGCGCATGTGCGTCGGAGCGACCTTTGCTACATTCAAAATCAAGTTTGCCAGCCAACTTATGTTGATATAATACCCGTATTTCACATTCGCGCGGAAATGAAATAAAGAGACTTGCCCGCAAGCGATGTTCGCGTACGAGAAAATGTTTCGGCATATCCAATCTCGACCACAATTTCGGGATTCGTCTCGAATATCCGTTTCAATCTGAGATCAGCTAGATGAGAGACTTTAAAATGAGACTATCCGAAATATATATGTTGTCGTCATCATATCTGTCATACATATTTCGCTTCTCTCGACATTCCATCCGCGATCTTTTCTTTCTCTTACCCTTTGACTGTCTCCGCGGACGGTCCCTTTATTTTGTCGTTCTCTTTCCCCGCCGTTACGCAGTCGTGAAGTTAGACGAAACTCGTTATCGGATAGAACGGGCGATTACCGCCTCGTCTCGAGTTGGCGCTCGACTTTTAACGCGATTATACGTCGCTGAAAGGCTAAATTGCACGGTGCAACGAGAGTTAACGCTCGCGAAAACTGCAAGTTCGAGCGATGCGCCCCGGGGAAGAGAACGAAAAATAACCGACAAAGCAACGCGAATCGTGAAAAAAGGGTGTCGCGCGTTTGCCTTATAACTTATAGGGGATCGCGCGATCAGGATGTCCGCGAAGAATTTTACAAGTGAAAATTATACCAGCGGAACTATGCCAACATCCACAGATGTTAAGATAAAAAGATCTTGTAATCCAGATTGTTTTTCTCAGACAAATAACATCCCACATAGGGTCGCCAGTAGTTACAATAAAGCCAACGCTTGGCAGTCAAGTATTGAACCCATGTTATCATCCGATACAGCGGCAGTACCGTGTCAGACGTTTATCAGTATTTCGCCAGTACTGCGGCTCAGGCAATCATTACTAAGCCGGTACTGGGCCGATTGCAAAACTCTACATGGGATTCAATGTATTACACGTTTCATACCAATGCTACAAGTATTCTCTTCGAGACACTCGAGAAACAAAGTAGAAAGGGGAAAAAAGCCTGCAAATAGGGAACATAGTGAGGCTAATACAAAGCAAACGTCCCGAAAAATCCCTCGTGTTTCATAAAACTGTTCTCGCGGCTCCGCGTGCTTTATACGGCTCCGCGCCGCAAATAGACCGAAGAAAAGCCAAAGGCAGAAACGAGAGAGGTAAACGGAAGCTCGATAGGTCGAGCCAATCGCTCACCTGCTCAACCAATCGCACACCTGTACTCGCCCTCCACGAAGCTAAACCAATCGGGCCTCCGTACGTCTCGTTGTTTGGTCAGTTTACGAGCTCCGCGCTCCACGGATATCGATTACCGATTGCCTCGGCGGCTATCGCTTCCTCCTAATACTGAAAAATGGACCAAAGCCTTTGCGCGAGATCGCCTGCGAAGAAGAGCGAGCGCGAAGCGCAGCTATCGCCGTGGAATTCTCTCGACGCGCGCCCCGAGACGAGATCCGATGGAGGACCTCGGAAAGAATGCTCAAAGTTTCCGCCCGCTTCCGGTCCGCTGGCTTTCGCTGATGGCTGCAATTAGACCTCTGGCCATCCTTTTGTAGCACACGCGCACGCACACAACGTACTGCAGACGAGAAGATCGACCGCCGCTAGAAGAGTAGACCGT
The DNA here is from genome assembly GCA_021460005.1 of Tetramorium alpestre. Taxonomy (NCBI): domain Eukaryota; kingdom Metazoa; phylum Arthropoda; class Insecta; order Hymenoptera; family Formicidae; genus Tetramorium; species Tetramorium alpestre. The sequence goes on along the minus strand of JAJVSH010000038.1, from coordinate 344,470 downwards.
GAACGAGAATAGCCTCTCTAATTGAAAGCGACCTTAAATTTTGGAAAAGTTAATGAATTAGAAAAACGATTGGAGCAGACGCATTCGCTCCTCTCCGTTTTTCTCATGTCGAAAGCTTAACATTGCTTGATTAATATAACGAATGGAATTTCTATATTAATTACGCTTAAATATGTTACCGGCAGTAATCGATCATTGTTAAAATTTTAATTGCTTTGTATTGAAATTTTTCGAGAAATTTATTCTATCCATACGGAAATAATAATTATTAGAACGTAAATTATAAATCAATTTCAAAAAAATTATAGTTATTATAATAAATTTAAATTTCGAGGGTTATTGTTATTCTCTATTCTTATTCTATACTGAGAGAAATGTTTTGTATTATGAACCAAAAGTTTTGTTGATGTATGCTCAAGAAATTTATTTAGTTGCTGTAAACAAATATGTTATATCTTGCTTATATCTTGTTAAGTCGTTTTGGTTTAGAGAACATTATGTTCTCTAAACAATTCTGTTTTGTTCTCTAAACGACTCAACAAGATATAAGCAAATAACATATTTGTTTACAGCAACTAAATAAATTTCTTGAGCATATATCAACAAAACTTTTGGTTCATAATACAAAACATTTCTCTCAGTGTACTCTTTTATGTGAAATCTGAGATTTAGATGATAATTATAGTTACAGAACATTATTTATTTCTCATTATAATAAATTACTTTTTGCTTGACTTTTTGCTAAGCTCAGACGAAAGTATACATACTATTATTAAGAGAAATTATTAAGAGATAATATAAATTGCAATAATTTCAAGATCATAGTGTTTGTAATTACACATGTATTTCACTGACGGAGCCTTTATAGCTCCGCCTACAAATTCCCTCTTTACGTTTCGCCCTCCAAATCGTTATAACAGATACCCTATTCCTATGCAGCGGTTCATTGTGAGGAACATATTGTCTTATCGAGCACAGAGCAGTTACAAAGTCCTATGCTTCACGGTAGCTATTCCGCTGGAAGCAATTCCGTTTAAGATACCACGTAACAAAGGCCTGTTTATACTCGAAATATCATGACAAATTTTCGTCGAACGATTCCCGAATCGCTAATCGGGCGAAAGGGCAAGAAAATAAGGAAGCTCTTGCGAGAAACAGTCGCACGTACAAAATTTAGTCCATAATAAAAAAACTACATGAAGGATTTTTGCATGCGGTACCACAATGCCGGACGATTCCCAGTTATTTGATTTCCTGTTATTGACTATGTAACTATGATCTCTAATATTACATAGAGCCATGTTTCTGCGCGCGGTCCAAGCTCTCTCGAAATTATGTTATTCTGTAATGAATAATACGTCTTCCTGTATGCCGCATATAACTGCCTATGCGCTTGCAATATAATAATACTATTATCACGAATATTATAGAAATTACCGTGTTGCCTTCGATGCAGTGCCGATACTTTCCGATGAGATGGAACAAAAATTATAATGACATCATATTGACATCAAAATAACGCTAATGCAGTGATAAAATGACATAATAATGACATTTTGGAATCATTTTGATATCATTTTTGTGATTTCTTGTTCTACCTGGATTGAACGATATCTAGGTAGCATAAGAAATCACAAAGATGTCAAAATGACATCAAAATGGCACTAAAATGTCATTATTGTATCATTTTATCACTGCTTTAGCGTTATTTTGATGTCAACATGTCATTATAATTTTTGTTCTACCTGAGTATACATATATATTAACATTCGTATGTTAAATTCAATAAACTGCACACGATCTTGGTATTTACATTGTCCATCATATGAATAAATGAGCTACTAATGAGCTACTAATTACTAGCGCGGAATTACATCTAAATATGACAAATGCCGTGACTAAAAAATAAATTGCCTGATATAAAATGCCTGACAGTTTTTCGAAAAAAACAAAACTACGAAACCTTGAAATCACGCGAAATATCATGCATAATGTAGATTTGCAAGCTTTTAGATCTGACGCTGATTCATTAATGGTACATTATTATTATTTACAACAAACTGTTTGAAATGTGTCGGCGCCGCGGCGGTTTCATATTTATTTTTACAAAAACATTTATGTTCAATATTTTAATTCTAGAGAGAGAAAGAGAGAAAAACGTTTAAATTAGTTCCAAAAATATTTTAATTAGTACTAAAAATATGTTTGTAATAAATCTTTTAATTCTCTTAAAAATTAATAGTTTTTCTTTTTTGTTTACAGATAAAATTCAAATTTTTAATATAACAATGATTCCGTTATATTTAATCAAGTATAAAACTGACCCAAACAAAGATGTCCTAGTTTCTTTAGATTTCTAAATTGACAATGTACAATACGATTCATTGATATTATAGATTTTGTTACTTTGTTGCAACATAGTGTACTCTTATGAACGTAGGAATATCTGGACGGAGAGTAAAACTCCTAGGAATAAGAAGAGAAAAACTTGAGAAGTGACTGAAGGGAAAATTAATATTGTGGCCATCTTAGATCATAATCCTTTTTTCCCCTTGAGCTTCAACCTCGGGGAATTATGCTCAATACAAATGATTCTACGTCTACGAATTTATTTGGATAGCATCATTCATTCCAGGAGAAACAGGACAGGCAATCTAACTGACAAAGAAAAGCTTGAAAGTAGACTCATGTTCCACATAGAATCCGTTCACTGACGCCTCTATATGCACAAAATGTATGCTTTGAACTACGTAGTCACGAGATTTCCAGCGAGTAATACATGCAATATCCAAGATTATGTTTCATACTACTTAAATTATTATTTGATTTTATTCAGTGTTATTTCCATAAAAAGTAATTGTATAACAAAGCATTATAAAAATAATAATTAAAAATTGAAATAATATATGCCTAAGAAGATACTAAAAATGTACAAAAAGTATCAAATATGTTATTCATTTTAATAGAAATAAAATTTTTTTATTAGATAAATTTTGTCTTACTGTACGCGGGTACGAATAAATTTTCATGATCATGAAAAGGGTTTCAGAGGTAATTGAAGAATATTGACATTATCGGCCATTCTAATGATATCGAAGATAAATTAACGAGAGTTTTAATAATTTATCCAATCATCGTTTTATCATTAAAAATGTATTAAATTTTTCATAGCTCTCCGATAAAAATTATAAAAGATAAAATGAGAAATTTACGTGTAAGTTACCATAAATAGATATTTTCTATTTTTTAGATAATAAAATATTTTTGATTGAATAATAATTTAAAAATAATGTATATATTCTTATATGTAAAATAAAATAAAATATTATATATCATTAATTTAAATATGACTTATACAGCATCAAATACTCAAAACGACAAATTGTAAAGGGAATTGCTTCATGTGAGATTACGCCGCGAAATGTGTCGCGATAAATATCACGACAAAACAATATAGAAAGACGATCAATTATTTTCTAACCGTCGGATTATTTATCTGTCTACGCGATTGATTGACTCTCACTATCCCTGAACGTGTCGAGATATTGTTCGTTTACGAGGTGGATATTTATCGTGATTTATCCATAAAGATTGGAAAAGAGAGAATAGGGGGATACTAGATTAATGTTTTGGGCTCAATTTAACGATGATTTATCTAACGATGATTATGTCTTGAAAAATAATTAAATTTTAATACGTCGCGCTTCGGTAATTCGGAAATAATTTAGCTATTGCTTTTGCATCGACAGTGCGATGTCATGTCGAATTGTGCGATTTGTATAACGGAATGAGCGGATTAAATAATTTCAGTAATGGAATACAGCGATGTGTCGATCGTTTAGTTGCACTTTTATTTTGCAAAATTTATGCGCTCGAATTATGTAGCAAGTCTCGAATAGCAATTACTTCGCGTGTCGCATTATTTCTTAAAATGAGATCGCGATACACACACACACACACACACACACACATAAATAACATATGCGTTATTTAAAAAACTTGCGATTGAATATGATACATATTCGGCATAAATTTCCTTCACGACTCTTTGAACGTTTTGTAGCGATTAATGGAAAGAAAAGTTGGCGCGGCTGGCAGCCAGCGGCCAGCGTACAGTAGAACGAAGCTTAAAATAAACGGACGTGTACACATATTAATAAATTTTAATATTATTTTATATTTTGAACTCTGGGTTTATATTATTGAGATCGGCACTATTGCAAATTGTAACTGTATATTAAAAATAACTTTAAAATGTCGATAAAAGTATTTATAACTATGTCAACATTTAAAAAGATTTGTACGTTACAACAAATTTCCATTCTAAATATTTTATGGTTACATACAGTCAAAATGTTAAAGCATTATTCAAGAGTTAGACAAATAAAAACTTAAAATTTTTTTGAAGATTAGATTTAAATTGAACTTTTGAGGCGATAGTTATTAAAAATGCTATAAGTCATAATCAAAAGGATAAAAATAAAAACGTAATTATTGCGTTGTATCGCAAAGATTGCAGGCATTTAAAGTAAATTTTAATGTCAATTGCATAACAAATAAAACTAAAATTGTCAGAACTTGGAATCTCTGGGGGGAAAAAATATTTCTTATATTTTAAATTCGATCCACTGTGCGGCGGTCGTCAGCTTGGCGTTCAGCTCCACTCATGCGCAATCGGCGATGCTCGGCAACTCGGCGACTCGGCGCGCCGTCACTCCGCGCTGACTCATTATAGTTACTGCGTACCACTCGTTTCGACTATCCTTGACCGACCGTCGAGCGCGCAGCTAGCGAAGTTTCGTGTACCGAAACGCGATCATATTTTACGAACTATTACAAGTTATCGACTCACGCGAATAATCAACCCTTCGAAACAACGATTTCTACAGACGATGAGTGCTTTTTTAGTAAAGTAAATATATTTAGTAAAGTGAACATTAAACAATACTTATTAATGCGCGTTTGAGAACAAGAATTATGTTACCATTTCGTTGAGATGTTTTATATGTATATGTGTAATTGTTTCTTTAATAATTAATTCGCGCGGGATTGTAATTTTATCAGTCCGCGACTCTCGCGAGTGCGCGTAATAATTATAATTAATTTACGAGTTTTTCGGCATTTTCGTGCCTGATTCATGCTTCGTCCGCGATCTTGCGTCTGTAATAATTTCAATATTTTCACGTTTTTTTCACATTCTCACGAGGCGATTACTGTTTCAGCCGCAACCCAGAAATGATAATCGAAAAGACATCGAATCGATATCGATTCGACATTGATTTGATCAACCATTTCTCACTGGGAATCTGTCAAGAGTATACTTGCAAGCGACCTTGATCGTTACATTTTACTACAAGTTGGCGGAAAGTAATAAATTCGTGTTGAATGGATAGAAAAAATGGTCGCTTGTTATGGATGAGAGTACACTTTGTACCATTTCAAGGATCTTTTTTCAAGAAATCGATTTTCGACCGACGTACCACTTGGAGTTAAATTCTTGATCAGGCAATATAAGTCAGTTAGCCACTTCTGAACGCGTTGATAATAGTGCGATATTATCTGGGGTGTTTGTCGTGCGATTAATTCGTGTTTTAATTTCGAGATTTACATTCCAACTAATTATAATAAATTATTTATAACCAGTGTTTTCGACGTTTTCGGATATGATTATTGACTCGTTCGTGATCGTTTTGCAAGTCCTGTGAGAGAAAAAGAAGGAGACCTGAAGAATCCGAAACGCCTTGAGAGGAGGTGAAGGCCTAGGAGAGATATCGGGTTCCGGCGGAGCAACATTGGGGTAAGTTTCATCTTTTATTTGCACAAATATGATTTTTAAATAATTTTGTCACATTTATTCGGATTAACTTGAAAACTTAAAAATAATTAGAGATAGAGAAATTATTAAAAATTTTATATTTATTTTTGTAAAGATTTTTTTTTTGGAGATAATTGTAGATAATTGTGTTAATATTTCATTGAAAGACAAATTAAATACGTATAAGAATTATCTTTTGAAACATTGATTATTTTGTGCGCTTCTTTAATTTGAATTTATGTTAAATGTTACAGTAATCATTGTAGTTACGTGGCTGAATAACTCTATCCGTTGCGCATCAGATTGGTGAGTAAAAAATTTTTTATTAGTTAACAGATCAACTACATAATTGGAGATTAATTTTCTTAAATGTAAATGCACGATTTATCAATAAACCATCAACGGTCTACGCTACAAGGACGTCTACATGTCAAGTTTCTTTTTCTTTATTAATGGAAGGGAACCTTCATAAGTCTCCTTGGTCTTTTGGGTAGAACCGAGGAGTATATGTCAGATTTTTACCGACTGAAGTTCTCTCGGATTTTTGCCCTTTGACGCTATTCTAGGTATCGCAATAGCATATCGTCCGGGATATGCATTTTCCGCGCTGTTTCATTTTCTTATTGAAACCGCAATATTGCTGACTGAGAGTTAGGCAGCGAATCGAATCTTGTAAAATTATCGGTCTTTAATAGTATCTCATCGATGTATATAAGAAAAAAACAATAATACGATAAAAAAATTTTAATAACGCGAGATTCTACATGCTAAAACTAGAATTTTATTAAAATAAACTTATATAGTTATTGATCATATATTGATAATTAAATCTGATGCGCAACGGATAGAGTTATTCAGCCACGTAACTGAATGATGATACTGTAACATATGTATAAACATAAATTCAAATTAAAGAAGCGCACAAAATAATCAATGTTTCGAAAGATAATTCTTATGCGTATTTAATTTGTCTTTCAATGAAATATTAACACAATTATCTACTTTCCAAAAAAAATCTTTACAAAAATAAATATAAAATTTTTAATAATTTCTCTCTTTAATTATAAACATACATATGTACATAAACATATTTACAATGCAACAGAATAATAACAATATAATAATAAATTAAAGATTAAAATTAAGAAAGTAAGATTTTAAGTATTTAATATAATTCATAAAATAATTTTAAATTTTAAAGTCATATAAACTAATTGTAAGTATATGCACGTATCGCGATTGTGACTATGCATTGCAGGATTCAATCGTAGACCTATTTATTTGCATTGTTTGTTCCAATGATTTAAATAATAATTAAAAAAAGACTTACTAATTGTTAAAATAAAAGTTTAAATAATTGATCGTATTGCTATATTTATAAAGAAACGAATTTAATATTAAATATAAAAATTTGTGTGGAGAAAGTGAAAAAATTTATTTTTGTTTCATAATTGGAAAACCAGATATAATATATTTCATTGCCATTATTCTTTATTTTTATATTTTAACCATTTGATTATTAGCAGAATCTATAGTCGTTTGATAAAAGTTTTCACAAATAATTTTAATCAATAAATTTATTAGTTACAATCGATAATATAAATGGCTGTTAAAAATATTTTATAAATGATAATTTTTACACATCTTTTCAGAAAATCTTAAAGATAGGTATCGTTGAAGTGTAAAGTTTTAGTAAAAGAGTCTTAAAAACGTTTTGCAAGTAACATTTATATTTTATATTTATCGACAGCTGTTTTTTAATTATCGACAATAATACATACAATTTGTCCATATATTATGTTATATATTTAAAAAATGAAATGAATAAGATAGATAAATATTATATTTAAATTTTGAAAAAAAGTGGAAAGAAGAATTTAAGAATAATTTAATTTTTTTAAATCTGTTGATGATAAATGTTTTACTATGATAATAAAACATTACATTTATCTTCTGACGTAAATGCAAATTAAAAATATGTCTTATGCACGTTTACTGTAATTAGTACAGAACAATAGCGTGATACAAGCGAGAAGTAAAAAAGTCCCAAATATTCTTCTTGGAGTTCTTTCTTTAGATTTAGATTTCACTTTTTTTCGTTTATCTTGAAAAAGGAAAAGCAAAATAAATATCAAATAAATGTGGTCCTTAATTTTTTCCGAAGATGCTGGATAAGTTTTTGATCTAATGATCAACACGACCTTCACATAGTTCATAGGAAATTCTCAAGTATTATATTTCCATGACGATGCAGGTTTTCTCGCGTTCAGATAATTAATCACTTTATGCAAGCGCGATATGTGATAAATACCTAGATGCAGATGTATGTTCGTTTAATTTTCATCTGCGTCATTTGCATCGAAGATATAATACATACTCATTCGAGTTGCCAGGTGTAGATCAGTTGAATAATAATTAACTTCATCGGGTATGCGTGGGCGATAGCTTACGTCGAACATTGGATCCGGGAGAATATCAGAATAGTCGGCGAAGGAAGAGTCGACTGCTGACTAGTCAGTCTCGACGATTACGCAGTAGCAGACTCGTGCCTGTCGAACCGCGCTCGAGAACGTCGCTAACATTAATATATCGCAATCGCGAAGACCTCGATATCGACGAAAGACGCCGGATCGTTAAAGGCAAAAGGCCTTCTCTGAAATCTCGACGTTACACAATCGATTTAAAAAAATCAAACCTATTGCTTTCGAAACTTACTAATCCGTAAAACTCCTAAAGATTTTTGATAGATTAAGTTCGAGAAGTTGGATTTTCCAAGACTTTTAAATGTTCAAGACTTTGGTATTGTGGCAGATGATTAACTTTTAAAGCAAGATTATTTATAGGAAAGTTTAATTGAAAAAGAAACTTAACGTAATTCTTTAAGTTTTTCTGCTCGGAAAAATCAAATCTTATCATGCATATTTCATGAAACATGGATGAAGATAGGCCAATTGTAAATATCATTGCTGTGGAGCGTGTATTGCGTGACAACCGGAAATTAAATGATACGAAAATATCAAAATATAATTGAAAATATCTTTACCAATGTGATAATGTCCCTTGTGGCATGTGAATGACGATCATGGCAGATAGTGTACATCCACAAACTTTTACATTTAATAATTAACTATATTGTTGGGTTATTGAAGAAACCTGATTTGCAATAGGATTGTTTCATTTCTCTAGAATGCTAAAAACTGCTCGAAAATGGTGTAAGTATTTTGTTTTATACTTTAATTAATTAACAATGTAGAAACAATTTATTCTCCGATGAGGATGAGAACGAGGACTATGAAAAAAATAAATTAAAGAAAAACGATAATAAAATTTAAGTAAATATTATATTAATATTCTAATCGTTGACAATTTAAGAGAAGTCAATGTGAATAAAAATATAAAAATACGCGCCTATACGTTATTTAAACAAGAAAAGTAATCTTTTTTTATTTATTTTAATTTTATGCAATGCATTTTTGCTTTACATTAATTTTTATTATACACAAATTTTTATATATTACATACATAATATTTAACAGAATACATTTTAAGTTTTGATAATGAGTATTCAAAATCATTGTTTTCTTCGCGTAAAGTAAAAAAATCATAATAAAATTTGCACGAGAATATATTTTTTTAGACTATTTACATATATTTAATGAAAGTGCCACTTGTTTTTGTTTTAATGTTTAATAAAAAGCTTCTGGAATTTATTTTTTTAAACACAATATACTCTTTCGCATTAACTGTTACTTTTATTTCGAAAAAAAATAGTCGATATATCAATAGAAGCTTTACAGCTTAATAATGCTTGTACTCTTTTCTTGTCATTTTTATTATAATAAACATTGCACGTGTGCTTCTTACCGCGACTGAGGAATTCAAGAGAATCGATAGAAACATTGAATTTAAGAGGTTAATTTAATAATTAATGTTTACAAAACCTTTATATATATATTTATATAAAATAATAATATCTGTATAAGTTATACAATATTGAATTAGAGTTTTTCTAGATTTTTAGATTTACCTAGAGAGATAAGAAAAACTATTTGTGTTTTATAAGCAAGTAATTACAATTATTTTCGTATTTTTGTATAAAATACAATTAATTTTGTATTTTATTATATAAAAAAATACAAATAAGCTATACTTTTAAAAAATTTCTCATTTCTTTATTTTTACGTACTGACCGAGCAAAATCTATAAGATTAATACCTGCCAATGATTCTGTTTAAAAATTTTTCTTTTTAGATATACAATTTAAATATAAATATTAGTTTTCTTTTACTTAAAAAGATATTTACTAAATAATATTTTATCTTCATTATGTTAGTTTATTTAATTCATGATGATTGTATTTTAAAAAATATAAGTAAATATAAATAAGCGTACATCTCCTGCAGTCATGCTTTGAAGTGTCCCTGATAAGCATGCGCGTTAAATTTCTAGAAAAATTTTGACAGATACTATTATTGCTCGAATACTTGTGCGAATTGTGCTCAACACAGAGTCGCTAACTGCTTTGAGGATTATCCGATTTCGTGAATAACATCGGTCGATTACGGCGCAATGAAATGATACTTCATTTTAAGAGTTCCATTGCTACTGTGTGGTGTCTCCCAATAATTGTCGGATTCCAATCAAATTCCCCGGGTACCGTTTGTCTCATTAGTATGGCGGGGTCTCTGAAATTATTCAGAAATCCAAAAGTTCCAAAAGAAGGAAGAGAGCATATAAACTATCTTGTGAGAGGAATATTTCGACAGGGGTGGTAACATGTGCACACGAGCAAGAGTACATTAGCGGAGAAACTCTCTCCGGTATGTTCTCCATCTATCAAGGTCGATTGTGGATTTATTTAAATTGTGAGCAATAATGAATATGAAGAAAATGTTCTAAGCGACATACCTCATATTTTAAGATTACACTTTTTTTCATTCTGTCTACCCTTTTATATTTTATTTTATATAGCAATATTTGTATTTTAAGTAAATTGACTGATAGATAATATTAAGAATATAATTTTCAATTTTAAAGTAATATATTTCTTTAAATAAAGAATAAATAAAAGAACGAAATTGCTTAATACATCTCAAGAGTTTTTTCGCGGATCAATTTTGAAAGGAGGTAAATAACGTGGCAATAAACGATTACAATTTACAGCTATCTGTGTTCTTAAATCGAAGGGAGTGTTTTGCTAAACGCATTAACAAACCTATTTTTATCAAGTAATGTCACTCAAAAGAATGGATTCGTTTATACGGATTCTGTAAAGGAGAATAAACGATAAGCCAGAAAATCCGAGAGGATTCACAGTATTACGAACGTAAATCAAAATCACGGGATATTAACTACACAAAGTGCGTTCGCGCGTTTGCTAATGTTGATATCGAACTGGCACACGCCGCGATCACATCGCGGCCTGTCTGTTACAAGATAAAGGTTTCTCTCTATACGAGATTATGTTAAATATGCGTACAATTGAAACATTAAAAGTATCTATAAGTGCAGACCAAGTTTTGTTTCAGAAAAATTTTAATTGAGTACTCAAAGAGTTACTCAGATGTTTTAAGACATCTTATTTTTCATAATCCAAGTAAACTATATACATACATGTATGTATATACATATATTGAAAGGATTCTTGTGGTCACTTTTATTATTTTAAATTAATTATATTCATTTTATATTGCATCACAGTAACTTTAAATTTATATTATTATAATATTAGTATTTTGTGAATTGGCCTATTTACATTTTCGGCATTTTAATTAGTCTTGGAATAAATAAAGCATTTTAATTTAGCTAATTTAAAAGCTTTAAATAAATAACTAACAAAACTATCAATACTCTTTCATTATTTACTCAGTCATTATGTAATAGGAAACGTTTTATTATTAAACTAATTTAATTAATAATTAATAATATTACTGAACAATGTAACAGTATATTGAATAATTAAATATACTTTTTTACATTCTTCACAAAATAAATAAAATATCAGAGATTTAATTTCTTAAGCTCAATACTAACTTCTTCCAGATTATCTTTTCGATGTACATAAATTATCTCTCTATAAACTTTTTTATATAATAAATATTTTTATGACACTAAGAATATAGTTCAAATATTGAAACTAATTGAAATGCGTTTGAGCCAATAAAAGATGTTTCAATATATTTATACAGATTGAAAGTGATATGTTATAGATATTTCGTATATTATTTAGATTGTACCCCTGGAAAATAGTGTGAAATCAAATAAGGCAAACGTATCGTTTTTCATAGAATCGCTGTAAAATGTGTTTCTGTCGTTCGAACCACTTTCCCTATCCGCGCAGACAAGCTGATGGATACTCGGGGACGGTATTTACATGGATATTGAGTATCACCGAAAGAATATATCGCGCGACGAGCATCAGGACGAAGTAGAAACTCCGACGATAAAATCCTAGTAAGGGAAACGTGTTACGAATGATCAATAATCAGAGCAACAGTGAATATATCTGCTCACACGTAGTTAAATGCGCGAGGCGAGCATCTTGCGATCCGTATTATGTTTTGTATCATGACGTTGATTTCGATCTTCTTTGTAGTGCCATGTATGTACATCCGTATATTGATATGCACAATATATCTCTTTTGCAGCCCCATTACATAGAAATGTATTCACATACATGC
>JAJVSH010000038.1:295505-331829 GCA_021460005.1 Tetramorium alpestre | reverse complement strand
ATTTATATGTATATATTTATTTTTATATTTTTACTTATATATCTATAATATATACACATACCTCATAAGGAGGAATATCGAGGNATACTATGTCATATAATACATTATATTATTATGTACTTATATACGTAATCACGAGTAATTATCGTGGCTTCCGTTTTATCTGAATTCATACGCCCATCGAACGCATTTGTATAATTAGCGGGATTAGCAATTCTGCAAAAGAGTTACGATCTTGCCACCGAACTCGTGATCGTACTCTTAATTTTGCGCCGATAACGGATTACTCCCTCACCCCGGCACATCTGCGCCGAACGCGCGGATCAGCGATTCCGATCGATTTATCACCATCCGAACCGCGTTTGGTCCTGCGGAAATACGGTCGTCTTAAATTGAAGTCGTCGTCGTCGGGGCCGACTTCGTGAAAAGTTCCGCGTACTTCGCCGCTCCGAGGCGGAACTTTATTGACGCGCGTGAGATGTGACACCTATTTTCTGTCTTTTTTTCAATCTCTTTTCTCAGAAGCCTTCTTGATGCTTTTCATTGGTAGCGGTTCGTCCGCTTTTCTTAAAAATACGATGCGCAAGATTTAACGGAACAGTGGTAGGGATTTCCACTTCTGCATTCTCTCCGCGAACGCGCATTACGTGAGTCAATTATATTAATGCCATTTACTGCACCTGCAGCTCTATATGATGTTTTAATGATTAAATATCCGCCTAATGCACGAATGTGATTTAGGTGTTGTGCTCTGGCTGTAATAACTGTTAAGATAAGAATTTATGGTTGAATATTATCATGAAAATATATCAACTAGAGGGATGATCTTAAATCAAGGGACTAAAGGGAATAAAATTGGTATTTAGGCAAAATCCATCAAAATTAATTGCTCAGTTATAATAATTGTTTTGCAAGCCAAAATGTGTTTTAATTAGTAGTTTAGAGAAAGAAATGTATACATATAATTATATACATAAATTCTCTCTGAATCCTATATTTTTTATTTTGATATCGCGATTGAAATTATATTTGTGCAGGCATTTAGCTCACTAAATAAAATGTTTTTAATTCGTTAAAAGGCATTAAAAGATTTTCCCATTTAAACGCGCTTTAATCTTTTCCAATATTGGAGTGTTTTTAGTATGACGATAATATTTTGTTACAGAGAGAATTTTTTTTACTAAATGATTTACGTGCATTGAAAGGATGATTTAAAAGTCAGTGTTGAATTTGAAAAATTCACGTTATAGATATTAGACGACGACTTATCATGTAAAAGATGAAGAAGTATTAATATTTTACATATTAATATTTAAGTTATCCAGTTAAATTGAAAATGATGAAATTTATTTAGTTAGATGAATAATTTATTTAGTTCAATAATAGAGCATATTATATTCATTATATAACTATTCACATTAAATAATAAAATAGTTATATTAGATAACATGTTCAGAGTTGTATCTCTAATTAATATAAAAAACGAAATTAATGAGGCGAAACGGAAAACTTTCAAAGTTTCTTTCTTCTATGATTTCTTTTGAAAAGACTCCGTATTTTTCCATTCGTATTTCGAATTGAGGTTCAAGAAGTTGAGAGGGTGGACGGGTGAAAAGAAGGTGATAAATTCCGCGGGTGCCAACAAGCGAGTGGAACTGCAAAGGGGAATGCCAAGAACTTGAAAAGTTTTGAAATGTCGATCATGCGAACGTAAATTCTGTTCCTATAATATTCTACTTCTTCGTCACATTTATAATACATTTTGCATTTTTTTTTAGTCGAAAAAGATATTAATTCTTTAGCATGGAGATATTTCTAACGTAAAAAATATGCAAAGATCTAAAGAAATTGTTTTAAAGATTTTAATTTAGATTATTGTTTTTATTTATGGTAAAAAATATAAATGAATTAGATATTATTATTTTTTAATTGATTATTATGGACAATATCATTCATGAAATAAGTCTTCAATTTTTCTTCTTACTGCTCTCTCTCTCTCTCTCTCTCTCTCTCTCTCTCTCTCTCTCTCTCTCTCTCAGTATTCTTTGAGAAATCATAAGATACTGAACATTTTTAAATTAATTTCGTGCACATATTTTAGATTGCACAGGGTAAGCGAGAAATTTAAATTGAGAAATAACTTTTATCAATTTTCTTTTGTAATAATCCAATCAAATATATAATAAACCATCCATAATGTATTACGTGACATACGTAACGAAATTCGTTACGCATTGCTGTAGGTACATTTATAGCTTATACTAATGTTATTCAAAAGATTAATCGTATAAAATTTTTTTTTTATTTAACTTTGTCTTCTAAGATTGTGATTAAGTTTTACGGCAGCATAAACTTTACACAATTTTTATTTTTTTAGTTTTTTTTTTAATGGCGGTGCTAACTTCATTGTATGTATATCACGGCAACAAATAACTCACCGGCCGTCGCTGTTGCCTCCGTTCTCCTCTACGTTCTCCCCGCTTCCAAATATCCTTTTCCGGGTATATATCCTTCTGTATCCTCCTTGTATCCTCACTTGACACAATTACACTATTATTATCACTATCACTTGAATGACCTTATTATACACTTGGCACTATCACTATCACTCGAGCGGCATACGCCGTAGTTACGCGACCGAACGACGTAGATTAGATTATCGCGACGATTTTCGAAATTTCGAAGACGAACGCGCCGGACGATCGCCTATTGTTTGATTCAACAATCCCGAGCTTGATACTTGTTCGTCCGTGATATTCATTTTCAATGAATCAAAAGAGAGTTCATAAAGATTAAGTAATCCGATCTTACTTTCATATCTTCGCGATGGGACCAAGATACAAGTACACTTTTCGAGAAGACTAACCAAAGTGTAAATGCGAACAAGACTAGGGCTATCACTTTTGAAATCTCAAAATTAATTTTTACATCGACATTTTTACAAAACAAATTTTACCTCGACAGTTTGTACAAAGCAAGAAGATTTGTCTGCTTTTAAGCAAGCATCAGATGCGACGTGAACCGCGACGCGCTTGGAATTATCGAATGTTCCGCGCACTTTGCATGTTTCTCATAATCATTGTTTAAAAATATCACTGTCGCCGTATCACATGATCACTGCCACGGTATAAAGCAATAGAAGGACCGAGGCGATCGTCCGTTACTCGATTCGACACTTCCGTACGCGATGTTCACTTTTCACGAACGAAAAATCGCGCGATCGCGGAGCGTAAACGCAACGTCTTCGCACTCCGATCTCCGCGATGGAACTGAGATTCAAATGTTTCCACAAGTTTGGAAATAATTGGAAGGAGGTAGTGGTAGGGACGTTCCGAGAAAAAACAAAGCAGCGACGAAGTGACCGAACACGCGTCGCGTTCGCGATCGGTGGGAGCAAAAAAACGAGTCACTCGGAGCGAGCGACGAAAAACGTTGCAAAAAACATAAGCTCGCCCGTGCCAGACGCGACGCACTTCGAGGAACTGAATGTAAATAAAATTTTTTACACCACTAAGGGTGCGTTCCACTTAACGCTCGCAACGCTCGCGGAATCATTTTATCCTTGTTGTTCATCAAATATTAAACAAAGATGAAATGATTTCGCGAGCGTTGCGAGCGTTAAGTGGAACTCTAAATTTGAATTTTAAAAATTTACTTTTTTAAAAAAAGATTAAGGGGTTACACTACTTGACGTATTAAAAAATGAGGCTTTTTGGGAATTTTTTTTGACACCATTAATAAAGTCACAAAAATACGGTTTTGAGAGTTCATTGTATGTACATATCATAAGGTATACAAAACAATTTTCTTTTTTTATTTAAGATACAAAATGGCGACGTGACAGTAGAATGAGAACGCCTTTTTTTTCGAGGAGTCCGTGGCTAGCAGCAGAACAATTTTTAATCATCATTTTTAAGCACCTAAAGTAAAATAAAAAAATTTTTTTATTATTTACATTAGTTTTGTTATCGCGGTACACACGATTTTTACGATTAACAATTTTTTTTTAATAAATAAATTAGGATCGATTTTTTGGTCAAAATTAAAAATTCTTTTTCAAACTGTCGCCATTTTGCGAAAAATTAATATTTCTTAAAAATCGTGTGTACTGTGATAGTAAAACTAATGTAGATAATGAAAAAGTTTTTTATTTTGCTCTAGGTGCTGATTGAAAATTGTTCTGCTGCTAGCCACTGATCTCCTTGAAAAAAAGGCGTTCTCATTCTATCTACTGTCACGCCGTCATTTTGTATCCTAAATGAAAAAAGAAAATTGTTTTGTATACTTTATGACATGTACAATAAACTCTCAAAACCATATTTTTGTTGCTTTATTAATAGTGTCAAAAAAAAATTCCCAAAAAAGCCTAATTTTTTAACACGTCAAGGTAGTGTAACCCCTTAAGAAAAAGCGCCAAGTATACGTGCCGATGTAAAAACGGTTTTCTTTATAAATCTTTTAATTTCTTTTCTAAAATAAATTTTTTAATTTCTTTTCTAAAAAAGGATCTTTCCATAATAGCCTCGGTGGTCTCGCGAGCTACGCGCGCTTCGCGCGCGAAAGTCTTTATTGTTGGTTACTGTTACTACTACACTTGGCGCGAGACACTACCGCGTCTCTTGATTATATTTCTTATTTATTGAGTGTTAATGTTTACGATATTCAAATGGCAACATTTTTATTTAGAGAATATTACCAATTTGCAGAAATAAAAAGAACATTCGAAAATAAGATTCACAATAAAGAAACTCTTGCAAGTCTCACCACGTGCAACTACGCGGTTTTTCTCTGGTCTTTAGAATTTTCAAACTCTTTAGATCGCGTCAAAGGGGGATCGGTACGTCGATACGATACGTACCACTTAAGCGGATACACGCCGCGGATGTTGGTGCGAACCGAAAGAAACAGAAACAAGAAAACGTGCACTTGAGATCCCCAGCACGTGCGATCCTTGTATGCACGTGCAAGTTTTCTCCGCAGACATTTTACGGTCACGCGTTTTGCAAAGCAGCCATGTGAAATTCAAACTGGATTCTGTATACCATAGTAAATATACTTGCCTCTTCCTCGGTTGTACCGAACAAATGGCAATTTCTTCTTCCTACTGGACACGACTCTGTCTTTTTACGTAGCCTTGTGTACTGAACGTGCCAGAATTGGCGAACAACTGGACAGATAACACAATTTATCATGAAATGTGGCAATCTATCATTGTCGGTTTAAAAAGATCGAGGCACTCATGATTTCTAAAGTTGTCTGCCTATAATTAAAAGCGAAAATATGCAATGAGATATGCTTATTTTTTAATTTAACAAAATTTTATTTTAAAACCTTTAAAAAAGTATTACAATATCTCAAATAATTAAATAATAAATATTTGAATAGTTAATTATATGCAATGAAATATGTAATTATTAAAATAATGAATGATTTTAAAACTTCCATAGATATTTATTAAGAAAGTATTTTGCTATAAAGGATGAGATGTCGTTATTTAGTAATCTTGTCACGTATACGAATTCATCAGACAGAGATTTGGGTGATAGAAATAGACATATGGTTCTGTAAATATGTGACAGAAAGAAATTGTATCTAATGATTATATAAACAATTCATGCACACACGCACGCACGTACACAAGTGTTCCATTCTATTTTTGACAGTCAGATATCTCAATATCGTCGTCTTAAAAAAACAGTTTATGCATTTAATTTCTAATTTAATATATGAATAACTTAATATTCAATTATTCAATTCCTCAAAATAAAAAATATGTTGTAATATTATCAATTATATAAAAAAGGCAAGAAGCTTACAAATATTTTAATCCGATACAATATATCTGTCTAAAATATAAAAGGATATATTTATAAATTTTTATTCACATATGAAAACACATAACAAAAAAATTTCATATGAAGAATAAAGAAATATTCATGCACAATAACTAACGGAATAGTTCTTTCCGCTAAATTGAAGTACTCTTTATACTCTGTCACGTTCCTCGTAATATCGCTAATGAATTCCCCTCCTGCACCATAATTGGAGAAACCATTGGAACTGATGTCTAGTAAAATATATAAAAATTATAATTTATCAATGTTAAAAATCGCATGTTCATTAGGCAGCAAACTGTATTTTGATGAAAAATTTTTATATAAATTTTACAGAAGAAATCTATCTTATTTAGCTTTTTTCTTTTTTTAATAATAATTTTTGTAGTTTATTTGTTATTATACATGTAATGTAATTTCTTATATTCCACATATATATGGAATATAATATATACTCTTTATTTTCCTTTTTTATTATTGAGATAAGAAAACAAGCCTTTGTTGAATGAGAGTTTAAATATTAAATATTTTCCCGGCACAGTTTTCCCATTATATTTATAACTTTATAACATTATAACTTTATATTTATAACTTGGGTTAATTATTTTCTCAACTGCTGCTTTTTAATAACAATCTTTACAAATTATTAAAAATTTTTGTCGTATTAATATGTTAAACAAATAATTATATAATATGTAATTATCTGACCTATAATAATTTATTCTGATAATATTTAAAAAATCCGATCATTTATTATACTGTTTGGAATTTATGCTTATTCTTTCTCTTAAGATTATTATAAAATAATATTGCAGTCGTAAAGCAAGCTTGTTTTATTATAACGTTGTTGAACTCTTTGAAGAAGTACATACGATCGCGATCTACGTTATTAAATTGAAAAAGTCAAAGTGAGATTTAGTAAAGCTAATGAAGTTACATGCTTCTTTATCGCGCGCGTAATCTATTTTCTTATTATTACAAAAAGAAATTTAAATAATTATTTGATTAAACGGACGTTTTCGTATGAACAACGTAAATGAAAATCTTTAAAATTTTCGGTTATTTGAGCAATTTNTCGAAATTGACTATTAATATGTATAGATGGACTTGTATCAATATACGTTTCTCTAGATCTCCGTTTTCTCTCATTGTATTTGCTTTGGGGTGTTTTTTATCAGGCGATTTTCTTTCCCGAGAAAGCACGTCTCGAGGAANCTGCTGTCTCTGGCCGTTATATGCCGAAAAAACTTGTGACGATCGTACAGAAATTAAATGAGAGTGGTCTTCTTTTGCAATGAGTGTGACAGACGCAGAAAAATATGATAATGGATGTTAATACGCTGTAACGAACATAAGTCGTACAGAATCGCATGATATCTAATGGCAAATGAGTGTCAAAGTAGAGCGGGAGTTTATTATATACATCGAGGGTCTTTCCGTCCGCTCTTTTTTATTATCAAGTAGGAAAGAAGAAATCGTGCCACAAAGCAGCCTTTTTGTCGTCGTTTTTCTCTTCTTCAGCTTCTCGCCTCTTCTTTGAGTGTGCACGTATACGCTTCAGGATTACACCGCATAGTAATATCTTGACTCGAGTTTGATCGTAAACAGCGTTAATCGATGTCATTACTTCTCGCGTGTTCCACGTAATTTTACAAACTGATACCTCGATTCTTTTTTCACGGAGAAGAGGTCTTCCATCTCCTTCAGTTAAGCGGGATTAGCAAGCTAAGATCATTCCGTTGTTTCGTGTATATATGAGAGCACGATCTTATATAAATATACGTATATATGAAAATCAACATCAACAATCATGAAAAAAATATAGGTATATGTGAAATGAGTTTTTATTAAAATCGTCCATTTTCTTAGAAATTATTTATTTAGTTCTTTTTATACATTTATAGATTATAAGAAACGATTATGTTACGAATAAAGTTTGTAAATATTTTCAGCGTCCTACTTGGAGAAAGAACAATATACGAGACAACAATATGCGTGAGTCAAAATATTTATTATTGTAAACTGTGCGGAGACACGCCGTATTCGCAAGTTCGGTGCGATTAATTTTGCTAAAAGTAAACAACATTGCGCGTACATGTTTTTGAATTTTCAGGCTATCATTCACGCTGTTCTGCGCTGACCTAAACGAACGCGATGTCATAAAGTGTGTACCCGTGAGAAACAGGTACTGCTTATTGCGCTTTTGAAAAAAGAAGAAAAAAAATTGCGGTTTTTGCATTATTATAGTTCGTCTGCGCGCGACGCATTGCACGTCACGAACGCCCCGTGCCGCGAGTTATGAAATATAGCGAAACATCAGGGTAGCAAGGGGCGGGTCAGAAGGGGAGTGCGCAGAATAGTAGGTCAGCGGCGGCTGACTACTATTACATGACGGAGTCCGCACGCGCGGCAGTAAAAGAGAGAGAAAATCTACCTCGAAATTTTGGCCGAGCGAATACGGACTTTACGGTCGACGTGTCGCGAAGAGAGATGTCCCCATTCTTTTTGCCAGCCTTATGAATTATTATCTCGTCGCGACGCGCTGAACGATGCGCGCTTTCATGACCGTACGATCTTTTTCGCGCTCCTCCGCCGTCGATGGACCGGAAATTGGAGGAATCTAGAGATGCCGGGATGGAAATTAAAACTCGCGCGCGCAACCACGACGACAAGCACCTTCGGTTCCAAAGCTTCGATCGATCGTGCCTTTCCCTTTATCCTCCCTCCCCCCTCTCTCTCTCCTCTTTCTCCTCCTCCTTCTCCTTCTTCTTTTTCTTCTTCTTTTTCTCTTTCCCTTAGAGTTTGCAGTTCCAAATACCATCTGTGAACATTATCGTTTGCAATAATAAAGACGCTTGCTGTGTGAACAGTAACGTGTAGCCTTAATCGTACATTTATTAATATTCCAGACAAAATTGGAGATTCAAAAAATATTTTATTTATTTTAATTATTTCATTAACCTTATAATTAAAAGATAAAGCAGAATTACTAAGAGCCGGTTTTTCCAACTTCTTGGTAAGTTATAACTAATAGTCAAATCATACGTCTAAACTTGTCTAATTTGAAAATAAAACAAAGACATATGATTTAACTATTAGTTAACTTATCAAGAAGTTGAAAAAACCGGATCTAATTATTAAAAATTAATAATTTTCTAGAGAAATTTTTCTTCGTCTAATTAAATATTTAGAATCTTCAAGAAATCGGAACTTTTGATTAAAATTTTTAAGCTTGCTGTTATCTAATATAACTTTATATCGAATGTAGACAGAAAAAAAAACTAATTTTAATATATTTTCATATATTAATATTATTGATAGTTCTGATTAAATAATAAAAAATTCGCATTTTTCCAACTCCCAAAGCTTCTTGTAAAATAAGGAATATAGGAATATAATAGAAACAAAATATTTCGATTGCAAGGTAATTCTTTTTATTTCGAAGATTATTTAGTGAAATGAATTTCCATGAAATCCTCTTAATTTCAAGCACCCTATATATCTTGCTGCGGTCATTTTCACTCGACCGACGGGATGAGATGCTATGTTTACTCTACTTTAATACCACCAACGGCAAAATGAACGTAACGTCCGATCGAAGGGATTTAAGGGAAAGATGTTTCTTATTCGGTTATATATCGAGGATATCTCCTTCAATTAATCCTTCCAATTAATCCTTCTGGGATACAGTTTATATCTAGATGGAGTTTCTTACATCCTGCACAATTTCTAAAGGTATTTGATAAATTGCTAGGTAAACAAAAGAAACGTTGCTCCTGTCTCAAAACTGGCGGAAAGTGGACGTGCAGCATTGAAATTTGTAGAATTCTTCTTCAGTTCAATCGCGCGAGATCATCATCCGTCACAACTTTCCGTATTATAGCGAACTCGACGTTTCAATAACTAAGATTCAAATTAAATTCAATAAATCTCGTAAGTTAGCCAAAAGTTGGTGAGCTTTAAATAAGAGAGGATTTTGTTAGTTCGCCTGGTCCATTTGAAATTGAACGACGAATTGGAATTCCATTCGCGTTCGTGCTTTCAGATTTCGTTTCGCTTCTCGACGCGAATTATGCGCGAGGAATCAGTATCGGCTAGAATATTTTGATACTTCACTTCGTGGTCGATTAGTTCATGTCAAGCGTCTCGATGGAGAACATTATTTCACACGATAGAACTTGGGTTACGAGGCAGAAGAGATCAGAAATCCCGGAGATATACGGGGACGCGTTAACGAGACACGTTATTTCGATGTCCGCGAGAAAAGGAAGACGGCCGAGGGGTCGCGCCTTACCTTCATGGACGGGGAGCGATATTTTATATCGGGCTGATAACTGGCACCTGACTCTCGCATCTTTCCTTCTCGTCGTTCTCGGATCAGCGGGACGAGAGGGAGAAACGCGAGGGAAGGTAGAGCGCGGAGATAAGAAGCGGGATGAAAAGAGAGAACGAGAGAGATGGATAAAGAGATCCCGGAAATGTCGAAAGGAAGGATATATGGTGAGAATTAACTCGAGGTCACACGGGGATGTTCTCTTCCATGTTCGCAATTTTGTTCTGCTGTCCTTTAAGGACGCAGCATGAGATTGTGCGTAGGAAAGCTATAGTGTTAGCAAGTTTCCGATTGTTTTTCGATATCTCGTGACTAACCCGACTCCGAATATCGGATTATTACTTGCCTGCCGTTGAAGTGGAAAAATAACGACCATCCGGCGGGGAAATAACGTGTGCTGGGCGGTGTATCCATTTCAATGTCTGTCTCATCTCTTTAAATTTTTCCATCTGGCTTCATTGTACCGAGATGACAATACAAAGATTAATTAATAGAAAAATATAATAAAAAAGATTTCTTATTATAATAAGAAATTTTTACGCAATACTTGCCGATATTTTTGTAACTGGATTTCTATTACGTTTTCATTAATTATGTTTATTTTTTCTCGCACATTATATATATATATATATATATATATTGGGATTTTATTAGTTAATAAAGGTCACTTTGTCATTTTGAATACAATCTTATGTAACATTATTAATATATTCTGTTATTGTACAAAAGAGTAGCANTTAAATTGTCGTTATATCATATTGTTACGTTACGTTTCTTTCTTATCTCTGCTTTCAGGGATCTGTGGATATATGTATATGTGTGTATATATCCAATTTATGCTGTGTATATATATATATATATATATATATATATATATACACACACACATACAGCATAAATTGGAGTAGAGGGGAGGAGGAAGAATATTTCCAACGTTCGCACTTTTGCACGCTCCGCAGACTTGAGCTCTTACCCTAATCCAAGTAGTGCGTTGATCTCGTAAATGGTACTGTATAGTCGGATTTGCATTTCGGGACGCAAGCCTCTTGCTCCCTTTCCTCCTTCCTTCCGCCAGCCATCTCGATAAAATAAACCGCTCGATAGTCACCTTGCGTACTGATCCACTCATGAATTCGTGGCACGCCTCGTGCGCGATAGGGGACGAGAATCGTGCAATTTGCTGCGGAACAGACACAAAGCGATTAATTAAAACAGACGGATTTATTTTACAACGAATGAATGCATATTTCTACATATTATACTTCGCTATCTCTGCGTAAACATTAAAATATATTGTCGATTAAGGTAGATATTATAATCGAAAATAGATCTTATCAATTGGATTCTCATTCTTATTCTCGGTTAAAATTTAATCAATCGTATGCGATGTATTCGTTGAATTAATTCCTGATTCTTAATGTACTATCCTTTAAATAATTCCCAAAATAATTTTGCCAGAATTAACGTATGTACTTAATAGTTAATAATATTTATTTTAGTATTTATTTTAGCATGTTTATTGTTCCATATATAAAGAAAAATCTAATATATTATAATTTTAACAAGAGACACAAATCATTTATAAATACAATTTTTTGCAGATTTTAAAAAATCTTTAACAAATGATATTATAAATATATATAATTGTATTTAGCATTTGAAAGATAATGATCGGTAGTTAGCGATTTAAGCAATTTGGTTTCAAAAAGTCCTTATACAATAAACAAAAGCTAACACAAATTTAAACTATTAAGATTGCTTTCTCTCTTTCTCCTTTCTCTTTTTTTGTTTCTTTAGAGTTACGAGTCTCGAATTTATATTATGAGCTTACAAATTATTTTAATATATGCGTTGCGAAAAGTAAGATAGAATTTAAGCCATTATGCTAAATCCTTAAATGCAAGAATCATTAGTAAGATCATATCTTATGCAGTTACTCTTAACGATATACTTTGTGAATACGAGTGTCCTTAATGACCAAAAATATTAACGTAATTATGTACAAACAGTATAATGGTTTACAAGAATTAAACTTCTCTATTAATTAAATTTAAATAATAATATAACTATTTATGTACACACGTATAATGTTAATTATTACAAGCCAAGATTATGTTAAGAAATATATTAGAAATAGTGAAATAAATTTGGTACATGTTTTTATAAATTTATATATAATTTAATGTGGAATATAATTTAATTTAATTAAAAGTGCAAAAATTTGGAAGGTATAAATAATTTGAAAAAATATTGCAATGTTTATCATAAAATAATTCTTCACAAAAATTCGATAAGTCAATAAAAGTCAATAAATGAGAAAAAGATAGTGATAACAAGATTTAAATACTTATGCATAAATCTTATAAAATTTTTACTTATAATAAAAAAATAACATAATTTTCTATTTAATCGATTAATTTTTATTAATACATGAATTATACAAAATAAAGATTAATAGGATAGAAGAAAAATTTTTTATATATGTATTTCTTAATAATACATTTATGAAGAAGAAAATTAATATAATAATTAAAATAATATACCTACAGAATATTATATCTTTTAGAATTATAGAATATTACTTTTTAGAGTAAACAAAAGAAAATGGCACATATGAAAATATATCAAGATTGTTAGAATATATGTTTATTTGATGATGCTAAAATAAAATATCAACAAACCAAGATTGTTAGATATGCAGCAAAATGCATTAAATTTGGATGTTTAATTTGAATTCTCATAGATATGGCCACCTGTTGCACGAAAATATCTCTGTATTGTATACGCAAACTATTATTACTTACACGTACTCTCTTATCTTAGATCGAATAATCTTCACTTGCATACTTAATTTTCTAGACACGATTTAATAAAATAATTTAATAGTTGTTTGTACAATGTAGCTGACTTTTAATGCATTTATCACATTTCGAATGTCTAATTATTATTATCTCCAATATATATAGAAATAAACTTTACATTCAACATTTTTTTCGTTTTTCATGGTTAGTATCAAAATTACATATTATTATTAAGATAACAGTATTATTAGAGGAAAAGTGTTTTGCATTCTAATAACAATGTGAATTTTTTATGTTTGAGATATTAAAACGGAAATAATAAAATTAAATTGATTATTTAACAAAAGAATTACTAATCACATAATGAATATGTTCATAATTCTTGAAAGTATGCAGAACCATTTTATATCTCAATATAATAATTGTACTTTTTAGAAAGATAGAAAGAGTGGAAAAATATAATAATAAACATATATTTAGTAAGATTAAAGATAAAAGAATAATTAACAGTCAATACATTTTTATATATTGTATATTCTGATTGCATCTTACATATCAAGTTGATATTTCAATTTTATAATAAATTTTGTCTTAATAATAAATGTATTAATTATATAAATGTATTATTTGTATAAATATATATTCTCTCTAGCATTAACACGATTCTTAAATAAATTTGTGAGTTTTCAAATAAAAACAACTTTCTTAAATCTTAATTCTTTAATTTAAGTTTTTAATTTTCTGAAATATTTTGTTTAAGCTAAGATGGCAATTTCATGTCGCTATGTTAATAATAACAAAATGCGTGAAAGAATTTATCTCCAATCTCTCTTCGCAAAATAATATGCGTATAATATTGCTGGTGCAATATAACGCTTAAATATGCGGAAAAATATGAAATCAACTTACAGTTTGTAATTAAAGAATATCTTTATAATACATATATATATGTATATATATATATATGATTTATGTTAAAATTTTATTAAAAAAGTTCATTTATTTATTTATTTATTTAAATGATTTTAATGTAAGGAATAAAATCAATATTTTAGAAAATTGATTAAATCGCAATGCATTTTTTAGTTAAAGATTTTTATCATTATCAATGGAAATAACTTTTTGACGAGGAAACAAAGTTTATCAAAGTTGCAATATTTTTGTTCCGATTTTCGTCGAGTTTATCAATAAAGCGCAAGAGATGTACAACGAAAATTTAATAAACTGATCCTTTCATAGCCGAATCCTCGAGTATGATCGATGTGTGGAACGAGAAACGGAATTCTCTTTTCTGATAGGTTTTAGTTGAATTTATAGCCATTCAGAATACAAAAGCATCAGCGAATTATCTCTTTCGGCGCCGGAAGCACGGAGTTGACGAGCTCTGCTGATATATACGCGTGTACTCGAATATACCTATAGATAGAAAAGAGTGCAGTTTGATGCGATCTGGGGAGAAAAATTGTCAGCCGATCTCGGCCCCTTCGAGTTTTAATCTGTCCTCGAAGAGAGAGAGAGAGAGAGAAAGAAAGAAAGAATGAGCGACAGAATTGGAGAGAGAGTAAGAGGTCCCAAATATTTTACCGATCTCTATGAGAATTCATTTCATCCCAGCTTGCTGACAGTACGATTATTTTCTCGAGAGGAATTCAATTATTCTTTTTGTTTGTGTAAGCTTTAAAGTTATCGGAAAATTGAGAAAGGCGGATAATATTTCAGTGCAGAACAAATCGGTGACCGGAAATTCGGCAACTAACGAATTTCATTGAATTAAGAAACTTCTCGATGCCGATGTGAGCGAATTTGTTGCAGATAATCGTAATAGTCTAATTGTGCTATCAATGAATGAATAAAATGAATCAATGCTTCTTTCTTTCTAATTCCATCAAATAACATATAATCTTATTAATTATAACTATATGAATAAACTCTTAATTTTAACATTTCGTATTTACATAAATCTCAATAAATTTCAACATATTCTCTCTTTACTGGATTTAATTAATACATTTTTACATAAAGGGCTGAGGAAATTTGAAAATTTAATACTTTACTAATATTCGTAACGTAGATATATGTAGGTATATGACAATATTAATTGCATATCTAACATATACATATATGAAAGTAATATCTTCATGCACACGTATACGCACACGAGTGTAAAAATATTGAATTATCTGCTTGCATTTATAGTGCATCACTTCTATTTTTTTATTGAAAAAAGTACGCTTTCCAAATTTTATCGAGTTACGGTTGAAATGTTTAAATAGTCGCGCTATGGGAGAACAAGTGAATCTATCTGAGCGTACCTTCCTCTCATCGCGCGTTTTTTTTTACATGCACAAATCAGATATCAGTCTCTTTCTCTCTTTATTTTTTTTATTTTTACGCGTCTTTACGCGTGAAGATGAAAAGGAACGCGAATAAAACAGTCATAGATTTGTCTTGCTCTTTCTCCTTGGCACAACACCTAGAATATCTCTTCCATTCTGTTCGGAGAAACAAGCCACGCTCGATGGACTCGGGCATCGTTTGGATGATCATATAAATGCGGAGAGTAACCGATATACACGCGTCGCCGCGTTTAATGCGGCGGAATCAGTCGGCCAATAATGGAATTTACATCGGTTACACGGGGGAGGGTGGATGGAGAGGGTGAGCGAAGGGAGGAAATAAAACCTCCTCTCTCTCCCCGTTGCACAACATAACGCGATGTACGCGAGGTATCGCGTTATGTTATAAATCTGGTATCGCGCGATGGACGCGAGGCCGCCGGTCCATGCACTCATTTGTGCCGGCACCGTGGATTTGGATGAATCGATATCTCTACGACTCGGCGCTCTCTCTCGCTCTCTCGTTGGCACACTGACTGTCACTCTCCCTCTCGCATCCAGCCGCCTCGGTGCGCCGATAATCCCAACCCCCGCTCTGCTTCGTCACTTCGTCTGCGTTGTCCCCCTTTAGCGGTAACGGCCAGACTATCGGAGCCAGGGCGCCGGCTAGTCTAGTCAAATAAAAGTTGGAAGTCGTCTAGTCCCCGCTGAATAGCAAGCGGATGTCTACCAGATCAGTCGAAGGATGCTAACGGTGTTATTACAATATCGACATTTTGCCTTCTGTATCGAGTATTCTGTATTCGGCGTTTGTAGTTCACCCCCTCAGCAGTGACCGCATGCAACACCGATAAACAAGCTGGAAAACTAGACGAACGAAATGAAAGCACTGGCACGATTAAAGTGTCGGAGAAAAATCGAAGAGTCAATGTATAGTGGACGTAGACTTATTAAAAATAAAATTGTCTGCATCATTCTATAAAATAGAGGGTGGATTGAAACATAAAATCTTATAAACGAAAAACAAAATTTTTAAATATTCAAGATTTACGTTGTCCAAAATTTTTCGGTTATCAATAGTATTCGAGATTTTCATATATATTGTATTATACATATATTTTTTTCAAAATAAATCGATGCGTTTTGAGTAAATGCTGATAAGTAAAATCAGTTTTACTTTTATCTGCAAAAATATAGATTATACGTTATATTTACGAGTTAGTTATCAATTAGACACGAATATATTGATAATGTTGGAAAAGCATTACATTTCAAACATGCTATTTATACATGTGCTAGTATTTATATAAAATATTTAATAAAATACGATTTAACAAGATCCTCAAAATTCCAAGTCGAAATTCTTCAGTATTATTAAAACGACGATGTAATACATAATCTAGGTTGTCTGGTATAATGTGCCTTTTAAAATGCGCCGGGGCTCCCAGCGACAGTATCCCTGCTTCAGGTCTATTTGTCGCGCGGCGAACATTTATTTCTCCCTCTCAGCTTTGTAAATCTTACTCAGGAGCGAGCCGTCCGTCTTCGGTCTTTTCTGCGCTGCTTTCTGCGCCGTTCTTTCGCTCTTCGTTTTACCTACCGTCTCTCCTTATCCATTTATCCCAGACGTTTTTTTTCGACGACTCTCTTAGCCAAGAAACTCACGGCCCTGCAACGAAATTTATTGCTCTCGATCAATCATCTATGCCGAGATTGTCTCAGGCGCGGAATACTGAGTCCATGTCCAATTATGGGGAAGTTAATTTTTCACATAGAGATAGTAATCTGGATCGTTACATTGACTGATTGTCAGAGATGTAATAGATTGCCTCTTCGTATGTTAAAAGTATTGAAAGTTACTATGCATATATAAAAAGTATGTCATTCGTGTTTTCTAATTAATATATATACTTATATATATATATTGAGTAGAAATAATTTATGTATTTTAATTTCATAAAATCTCTCACGTTCGTTCTCGCTAATACAATATTACGCCTGTTCAAGTAAAAGTTTCGAAAGCTTTATAACTTTTCTTATAACATTTTTAATTTTGTAACTCTTGCTTCAGATACATGTATTTGGTGACCTTGCTAATACATATATATCAGCTCGCGCCAGTCGCGACAGTTGGATAGTTGGATGAGGAAAGAACGCATTTGTACACCGCGTGTCCAAGATCGAGTCGAATGTCGGTTGGAAAAATAAAGAAACACCAAGAAGTTTTTGCCTTTTCGTGATTTACAAGAGCCATATGGACATAATAGACTACAGCTTAATAGAACGCGAAATTCTAGCCGTACATAAATGACCCAGATTCGTTTCTACAATATTCCATGCCTCGCTACAGCAATATTAACATTTCGGCTCAGATCGACGGCGGCCATGATAATTCGCTTCGGTCAGCGATTAATAATCGAGATTGCTAGGAAATTTCGGATGTTCACGAAACTTAGAAGATTCTTCACGTGCACGCGAGAATTCCAATATATCCGGTTGCTGCCTACACAAAATTCCATCGATATGTTTATTTCCGATATCTTCAATAGATTTGAAATTTGTGATTAAAATTCTATAATTTACGTACATTTAAAGATCTCGCTAATATTCGAAAGTTATATACGTTATGATGCATTATATCAAAGTAAAATTATAATGGCATCGCAAAGAAACATGTAACTTTTGAGAAAACTGTTAGTGAATCTAACTTTTATTGAATCTAACTTTTATCAGTCAAGCGACTGAGAAGATAGAAAATTATATTTATGATTATGCAACAATTTATTAAATTATGTTATTATTTTTAAAGTAACTTTATATTCATAAAATAAACTCCATAACTATCGGCATTTCCGATCGATTATCGACGTTGTCAAGGAGACTGAAAAACTCGGAATTCCGCCGGTGATAAGTGCTTATCGTCGGCCACTTGTAAATGACCCATCTCGTTAGAGACTCTTCAATAAAGAATCAGCGATAATTGTTCACCTCGGCGACGATCAACGAAAAGTTTCGAACATAAGAAGGGGAAAAATAGAAGGTCAACTAGAGATCCTCGAAATTTCCGAAAGAAAAATCGCGATTTCATTCTGATAGGTTTCCGATCAGTCGTTTTCACGATAACTGATATCATCTTGACTGATTAAATTAAGAATGCGAATGGATTATCTTCGATGTACCATTAAATCTCATTGGATACATAAATGTTACTATGCTCAGAAGATGTAAGTTTACTTTTGATAACAAAAATAATGTTTCTTTTGCGGTTAGTATAATTTTTATAAGTATAATTCTTGATGCTACACATAAAGAAAAATATCTGTTTTGCGTTTTTACTCCGAGACTTACAGAAATTATATCACTTTCTATGTTTTTTATGACATAAAGACGCTTAATTCAAATTTCTTCAAGTTGCTGCAAATCCTTTTAATTAGCTAATTTACTTAATCGTTGTGCCCTTAAGATCTTCCAAGTTATTTTTCCCTTCTTTGTCGGGGAATGACTCATTACGAGATTGAAAAGTAGAACGTCTATTGAACGAAAGAAACATAATATCAAAAAGATAGAAACAATGCAACTGTCGAGAGAAAAAACGAAATAATCGCGATATTATCTATGAAAAAAAGGCTCAGGAGAGATTACAAAGGAGGATTTATTTTTCAAATGCTCTGTTTCATCCCTTTCAATATGACGACGTTGACCATGAAGTAATCATTCGTTTCTTATTAGAAATACGATTGAACGAGGGAATTGAACGCAAATATTAGAGTAGTCCGTATATCAAAAAGAATTCGGAAAAGATATGCTGACGTAATCAATTCACAAACAATGAAGACTAAACAAAATACTTTTTAATATATTTTGCGTTACACCGATAAAACAAATCGAAATGTTTGTATATTTATGAAAAAATTAAATGCTTCTTAAGAAACAGCACTTTTCTCCGTAAAAAAAGTTTTTGCAGAGAATGCATCTTACGATCACTATGTGCTAGTATTCTTTAAAGAATATTGTTTTCAACTCCTGAAAAAAGAAATTGCTAAAAATATAAGAAAATTACTTATTCTACGTTTCTCGTAAATTTTTTTTTTTAAATAGATATGCAAAACGTCATTTGCGAAACATTTTGACTTACGATACTCTTGTTATGAAGAAGAATCAATTAAATTTAGAATTGATTTTAAAATATAATTGGAAAACTGCGCGGTGAATCTGAGACACCCTGTGTACGGCAAATCACTGTTGCCCTCCGATTGGCGTTTTACTTCTCTCTAAAAGGACAGTCAAGTGAAACCGTCTGCGAGTGAGGTAAACCCAATGAGTGAAAGAAATTGTCGAGAGCGTTATTGTTAGCGGGAGAAGCGAAACGGCAGGATGTATAGTAGTCGCGATGAAACGAATGGAGGCGCAAACTCGCTTTCGACCGAAAGACAAAAAGAAGGAAAAAAATAGAAAAAGAGGGAGAGGAGAGGGAGAGAGAGAGAGAGAGAGAGAGAGAAGGGGGGATGGAGAGAGGAGATCGTAGCTGTGCGCGAGTCCTGGCTGGTAAAACGGGGAGGCGAAGAGGGTGCTAGAGGATCTGGAAGGGTGCCTAGGATGCGATGCGGTGGGGGTGGGTCGGGATTGGCTTTTCGCGAACGTGAAACTCAGTAGTACGCTACCACCCACGCACGTAGTACGCACGTTCGCTCCACGTGTGCTCTAAAAGTAATTCGCGTTCCTTACGTCTTACACCGCGTGCCAACAACCGAGAGAGTTTCTCCCGGGCGAAGATCCCTCCGACGCGTTTTGGTGGATAGGAGCAATTTGTAAGTACATCCAGCTAGGAGAGCACATTCGTACCTGTCATTACTCGAGGATAGAGAAGACGGCCGGACGGATCGAAGACCTCGGAGATAAATAACCGATGAAAAGTTCGCGACAGTCAGTCCGCAATAGTGTGACGATTATCAAAAATCCCTCGGAGGAGACGGAGCGAACGACTTTGTACAATATTTCCGGGTATCATCGTCGTGACATGAAAAACCGAACGAGGAATTCTCTACCAAGGAAAACACACCATACATGAGGATAAGCGAAAGCACAACCGGGTGAATGCCACGAGGCTCAGCAAACTAGAAATCTCTGATATTGAAAAAGAAATGAACCGACGACAACGTAATCTTCCATTTCGCGTATTCGATGTGTAACTTGACAATTCGCTCTATTAATTCTTTATCAGTTAACAAAGATGTAATTAAAAACCGCGATATCGTGTCTGTAATAGAAATATTCAAAAATGACAAATTTAAGCGGGAAAGAGAATTTTTTATGTTGACAATGCCAAGATCACTGATTTCGTAGGACGCGACGGATGTAGGTTGCCCTAGAAAAATCAAAAAGAGCTCGAGAATTATAATCGTCCACGATGCAAGGTGAGTTTTGAAAGAAATAGATAAAGATTTTTTAGAAATACATTATTAGATTATTTTATTCTCTATATAATTTACTTTTCAATAAAATAAGATTTAATTATCGAGTTTTTGATCAAATATATTGAAATAGATACCATATTATAATAATTAGTAACTATTTAAAAAGGAATTTCTACATAATAGAATAAAGTTTTTGTATAATGCTGTAATAATTTATCTTAAATACAATATTAATATTTAAAAATATTGAAATTTATAGTAAATTTATTTATTTAAGTAATGTAAAAACTTATATATAAGTTTTTATTATACTTATATATATTAAAAATTATTATAAATCAAAGAAATGTGTATTTCAGTAAGAAATACACGTAATTGAACTATGGTAAAAATATGTAAAATATAATTCATTATTATTTTGAAAATTTCGTAATAGTACATATATTGCTTAATCATTAAAATTATATAAAATTATATTTATTATATTTTGTTTCTTATTAGCAATAATTAATTTGCACTATTTGAACGTTATTGCCACTATTTTTACATTTACTTCTCTATTATATAATCATCGTATATAGGAAATCAATACATAACATAAAGATAAGAAATGACAATAATAATAGTACGATAACAGATAAGATATAAAATATTGTGACGACTATATTTGTAACTATAAAGACTATAATGGTATTACAGTTAATGGCAATACTAGATACTTTGAATACGATCAAAGATAAAATTAATTTTTGTGTCTTCTTGTATATAAAACATATAACATATAATACACAATTCTTGCTTTAAATATTACATTAAAAAAATTTATCGAAACATAGTAAGAGCAGTATACATTGGGATAAAATTCTTGTTTGTTAATATATAAATTTTAAAAACTCAATTTCCCACAATTTTATATAGTTTTATACAATTTTAGATATCCTCATTATCGATAATGGATATTGCATTATTCCGACCGAGTTTTTCTTTATTATTACTTTCTCATTAAGAAAATATAATAGGTTTAACATCGTGACTCTTGAATGGAAATTTAATTTACCATATTTTCGTGATAATATATTGTGCGAAATGAAAATATAAGGAGCATGAAACGGATATTACTCGCATCTTCTGCCCATCCTTCATCTTTTTCGGGAAGAGCTCTTCTGATATAGTTGTACGAAATAGGAGAATTTACTTTCAATAATAAACTCATAATATCAAATTGTTATTACAGGAAATTGCAATTAACAGAAATATGTCTCATAGTTTGATAAGAAACAAATAACACAGTTTAAACTTTCGTAAATTATTGTTAAATTACATCGTTTGAAATGTACGCTTCGGTCACAAATAACTTCAGATGAAAGGAAATTTCCTAGGCGTATCAGCTGCAGATAGATTCGATTTTGCAAGTAACTAGATAACGTTTGCGGTTATCCCGACGCTGCTTGAACGTTCGTCTTCATTAAATTGCAAAGGCGCTAATTGAATATTCCAAGAAACGGGATACCGTTATCTCGTAAAGAGGAAAATACCACGAAAATACACGAAAATTTACAAATACAGTTTTATATGTATTATAGCTTTTTTAAATATTAAATTGAATCATATAAGTGACTTAAGTTATGATTAAGTAATATAAGAGAATACTTTATACATTTATTAATAATTCTATATTTATTTACTTATGTTAGATAAGAAATATTACACAATTGAATCAGGAATACGTGAATCACTAATAAAAAAAATTACTTATTTGTTACAACAGAGAAACAGTTTTCTTGAGAAATTATGATATATCTTCAGCTATTTCTCCAATTGTAACGTGTATTTTATGAAAAAAATATTTCATAATTTAATAATTGTAATTTTTTAATATATTTATTGCATGTGATATTCTTTATATATCCTTCTTGCAACCACACGATGTAATTTTGCAGAATGACACGACGGATTTTTGCTATCTTTCTTACGTCTTCTTATGACGGGTTAAGAAAAAAATCTCGATCGCTTGGGCTAAAGAAGGGTGAATTGGAAGATCAAAGATTGGACGCGTTCTATACGATATCTATACGATAAAAATCAAAGTCATAAAACTTTGCCATATTTTGTAATAAACTAGCATAAAATAATTTATAATAATTTGAATTATAAAATAATTTATAGGTAAATTTGATGATTTATTAAAATCGAAATATAATCGAGAAGTTTGCGTGCGCGGAAGTCTCATTATTAAAGAATCAATATCTTTTCAAATTATTTTTCGCTTATTTATGATTTCTTTTTAGAAAGGTATAGTGAGTGTTACATTTACTTTCGCTCAACAAGGTCTCCTTTGTACGTGCATTATATATCGTTGCAAGGGAAACGCAATTACGCTTGCAACGTACCAGAGTTTTCGTTGAAAGAATGACACATTGAAATTCATTGATTTTTTTCTTACGCCGTGAAAAAAGTATCGATCGCGCAGAACTAGCCTGACAAGATGTAGCCGGGAATTTATGAAAAAATGACACATGACACGGTGAAGGATAAATAATACAGCTTTAAAAAAAATCGCTTTCCTCGGATGAAGCATAACAAATTTTTTACGTTTTTCTCTTTTCTTTTAATTGTTGACGTATTTTATAAATGTAATTTTTTATGAAAATTTTTTAATATCATCGTGGATATTGTCTTTATCAAAATTTATTTGACATTATAATTACTATTGATATTATAAAAGCGTCTTATTAAAACATATGAATTTTTTTGAGAAGATGTATTCGGTCTCTTTTTCTCTCTTTCTCTCTATCTTTCTGTCTCTCGATTTATAAAATGCTTCGGATCAATCTATTTTTCTACAACTTATTAGTGATATATATTCTCGAACATTTTTGGAATAATCGAGAGCAATAAATGAAAGAGCGACGGCAAATAATATAACTGCTAGACGTTTTATAATAAATTATTTTAAATATGCGAAGAATGGATGTAAAAATTAAATCATTACATTATTAAAATATTCCTGGTATTTGCTTAGTGACGTGCCATGCATAAATGAAACCACTTTTGCTTTGAAAGTAAAATCGTGAAGCAGTTACTTTCATAGAATTACTTGTCTTTGTTGAAGCTTTCGAGATTCCGTCGCTTAGGGTAGATGCGAATGTACCCTAGAATTTTTCGCGATGGGTATTTCTTTCGCTAAAAAGAGCATGTGATCGAAGAACAACGCGGCTTTCGTCTCTCTGCGGTAGGAAAATCAATGTTATCAAGAGAGTTTCTGGCCGAGAGAAGGAATTAAGTGTCGAGTGCTCGGTACGACCTTACTTGAAAACGATTTAATAAAGAGTCATTTGATTCAGTTGCTATGATTTCCGCAACTGAACTTCCGTTTCTCTCTCTCTCTTTCTCTCTCTTTTTTCTTTCTTTTCTGACGAACTACGAACGTCCGATGTCAAGTTTCCGTCGTGCATGATTTAAGCGAAACGGGTTGTCACACGCGATGTGTCCGATCTACATATTCTCGCGCATGACCGATAGTCATGTATAAATGCACGCGCTATAAATACTAAAATAACAGATTGATTTATGATCGCGCGTATCCTTTTCTCTTTTAATTTTTAGTACGTCGAGGCATCGTGTGACACCCATGCAGTTTATCATGTTTCTAAATAAAATATTCATATTTTCTATTTGCTAATGAATTAAAATTTTCAGTTGGCATGTTTACCGAATATCTAGTGTGAAACGAATATTTCACTGTACACACGAAGTCTCGATGTTTGTATTAGTAATATTATTGTAATTGCCTCCCTATTTCTCTCTCTCTCTCTCTCTCTCTCTCTGCTTTAATGATTATTAGATTTACTTAATAGTAATTGCGCCAGCGCAATTATCGTTGTGTTTACGCAACAATACAACAACAAGCACGCGCTCTTTTTGTATTTTCTCAATCAGCTCCACTCTAACTCTTTCGCGAAATACGACGCTATTACGCTCGTGAAGCTCGGATTGTAAGACGTTTAATTCTCCTCCACTGCTCGACTCGCTCGCTCAATAACTTCGACTCGATCGTTTCGACATTATACGCGATAGCCATTATGTGCCATTATCCCCGAATATGGGCGAAGGCTGAAGGATTTAAGGATTTTCTCGTCCGGCGTTGTCCCGTTATACATACAATGCCAGTCAAAAGGATTCTTACATATGTAGAGAGAGATTGCGCGCGAAGAAAAGAGAGAAAGAAGGTAGCAGTGTGAGAGAGGATGGAAAAGTGGATCTGCGAGAAAAAGAGGAACGGCTGATGGCAAAAGCGAGATATTTTGCAGGCGAAAGCGAGTGCTCAATACATCGAATTTTTACACATATGTACGCGCTTACACGCATCGCATCGGCTGTACGGATACAAGTTGAATCGCGACGGCTGAATGAATTTTGAATGCGGCTAAATATGGCAGCGATATATCTACGAGATCGATAACGACGTGTTTTCGCGAGAAATGGACAAGCGTATAAACGGATATGTAGATAGCTATCGGACGTTCGAAATTTCCGCCGCCGTTGGTAGTCCGCTCGATCGGTGGTAGCTGGTAGGGCTTCACCAGTCGCTTCGATGGCTCCTCGTGGATAAATTCGCGATAAAGCCGAGGGATCGCCGCGGTATTTCGGGTTTTCGGAACACGGTCAACACTTGAAAACATCGTTGAATGCGTCTAAAACGGAATGTCACACGGAATGGAATTTATTTTAGGAACCGTGATTATTTATACAACGTAACTATGATACATTTTAAACAATAGTTATATTGGTGGGAAATCACCGGAATTACGAGTATATTTGTCTATTCTCTTGTATACATGTCATTTCGGATGTATTCATAGTGTGCCGATTGGAGCATATCGCAAGCTATTTGTTTCCGCTACAGAACTGCTTGATCCATTTGCAAGCGTTTACACGAAGCTTACAAGCGCTTCATCAAGAGTATCTTCATCTGTTGAAAATGGGACGCTGATCTGCATATTGGATCACACAAGGAAAACCTAAAATTTACACGTTGCCCCAGAATTCGGCAAAAAATAAACGTATCGTGCCCTTGAGAAATTTAGAAATAATTCTCTTTTAACGTAAAATATCGATATTATTGTTTCTTTTAATGTTATCATCCGTTATCTTTCAATAATGAAATTATAAATTAAAATTAAATTTTATTTTAAATTAAGTAACGAATGAAGTTTTTTATTTCTAAATTTTAGTGAAATATGTTCAATGGTATCATAGCTCGAAAAGTATTGCTTTCTCTCTCTTTCTCTTGTTGAGTTGAGAAAGTACGACAATACATCTCATAAAAATTTATTTTAAGCTTTATGAGGAAATAACGCTTTATATCCACTTTCTTCCCAGTCTGAAATAGCCCACATTTAAAGAAGTTTAAGCAACTTAATTTAATGATCGTCTTAAAAGACTTACTTGCAAAGTTTTGACTGGCAGATCCATAGCCAACAGCTGGGTGGTTAAATATGATTAAATAGAGTTTCAAGAATAAAATACATCATTTTTAAGGTGTTACATTTTTACGATAACTCGTTCGTGACAGGTAAGAAAGAAAGAAATCTTACGTCAATTCTGAGAGAGCTCAAAAGCTCTTCACCCTTGTTTCAGAAAACCTCGAGATACTCCAATTATCAGACAACAAAATCCTTGAATTTTCTTGAGAGAATTCTTTCTCTTGAGGCATTTATCGAGCAGATATGCATTTCCAGATAATATTTTTATGACTTGAGAACTAAGACCTTTATCTTATTTTTTTTTTTCTAAAATTGTTTTATTTAGAATATTATAAATATTATTAATATGTAAAAAAACGACAGAAACATATTTCAACATATATATTTAATTCTTTATGGTTTTTTGTTTATTTTTAACTAACTTAAAAGAAAGTTAGAATAATATTCATATATTTTGATATTTTAATACTATATATTATAATCCTCGCATATACGTATTACTTTTTACGCATCTGGTTTAATATTTCTACATGATCTCTCTCTCTCTCTCTCTCTCTCTCTCTGATTCCTTTAAAAAATGTTTTTTTTTCCAGAAATATACTATTAACTTTATTAGAATATCACAAAATTTTCGATATTTTTAATATACAATTAATTTTTTTTAGAAATTCGAACAATGATAAATTATGGGATTCTTCATCGCAAGAGTGTTTTTCGAAAGATTGCAAGTGGAAGCGTTGTTCTATCAGACCGAGTGAATTAATTGAGTTTGCGAAAGTCTAAGAGAAGCTTTGCACAATATTGTCAACGATATAAATTGATTCAATCTACGAGATGCGAAGAAATGGCATTAAGACGGCTTCCATTGTACGATATGATTGCGCCCAGTCCTGCTTCGAAACACACTTTCCTCTGGCGATATTACATTCTATTCATATAACATCACTCAAGAATTTTTATACAAAATGTTCGAACTGTTTCTTTATTTATGGTTTTTTTTTTATGATTTTGGATTAAATTTGTGAGATATTCTTAAGATCTGAATTATAAGTATTTGAAAAAAATAAGATTTTTCACTAGAGTGCTTTTGTATTTAATTCGCTTTAGAGCACACAGCTTTCTTAACAGAAACAGAATTTTAATCTTCAATTACTACTAAGCAGATTTTATTTTAATAAGTTAATTAATTTAACTTATTGTTAGTTATTTTTAACTGTAATGTTATAAAACGATACAAATGAGATGGCTGTAAAATAAAATCCTTAATAAAATTCTTCTTTTATGAAAGATCTATCTCAAATACATAAAAGAATTTGTAGATCAAAAACTTTATTATCTATAAACTAAATAGTCAATGAAATAATAATGAGTGTTTCAACCATCTTGCATTTATAATGGTAAAGTATAGGCGTTTCAGAGGCATTTAAATAAATATATAGATATATGTAGAAGATGTTTGTACACATATTTTGCATTTATACTATACAATGGCATTTACTTCCTCTTTCTTTTTAATATAGCAATACGATGATAGACTTTGATGTGAAAGGCTTTTGAATTTTAATATATAGCTAATAATTAATAATAATAGGCATAAGAAGCATTAGAATATGTATTATTGAACAATTTAAATAAATAATAACCTACTATATTGCATGTTTTTAATAAAACACAAGAATAAAACAAGAATAAGAATATAAATTTTGAGAATAAACTATTTTAGATACTGAATTCAACACCCACACACACACACACACACACACACATACACATAAACAAATAGTTTAATATATTATCTTATCGCGCTAGGAAAGATATGGAAAATACATATAAATCGACAGATATCAGATATATTTCACAAATATACAGCGCTATCAAATATATTTTACAAATCGATATAGGAATATCCTCTCTACAGTAGGTCACATGTACATACAAGACAAGGAAGACACGTAAGAGGAACGTGAATTAAACGGAGATACGTTAGAGAGAGGTGGATTTCTAATTAGACCAACTGTCCCTTTAAGTGAGATTTACTGTGAATGCCGCGTATTAATTGGTTGCTACCAGTGCTGATTAAACGAATTGTTTGCCGATTCGCTATTGTCGAAGAATTTCCTTTGACGGAGATGATAAGATGCATGAACGTACATACGTGCTATATGCTTACTATATGTATATGCTCTTGCGATACTACGTTCATTTTTACTTACAGATTATTCGATTATTCGCGTTGCAACCGGACACGGTGATAATTTCATCGAAATGCAAGCCAATGTAAATAGAGTTAAACATTAAACACGAGTAATTCGTCTCCTCGTTGATAACGTAGAATTAAATTTGCAAGAACGATATATGGCGATGGCATATCGCTTCACTTTCGAAAGCACGAAACGGTGTTATCGGTTATTCGATATTAAATGTAGAATTTATGTTTTCATTTAATATTCAATATTGCACGTGCCATATTGATTGCGAATTACGGATTTTGACGGAAAATTGAAATACATTGTAACTATCGAGATTCAATATATTTTACACATGTCTTGGCGTATAAATAAAGCTAGGAGTTGAGAAGCAGGAATATATCAACTGTATTTTTTCGAGCAATGAGATTTTTAAGAAAGAAATAATCAAGCTAAGACAGCTCTGGCTTTTTCCGATATCTTCAAATTTCAAGTAATGTAATATCTCTCAGCAACTAAATTTTGTCAAATATAATATCCTTACCAAATAGAGTAACAAATAGGATTCTACTATTAATTTGTAGCGGACTGGGGCTTAATTCGCAAGAGGCTAGTCATACCTCGTTATTTATTAATAATGTAAAGTTGCAATACAAATCATTCCTCATCAACAAAATGAACGTCCAATTTCACAAATAATAAGATGCGTCCATTAAATTTTTTAGTCTTTTATTGTTTTAAGTTTTAATTCAAATAGAGAAATTTAGATATAAGAAAATTTAGAGATATCGTAAAAATGTAATGGGACAAATCTGAATCATCTAATCAAAATTCTAAAGCATCTGTAAGCATAAAAGTTCAGCGAACAGAGAAAACTTACAAGAAAGAATAAAAGGAGGGAGTCGAAGAGACGAATACGATAAAACCGATTTCCCAGATAACGCATTTTCACGCGCAATATCCTTGACTTCGCAAGCGGTCAAAATAGCTGTAATGAAAAGTGGCTGAGGCGTCTCCGACGAAATTCCGACGATCTTTTTTTTCCTCATTCACACAGTCGTCCGCCGATGAAAATTACTTTCCAGCCAAAGTTAGTTTCGTAAAAAATAAAAAGCTACACGAATAAATGTCTCCCCTGATTAAAGTTTTTCTCCTTTTTTTCTCCGATGCCGCAAGATCCTAAAGATTCGATCCTAAGATCCAGAAAGAAGATACTCGTGAAAAAATTATTTTCGTAACATCTGACAGATCTTGAAATGCATATCATATTCGAATATATGTATGACAGATTTTCGTAATTGCCATACTTAAATGTTATATTTCAATCTTATATTTCTTAAGAACATGAATTTTATTTATATTACATAATTATATATAATTATTTTAAAACTTATAATTTATGTTTAGTTTTATTTATATTATGTTTTAAATTCATGTTGATTGATGTTTTAAAAATTAGCAAACATTACATTTTTATTAAGCAATACTTTTATAATAATAAAGACGAATAGACATAATCTTTAATAGTTTAGTAAATATTGTCTAATTTTGCAATTTAAATGTTAAATAATTCATATTTACAGTGAATTATAAAAGTTCTAACAGTGCAGTGCAAACATTATTTATTTTGTAATTAGTAAAGTTTTTAAAAATTACATATTTTTTCAGAATATTTTTCTTTACAGGAAAAAACTTTTTTAGGCTAATATAGGCTAATATAAAAAAATATTAAATTAGCTATATTACTTTTTTCACTTATAATATAATTATAGAATTAAACTTTGTAGACAACATAGAAACTTTTGTAAAATTTGTCTCCGGGAAAAAGTATCGGGATCTATTTGCTGTTGACCATACCATACATTCCTTCGTCGCGAAAACGAATTCCGATTTACTTTCCAGTGACAAGATGAGAATCGCATGATGATGGACAGTTGAATTTGAAACGGAAGTGTGTGTAACAAGGGTGGTACAGATCGATTCCGGTTGCAGATTGAGGATCGGATAGAGCCGAGTCTCTCAACCAAGTATGAAGGACTTACGTATGTACGTTGAGATATACAGACATGAAAGGAAATTGAATAGTGCTTTCACTTGACACACAGGGAGGTAAATCCGAAGCTCTGTCATCGTTTACAGACCGACCATTTGGTTAAAGGGCCAATCTTGTCGATCAAAGCCACATGCACACGATGTCGCATTTATATCGATTTGAAACCGCATATCGCGTAACCGATATGCATGCGATTGGATCCGTTCGTCATACTAAGCAATACCCATAAATTATTTTGTTCGTATATCTGTACCATATCGACACCTCGAATCAAACATTGTAGTAGGTATAGATTTGTCTTGTTACATGATATTTGACTAAAATCTCTTGTATCTCTTTCAAGAGTTCAACATATGTGAAAGTGTTACTGATTGTAAATTTTATAATACGTATTATTAAGTATACCACAGTATAATTTATATTCAGTGATGCTATTATTACTGTGAAAAGTAACGTGTGTTTTTACAAATCACAATAATTAATATAAATAGTAGAAAGAAATAATAACAAATAGCGTTTAATATGATTATAATTTTATTAATCTACAATGTATTTCTAGCAGAGCACTTTTAAGTGTAACATATGCATTAATTTTAAATAATCACATCATGTCCCATAAAAGAATTATTGGCAAGTACAAATTGTTTTACGAAGCCGAAGGGAATACGGCCAATTTTAATAATATTAAAATGTCCATCATAAAAATTAAGTCAGTGAAATTATATGTTACCTGAAATTCGGTCGTTCAAAATTTAACAATTTCAGAATTGTATAAATTAAATATAATTAAACTATAACATTTTATTGCCAATATTTTAATAATAAATTTTAATAATAACACGATGTATTATTACAGGTGCAATTTCCCTTTTGATTTTCAAGTTTTATTTTATAGATAATAATATTTATAA
The DNA here is from genome assembly GCA_021460005.1 of Tetramorium alpestre. Lineage (NCBI taxonomy): Eukaryota > Metazoa > Arthropoda > Insecta > Hymenoptera > Formicidae > Tetramorium > Tetramorium alpestre. The sequence continues at coordinate 300,475 of JAJVSH010000038.1, read as the reverse complement.
TATTTTTATTACATTGTTACCCCTCTAAAAGCATATTTTTTTTTTACATTGCAGAAATCAATATGTCCACTACAGAATCGTGCGATGATGATACGAGCCCGACATGCCGGCCAAGGTAAGAAAGTTTTGACGTAACTAAACATGGATTACGTACTTTTAAAAACTAAAATAGCTCTATTCACATTTCATTCATAATAAAATGAAAAGCGTAAAACCTTAATTCGTTTTACCGTCCGTTTGCCGTCGGCAATTTCGTGTTCGGCTTATGCCACGATAATGAGAGAGCCATGAATTTCATGGAAAGTATAACTCTTCCGCGGCACGTCAGTAATTAATTTAGTGTAAACGCAACGGGATATTTAATCAGACGGCGAGTTAGCGGTTCGTCTCTCCTTCCCTCTCTTTCTCTCTCCTAATTAAATAACAACTTGCCGAGCATTAATTACAATAATACGATTGTCCGAGCTTAGGACAATCTCACTTTGCGAGAACCGCGAATAGTTACGAGAGTGTGGATGATGTATGAGATAATATATACTTTCACTCGAGAACAAACTTTGCGGTGATCATTGTGTGGTAACAAAATGCCGCATTATGTCGTGTTACTAACGTGTCGTAGTTATAATATTTGTTATAATACTGAATCGATTCAACTTAGCGGTAATTAAAATATCTATGTAAGTTTGTGTAATTGTATGCACGCGCGTGTTTATATAATGTGTTATTAAAATATTTATACAAAATGATGTTAAAAAATATCTTATAACATAAATATGTTTAGAACGCGTTTTAAGTTCCGTAATGATGTAGCTAACGCGTGCATATTATATTTCAGTAAAAAAAAAAAGATTATGCAAATATTTTATAACAAAGCAAGAACAATACATTATAATATGATACACCAACAAAGCAAGAACAATACATTATAATATGATACACCAACAAAGAAATTTCATATATTTAATTTTTTAGAAAAATCCGTAAATTAATGTAACTTCTATTACTTATTTCTTTTAAACTGATATTACATATAACTAATACAATTCTCTTTCGAATAAAGCATATTTGTACTATCCTTTGTCTGTATTATAAATTATAAGGAAAACAATATTTAAATGCGAATTTTAAACTTTGTTTTCACAAATATTTTGACTAAAATTTAATAGATAGCATGTCTATCTCTTTATGTGAAAAACGTTATAAATAATAATATTGATAATTAAAAATAATAATAATAATATTGCATAAGAGCTGCTATATAAAAAGTTTGCAATAAAATTGATGTAATTACTAGAAAGAGAGTAATAAGTGTTGTAATAGTCGAAACCTCATTAGTCTCCAAATTACATTTCATGTAAAAAAATACAAGGTTGTTTGATACAATTTATTGATATTTATAATTTATTTATATTCTCTTTTCTTTTCTTAATACAAGTTTAAAGTGTGAGATATTTCAATGCGGAAATATTGTTCATAATTTTATTAAATTGTAAGTTATGAGAATTTATGATTTCTCACCCGAGGCTATGCAGTACTTCCCACGTTAACAGTATGCTGGAAGTCAATAGCAAAGCTTTGACCGAACCTGAGGTATTAGCTTCTGTGCCACAGCTTTTGCTAATCCGGACTCATGGACGGAATTTGCAGTTGACCCGAATCCTCTTGTGAAAACAAAAAGAAAACCAAAGTTAAAAACAAAAACAAACGAAAACAAAATCTGAAAAGTGGAAAAAGAATGGGAAAATTATCTTGAGGAGCATCTGCTTTAATTTCTATCGAGAAGAAATCAAGTTGGGATACAATGAATCTTATTTTTTAAAATTATACATATAAACCATGTATAAATAATGTATTAATAATATTGATAATTATTGTAAAAAGATATTTTAATAAATCTATTTATTTTATAATGAATAACACAAAGGAGATATTTACAATAATTTAATATATAATGGATTTAATATTATTTTGTTGTACGTAACTTTAATGTTCGGTGTTTAAAGCATTTAATGATGAGGTCAATAATGATTAAATTTCTTTTAATGACATTTTCTTATGATCATAACCACAATGCGTAATCAGCAGATACATACGTGTGTCAGTATAAATGCGGCTATTAATAAAAAGAATGTGGATGTATCTTTTGAGGGCCCAAAAATAATTTTTCAAAAATTAATTTGTTAATTTGAGAGTTTATTATAAAATTAAAATTCACGAATTTGAGATCTAATCATTTCTTTCAAAAAATCTTTTTATATACTTTACTAATAAAAGTGTTAATATAATATTGAATATATTAAAAATATTAAATGTTAATATATAACACTGTAATAATATGAAGCAATATATTAATATATAACATAACATCAGTTTATTAACAATTGGAGATAATTCTCAATTCTCAGTAAAAGATTGTAGCAAAAATAATAAAATATGATTTGACAGACTTAGGCCGTTAATATTTATTGCATGCACTTTATTATCTTAATTACATTGTTTTAATCATTTTCAGATATTACAGAATATAATATTGTATATAGAGCATGTCACAACTACAGAAACATAGAAGCGTATAATATTGCGAAAAGTTTTTGATTGTCATATCAACTTTAGTGAGGGGCAAACTCTGGTCATCTCACAGAAATTGGCTTTTATTATATAATAATGCCAGCAATTAGCGCCGATTACGCGTTTACGTATAATTGCAATGAGAATACGCAATGAGAATGAGTTGTGATTAATACGCTTCACATATTATATTGCTTTACGTAACATTTTTAACATGTAAACAACATGCGCGATAAACACATGACATAAAAGTAGGATATATACATATTTTTTTACACGAAAACAAATAAACAATACATATATTTTGTCGTATACGATTCTATGTTATCTTATCTGACATGTGGCATATTATAACATCCGTTGATAAATAACTATATAACTAATGATAAAATAACTGAGAAACTTTAAGCAGAATAAAAACAGAATAAATAACAGAAATAAATACAATAGACAATTCTTATCGTTTAATATAATTATAGTTATATGAAAATTTTCTACCGCATTTTGGATTACTTTCAAATATATTTAAGCGTTAAATTATTGATCAATTTATTATTTTCTTAATTTTCATACTATTTCTGATATGCATTGCAAAATCATAAAATCATAATTATAATTATGAATATGATCAAGGATTTAGTAATAATTTATTTAATTTCAGGGAGAGCAGAATTCATAGCGTTGCTCTGCCAATTAGAACTTCTCTGCTTCCGGAACCACCACGCACCGGAAATGATGGACCACCGCCAATACCACGTCGACATTCTGCCACGCCGGCGGTAACAAATTTTATTTGTTTCTAATTACCTTTGGTGTGGTGAATTAGTGTTCTATTTAGATTTAAATATAATACTTTCGCTCATCGTTTTTACTTAAATGTGTTTGACATTAAATATCATATTTAACAAATCTTGATAACATTTCATAAATAAAACATCTTGCCCAGCATTACACACAAATTATTCATTACACTTATTACTTATTTATCAATATTATTAATTTATACATTCATTATGTTTTATAACAAAGATAAACGGATTGCAACGATATAAAACTTTGGAAAAAATATATAATTGATGTAAAATAATACTAGAAAAAGATTATTTCTTGTTCGTTATTATAACATGGACTTGGAAAAAACTTTACAAATTTATACAATTCGTTGATACTTCCCATATTAGAAAGATGTTAAAAATTTGAAAAAATAAAATAGACATAATTTGATTATAAAAGATTATTTAATATAATATTATACGTGTACTCGCAATGTTGGGCATACATCAATTTTCAAAAGAATATTAATTGCTAAAGCATATATTCATAGTCTGTCAGCTACCTATTGTAATATAAACGTTGTACACATCGAACAATTGCGAGATATTAAAGAGGAAGTTGCTAGTTGATGATTAAGGGAGAAAAGGAGATGGCGAGGCAGAAGACCAAAAGGATTTTCGAACTTCGTATCTCCTCTCCTCCTCCTACGCAGGTAAGTTTGGAAAGTTACCGCATGGTCGGTATCCCAGCGCACCACATAATCTCGACACCTTAAATCACGCGACTAAAGCCCGGTAGTTAGTGGTATGCCGCTACTTTGCGAATTAATATCAGTGGATGAGAAGATTGTCCGACAAAATTAAAATCCTATGTCAAAAGGGATTTTTGTAAAGAAATGATTGCAAAAACACAGAATGTACTTTTTGCGATAATTTATCGTGCTATAGTAATATAATTATCATTATCCACAAAAATATGGTATTATCGTGAAGCGAACATAAGATACAAACAGCACAGATAAAAAATATGTGTGTGAAAAGATATATGATTTGTTTTTCTAAATTACATACACTGCTTCACAAAAATTTTAGACTTATAGGACACTATATGTCTTATTTTAAATTTATTTTATTTTATTAGTAGTTATCTAATAAAACATATGGTTTTAGGCTAAAACTATATAATAATTATTGATTTAACAGAAAAGAAAAAGCCATGAAATTCGGCATTGTGATAGGTACATACATGACACCTTTAACACACATTGGACATATGCAACACGGCATTCATTAACATTGCAAGTATTAATTAGCATTTTCATATATTCTATATTCTAACTACTTTTTTTTTGTTTTAGTAACAAGAATAAACAATTTAATTTTACCAAATGTGTTATAATATTGTGTTATATTATAAATAATTATACATAGATAGAATTTATTTACTATGTATATTTTTAGATTTGCATGTTTTATAATTATTAATGATAGTTATTAATGATTTAAAAAAATTTTCTTAAAACTTGAATAGATAATAAATTAAATANATAATAAATTTTATTATATAAGCTATTTTTGCATGAAAATTTTATAAGGAATACTTTTATANNTATATATANATANNNATAT
>JAJVSH010000038.1:267785-295217 GCA_021460005.1 Tetramorium alpestre | reverse complement strand
ATATATATAATAAAAACACACACACACAATTACATTGGATTTATTATTGAAAATTAAAATCTTCTTTTTAATATATTAAAATGTAGTGTTAACTGAAGTATCATTTGATAAATTTTTGTCAAAAATTTGCGAATTATAATGATATTCAAAATTTCGAAAATCATGTTATAAAATCAGTGAAAGTACTCGAGGTATTAAAGCGTGATTCACGCGAAGAAAGTTTGCCGACGATAAATGCTTGAAGCTAATAAACTTGCATGTTGCTTTACGTGTGTCAACAAGGCAGTTAAACTTGATGCTTGTCTTCGAGCGATGATAAGCGTTGTAACTTTGTGCGTAACTTTCACGTCGATTTACGCAAATCACGTAGCTCATTGCCACAGAGAATTCTCATTACGAACGGTGATGTTTCCACGTCAAATTACAGATCTGTTTAGGTAAAGTCAATATGAAACTTTTCGTCAAAAGCAAAGTCTATTACATGAAAATTACATGATCGTATAATGAAAAAAGCGCGAGAATTAGAACAGAAGCAAACCAATTACGAGAGGTTTAAATCTGACAAATGTTAGTTTAATTTTTAATTTGCAAATATTATTATATTATTAGCATTTTACCAATGCTATAAGTGATGCTATATGCTCTGATTACATTGATATGAAAGCAATAATTCTTGATGTATTAATTTTATCGATGTGTTAATATGTTTATTTTCTATTGTTTCTAACAAAATAACAAAGCTTTAAAGTTTTCATCTGTGCATCTTACAATTAGATTAAAAGCATAGAGATAAGAATCGTGCGCTACTCTTGACGCAGGTAGCACCACCTCCGATTCCACTGAGGCCACCGGCGATTCCAAAGAGAAGCAAGAATGAAAAACCTATACCGCTGCAACTAACAATCAGGCAGACCAATCAAGTGACTCCTTGTAAGATGAATGATTCTTCGTCCGCACCTTCATCAGGAATATCAGCTGCGTGGAACAGCATGGACTCGACAAATCAAAAACTTATAAATTTGGATCCCTTCAGAAATCAGAGTCAGGCATCGCAGGTAATATTAACTATCTTATATATATTATTTTTAGTTAAATTCCCGTAAAACTAACAGACTAGACATAATGTAACTATTAATATCTTTTACAATTGAGTCCGAAATTGAAATCAAATTATGAACTTAAATACAATACATTTATAAATTCCATTATTAAAAAATATATTTTTTAATAATATGAATACTAAATCGAAAATGGATTTTTAATAATATCTATATTTTAAGAGCTCACGCACTAATAAAAGAATAAAAAACAGATAGTTTTATTCTATTCAGTAATCAGGTTCGACAAATCAATAATGATTCAGAATATAGGGCTAACGAATCACGCTAGTTGTTGGTGCTTCTTTCAATACTTAATATAAAATTAACATTTACTACACACAAACCTTTCGACCCTCAAATGGGGTCATCTTCAATGTGACACAAAATATAAACCTATAATCTATTTTAACATTCCTTTCCGTTTGTCTCTTTATTCTTAAAATTCAACTTAGCTATTCAGGTATCTTTTTCGGTCCTTTTGTCACTTTACTTAAAAAATTCAACCTTTTGAACATTTTCCTCAGTCCGTTACGTTCGGCCAGACAACAAGTAGTAACTTTCGGATATGATAATGCGACAACGTATAACAGCGTTTTTTGCGGTAGATGTATGGTAAAATAATCAACGGTAATGTTAAGATAGATTTAAGTTTATATTTTGTGTCACACTGAAGATGACCCCATTTGAGGGTCGAAATGTTTTTTGTGTTTAGTAAATGTTAATTTTATATTAAGTATTGAAAGAAGCACTAACAACTAGCGTGGTTCATTAGCCCTATATTCTGAATCATTATAGATAGTTTTATATTTTTATGAAGTATCATTAAAATCTATCGATTTGTTGCTTTGAAAAATTAATTTATTTAAATCGCATTAAAATTTTTATTTTATTCAAGATAGAGTTCGTTTATATGAATTTTCTATGAGTTGCAGGATTACTTATTGAATTATGGCGGAAAGGAATCGCAGGAAACGAAAGAGCATAACAATTTTGTAGTTGACTTCAAGCAAGCGAATTTCCAGGAAGGACGTAAGCTCGCGCAAAATTCAAGCTTCGAGGAGTTGCAAAAGGTCTCCGTAGATCTCGAGAAACGACTTCACGAGAGAATTATTAAGAGCGCCGAAGCGAAGTTCGAGGATCCAAATGGTCGTCAACGACAGGACACGATGTCGCGGAATAACAGGTAATAAAAATATGTTATGAGATTTTATATATTTATAATCTTTTTCAATACTACGATTGTATATCTTATTTTACATATTGTATATATTACATACTTTTTCGTCTAAATTATTCGATATCGCCTCCGCCATATATGTATATAAGTATAGAGCTATTTCGTCATGCTTGGCGTCGAATATTTATTTTCAGTAGTTTCTGCGTAAAAACTACTTGAATGCAGGATTTTATCGTGTATTCGTATACAAGTTGATACTATGTCAATTCGGACCGACAGCAGTCAAATATTACAGACATTACGCTCACATTAAGTTCGTTAAACGAAGTTAAGTTTCAGATTTTATTTCCATTATAAATCTGTAATGAGAATACTTGAGCATCCTTGAATCCACCAATAAACACACACTTCTCTATTATCCCAGCATCTCTCGTTCAGAATCTTTAGTTAAAAATACACATATAGAATAATAACAAGACAATATAAAAATATCTTCAAAAAAGTACGTGCTTATTTATTACGACGAATTTATTTGTATATTTGTTTAAAATAAATATTATAAGCTCCACTTTTTTATTTTTGGTGATTATTTTTTAAATGATGTTTTTATCACAAGAAATTAATTTCATCTTTTCAATCAGAAAACAATATTCTTCAGTATTTTATTTTTATACATATTTTAATAATTATTAATTTTAAGTAATTGATAAATTTCGCGATTTATTGACTATAAACCTAACATAAAAACGTAGTCAATATGTTGTATGAAAAATAATATACTTTTAACTTTGCTCACAAGAAGTTTTCTCCTTTTCATAGACAACAAGTGTCAAAATTTGCGAAAGAGAACGGTAGCTGCGAACAGAGAGAATCACCTGAAAGCAAACCCCGGGAAGAAATGGGATTATCGCGAAGGGAAATTTTTCAAAAAGATGAATTGAAGTACGCAACAATTGTGACTTCCAGCCGCGAGCGACGGTCGAAGTTCGAGGAGTTGCAGGCGGCCTCGAAGAATCTAGAGAGGCGTTTACACGAAGACGACGATTATCGTCGACGTCAAGAGATGGAAAGACGCCTAAGCAAGGATAGACCACCCAGGTACAAGTAGCCTCTACATAGCCTCCACCTTAGTTTCGTCGAACTGTTCGTTCGCAGAACTTCATAATTCTCATTTGAAAGCGCTCGTAAACGGATTAATTAGATGCGCAATAAACATAACTGCGTAATTTGTTGCATTTAGGTATGAAGACTTGGACGGAATCCCGCATGAATTTGACAAGCGTTACCATGGCGAGCAAAGAGCTTTAGAACAGCAGCATTCAATAATGCGAAGCAAATACGAGAGTGACATGGAAAGGGCTAGGAATATTCTTCAGCATAATCTGAGAAAGGAGCGAGCCGTCGGCGGCGGCGGTGGTGGCGAGAAACTCGAGAAATTGCCGAAAGCAACGCAGACGAATCTACCACCACCTCTGAGTGGCATTTGTCAGAGTCCCGTACCGAAACCTATCAGCGTCCGGCAGGACAGCAACGTTTCCTCAGACAGTTTCAGTCAAACCAGCTCGCCCAGTTACACCTGCAAGACAATGGAAGCCCCCCTTCTGCCTCACAAGCACGGGAAAGTCCCAGGTATGTTCAAACTTTACCAAAAGCTTACCGAATGGTTGTCTTAAAAGGTGTTATTGTTAGCGAAGAACTAAGAGAAGCACTAGGATAAATATTGTTGATTGCGATTTCTGCCTCACGTTAGATACAAAAACTTGAATTCTAGCTGTGTAATAAAGATTACTTTCATGAACATGGAGCATAAGATTGTATGATCCAGTTTTTGATCTATGAATTTTAAATAACGCATAAAGAACCAATTTTACTTGACTTATTTAATGAACAACTAGTGGATGAGTATTTCGTAAATCAATCTCTTTATAATTTCCGGCGAAAAAAAAAACAATTCGGTCAATCCTACATTTTAGGAGTTATTCTTTGATGAAAGATTTTTCCAATAGAATTTTCTTCTTATGATATTTTTTTACGACACTAAGGATTGTCCCTTGAGCTTTCGCGTTTCTGTGTTAAGATAGATATGACATAGTGCATCCTTTCTCCCGCTTTGTGACAATACTCCGCATAGTTCTTCAAATGTTCAACGTAGTCCATGATCATAGTGAGCAAACTATTTCAATAAAATTCCATCATATAAGTGGTGATAATATTAAAACGAGATCGTAACACTTTATAACACTTATAATATAACACTTATAATATTTACGTTTATCTATAAAAATTAAATCAGATTACAAAGGATTAAAATATAAGGGAGGCGTGTTTTATGACGTACTTCATGATAACAGGATACATCCTTCTAATTGAAATTTCTTCTTTATATTCCGTTTCTCTCGCGAAGCTCATTTTCTTGAGAACGACAAATAAACGTCATGGCAAAACGCGACAACTGAGACGAGATGGAAAACTTTTTCTGTTCTACAGCGTCATCTTGTTTTCTTTCCTTCTTTCTATCCCTTTCTCGTTGCTATATTACCGTTAAAGCAATTTATCCAAGAGGAGTAAAAAAAGTAAAATGTTTCCCATCGCGAAATTCATCCATAAAAAACCTTTGCGCTTTTCTTCACGATTTGTAAAATTTGTATCTTGAGGAAGAGTCTTATTAACAAATAGATAACAGAGAAATCCGTAATCGACCTTTAACGATTTTCTAGATAGAGCCTTAGTGTCGGAGCCTGATAACTCATCTGGCAGGCCGATAACTAAGTCTACGAGTACGCCGGCCAGTTTGCAGACGATCGTCAGGATGCATGGAAATAATAGTTCCTTACATCATAAAGTAAGTGTTTAAGTGTTTAAACTTTATTTTCGTCAGCACAAGCAAAGAGACGAAAATAGGAATATGTATTCTTACGTTATAAAATTAGATATATTATATTTAAATTTTATAAACACATTGTGTAAACACAAATTTAACTTCGTGTCGCACTCGCCGTTTTTGATTTGTTGTGACATTTTGCGAAAACATGTATTTTGAATTCTTGATGTGTCTGCTCAGATAATCAGGGACATGACTGGCAGCCACTACATGACAACAGGAAGGTTACGTTTCAGATCTGTGCAAGTTCTGCTTAATATCGTTGTCCTTTTGGCCATTGCCGGTGGTTTAGTCGCATATTTCAGAAGTAAGTGAAGCATTTCTCACAATCTGATTATAATTGAAATATTTTTTATGCAGCACGGTGCAATATCAACAAACAGTTTAAACTGACGTTAAAGTTTAAAGAATCGGAAATTTTAATATCGCCGAAATATATGCAAGCGTTAAAAAGTGCGGTTGTTTTTCCGATATAAAGTTATAAATAATGCAAGTAAAGTTGAAAAACATCGCGATGCAAATAACGATGCGTGGTATTTGGCCGGAATAAACACGCTTATTAAATCCTTCGCACGCTTTAATATGCGTGCATGTATTACAACGAGCTTCGCGAGGCTGAAAGATCAATAGTTCCATGAATTCTAATAATCCACTTGATTTCAAATGTCAACATTATCTCGGTAATAAATGAAAGACCTGTCTCATAGAGCTCTTTCCATATCTTGAAATATGCTTTTAAATATGCTTTTATATTTTTTACTTTTATAATCGAATAAATATCTTGTGCACATTAAATTTGCAGTCGACAAGTTATATCAATATATCTATGTAATAATCAACAAAATTACAATAGATATGATGATTTAAAACAAGGATTGAATACTGAAATAATTTTAGCAATTACATATTGTTTATTTTATTTTTATGAAATCGTAAAACTGAAAACCTTTAATTATACCGATATTGCAGATAATACCTACTTCAAATACTGGTAAATATAACCGAAATTTTCATAGCATAGCAATGTACACAATTTTTTGATAATACTAATAATACTAATAATCCCGGGATTACTGTCATTTCATTACTGAATGCCGATATTAATTAATCAATCAGATTCGTAATATTCTCGATGTACATTTTACAAGAGGAATTACAAGAAAGAAATATTACACATAAATTAACGCACATAGTAATATGATTAATTAAAAAAGAATTAATTAAAGTTTTAAATTTGTATACTTGTATACAAAATTGTTGTACACTTTACTTCCCTTAATCTCTCTTTTAAATATTTTAAATTGCAATTATAAATAAAAGCTTTTGCTGTATTAATGCTTTGATGTAATATGTTACAGTGGTATAACATTCAAGTAAAAACAAATAATAATACTGCAACTATATAAGATATCAAAAGATTATATATATGTATACATGTATAAATATTGATATTACACTTTAGCGATATTCAGGATGTGAAAAGAAAGATGGCATTGAATGTTCAAAAGATTGATAATTGAATTTTAGAGTGTACAAACTCGATTTTTATTTAATACTTAACTAAGTGTTACAAACTTTTCCGCGAAATGTACACGTCCGTTCGCGAGGGTGTCCGTAAGTCGAATTTCTCGTTTAACCGCTCCAGCTGGATGAATTTCTCGTCCTTTTAGAAAAGTGTGTCTTTCCCGAGTATACTTTCTTATATTAAAACGAGCAACTCATTTCTCTCTATTATGTATTCGTAACGCTCAAAACGTTCTCGTGATAAAAGACATTCGAATTTACAGATAAGTTAACGAATTAATTCCCGATAGTGTTAGCGATATGATCGTTATAATACTGATATTCAGTCGGCTTTTATTTCAATTATTATGTAAATATCGGTATTCAGGCATTTCTATATACTTTTTAATCTTTAATATAAAATACAGAGTAATATTAGGTAACTTCGTGGTGTGTGCCACGTGTCTGCAGTTGACACGTTAATAATTACAAAAGTTTGTAACGTACACATCCCGTCTGCCCCGCTAGACGCCCGGAACGTGACCGTTTTCAACACGAAGGTATATTGATACTTCTTGACTCGAATGCGACAGATCTTTCAAGCCGACATGACAAATGATTTAACTTATATGTCTCATGTCAGTTTCTTGTCAGTGATTTAATTGACGACACGAAAATAAATTACGAAGCTTTCATGATGGCATCATTAATGAATCTTCCTTGCATCAATGTCTATATTTTTTCGTTAAGTAGCTTATCCTGAAAACGACTTCAAATTGGAGAGTCGAACGATTGTTCCGATCGATGACATTAAGCGTTTCATGATCGAAGATAAAAATCCAGCTCCGGGAGTGTGTCTACCTATCATCGTGACTTTCTGCCAGCAACACAAGGTACGACAATTGAACTCCTGTTTTAAATATACATTTACTGCCATGCGAGTCGATAGATCGGAAAAGTTGGTATGAGCAAAATGCAAAATATTTAGTTATTTCATGTAGAATGTCCAGTTGCTAAAATGTAGGATAAAGAGAAAGAGGGCTTGTTAACTCTTTCACCCTCCCTCTCTCTCTTTCTCTCACTTTTTGGAATCCACGCGAATCCGTGTTCTCGAAACATTCGACGCATTTTAGCAGCTTGTAGAGAAAGCCGCTTATTCACGATGATACATATTACGCTTTTCTCGAAAGAGGGTTGGGTCACCTTCCGAGAATTTAAAATAATTTTATGCACGGAATGTGCGCGTGGGTGCCACACCGGAATTCACTCTAGTATGCAGCATTGTAACCGTGCCACTTGCCCTCGGCGGCAAAATACCGACGAGTAAGAGTGACAACGTTACTTTCTCCCTTCTACGGCGAAACGTCCTTACATTAGAAACAGCCGTCGACGGTCGTAATTTCGATGCGTCCGCGCTCCTGAATACATTTTCCACTTACTTTTTCCCCTCTATTTCGATGGTCCGTGCTTGAACCATGTATGTTTTAAAATTCAAAAGGCATTCACGGTGTAGTCGTGCGTTTGGAATTTTTCTGAATACGTACATGTCTGAGTACGAATGAGATTGAGCGGCGAAGATCGTGGAGCAGTGTTATCATTAGAGAACTTAAGAGGAAAATCTTATAGTCGCAGTAATAACGGTATCTGCGCGGTCGAATTTTGTAAATCATTAAAAATTAATTTGAAATTTTGGTATCAAAATTTGATATCGGAGACATCAAATTTGGAAATTTTATATATTGATTCTTAGTTAATCGTGATGAAACTTTACGAATATCTCTTTAAGAACATCTCTCAGTCAATTAATTTTCATTTATTCTCTTTATACTGTAACCTTCAATTTCAGATTCGAATTGCTGCCTTTTAATTAATACTCTTGTTTGATTCTCCTGCGCAGATAATGTTTCGCTTTATATACGTGCACAAAGCGCGATTTACACTGACATTGTAATTTTGAGGCATGATTTCTGATCATCGCAATTTCAACTTACAGGTTCCATACAATTATACCGTGTTTCCAAATTACATGGGCAATTTCGGACAGCGGGAGGCTCAGCACGAGCTGGAGCTTTACGACGCTATCGTTGACGTCAGATGTTACGAACTGGCTGCTCTATTCCTGTGTAGCGTTTTCGTGCCAAAATGCGGTACTCGAGGTCGCATCGTACGTCCTTGTCGCAATCTTTGCGATGGTAACTATAAATTATTTGTCATTTTATTTAGAGTCTGTTTCACTTTTAATTAATTACGTCGAAGTTATTTTTTTATTTTATAATTATTTTGTTTCGCTCACAGTGTTAATGTAATATCTAAATCCTTTTCGTATTTTTATACAATACATATGATTCACTTGTAACAGAATATAGATCAATATGTGTACCATTATTGTCCGACAAACCATAAATTGCAAACGTAAGCCACAGTAGATGCATTAACAGTAATGGTTAATACCCGATCTTAATAGCATTTGATTGCACTGTTCAACATGGTAAAATTTATGTATTGGATTTAACTCCGTTAAATCCTATCGCTATATTTTCTTAAATCTTATATAACATTAGCTACTTAATAGTCCTAAGCGGATAACAAATTCTTCGATCGATTTCAGAGACCATAAGGCGCTGCGGTTTCTTTCTCAATGTTTTTGGCTTGTCTCTCCCGGAATATTTGAATTGCGAGCTTTTCCCGGAGAATCCGATTTCCGACGAGTGCATTGGGCACCATGAGGTGATCGAAGCGACAACAAGAGCCAAGGAACCCGGTAAGTGACAGTGAATTCAACACTTTCACCACTTGAATCCTAGCTTGCGCTATTTTTGCATTGCTTACTCCATTGCATTTTTTGTCTCATTTTCAACATTTAGTTTAATTGTCTATTAGATTGTTTAAGAATCTGCTATAATTCTTTTATCAATGTGCAGAAGAGACAAATGTATAATTTAATTTATTTGACAGATATAATAAAAATGAGGGTATCACATAAAAAGAAAACGATTACTCGAATTATTCTAAACTTGATAATTGTGGAATTATAACAATCTGTTTAGTGCAATTGGACGATATTGAGGATGTGTTCCACTGAAAAATGATCTTTAATATATTTTTTATGCTCTAATGAATTTATTAAATAGCGTTAAACAAATCTATTAAGAAAAATGATTTCGTATGTTATTCTTAATTACTCTTTGCATTGAAATATTATTTGTTTGCTGAAAAATAACTTTTTTGTGCATATATCGTCAATTTTTTAATAATTATTCAATAATTTCAAGAAAATAATAATACATAAATATTCAAAAAATTTCTTATAAAATTTATTTGTTCTTTTCGGAATATCAACGAGATTAAGCAGCGTTAATCATTATGCACCGACACTGAGATTCCATTACACAATACGGTTTTGTGTATCGTATGCCTTTGCGCGAAATATTGTGGGATGAAGTATTATTTATGAGTTTTCTGTCCTTTTGTTCCACGCCGATTCGCGAGCGGACGTTAAATATAGGATGTGACCACAAAACGGAACTAATTGTTGACTAACTTGATGTCCTTTGTTCACTCTTCCTTTGATATCTCGGACTCTGTTTACGCTTAGTATTTCTCATCTTTTGTCTTCCTCTCACGTTTATGTTCTATTTCCTATTGTCGTTTGGCTTTCTCTCGTGAAATTTCCTGGATCCGATTGATTGGCTGGTTTGTCTTTCGAAACTTTCCTTCCTGAAGGAAATTTAATATTAGGTATTTCAGTGATTTTCAGTATTGCAATAGAAACTCTCTCGTGTTGGAAACAAAAATCAAATTAAGATAGGCAATTTAATGTATAATATAATAACTGTAGTGAATGTATAATTTATTTTTATATTATTTTTTAAAGTTAATTTAATAATTAAATAAAAAAAACTATATATAATTTTTTTATTTAACACTACAAAATACAAAATACAAAAAATTCATCTTTTTATATCAAATACTGGCAATAATATAACTACTTACCGCAGTGATTAATTGATAATGCAACTAACACTCTATGATAAAGAAATCATGTAAATAATGTGTGTTATCTCTATTTCTATAAAGTTTCAGGAATATTGTGGAATATTGACATACGTAACTTAAGGATTGATGTAACAAAAGGAATATTTTAGAAATTTTTAACACGCTATTCACTGAACTTAAAAAATAGTCACGTGCACGTCATATGCATAACGAGCATGACAACGGTGGTTAAAACCTTATGGAATGATTCGTGCGAAGAGAAGAGAGAATTAAACGACCGTACACGCGCTGCAATTTCCAAAGCAAATATTACGTAAATCGTGGCGACAGGCGTGGTGACAGGATTGATCGGAAATACTCGTCCCTCGTCTCGTAGTGAATTTAATTCGCGATTGGTGGATAGCGCCAACTGATAAAGAGAAAGAGAGAGAAAGAGAGAAAGAAGAAGAGAGATTCAGCCGCGTCCACGGTTAATTAAGATTGAATTGCGTTGTAATTACGGAGTCCATTCAATTGGACGAATTCAATATATTTTCAAGATTTCGGTTATTGTTTCTTGATTTTCCTTCTTTTCATACTTTTCTTTATTTCTTCGGCGGCGGTAACTTTTGATTCGATTTGTAAATTTCAGCAACTGCCTTTAAACGTAATTCTGTAAGTAATCTATGTAACAGTTGTTCAATAATATTAATTTTGTTTGTTTAATAACGTTGTTTGGACGGAATTTCCCAAATATGTATTCGCAAGCGGATCTAAATTCTTGAGTTTATTATAACGCGACCTGAAAGCTTAATATTCGACAAAGTAGGGAATCATCGTCAAAGGAAATTTCTGTTATTCAGTGTATCACGTGTACAGTTGAAGCACTGGAGGCAGCACATCTGTGCACGTTGTAATTACAAAAGAGGTTCAGCGACACCCTGTATGTACGCATACGTGTTCGCACATGCGGGGGCTATATCGCGATTTTGTGTACCCGAGCTATCGCATGTGTCACCGCTGATGGAATCTTAATTGCAAAATCCATATTAAACTATCGTATGACGGCCCATCTGCGGCGCCAAGCTGCTTTATTGAGTCGCGCTTGATGCATGTGTACATATCGCGTTTGACGCATATATGTGTGAAAGTATCGAACCGCAAGCGCAGGATCGATCGTGTCCATCGTAGAAGAAGACATATTGCGAAAGATAGGATGTTACGGCAGAGAATGTCGATAATGTTAATATCTCTGCGGAACGTAATATATTTCCGTAATTTTTAACGTGGTCTGTTGATACGTATATTGTTATCTTACATTTTCACATTTATTTTTCGGAGTAGACTAATATTTACTCCCATTTTAATATAAATAACATCAAAGGTTTTTTTATCAATTAAAATCTCTCTCTATTAATTTGATACATACTAAAAATTTAATTAATATTTATTATTGAAATTAATTAATTGAAGAAATAAATAATTATTTACTATAATATTGTTAATTAGAGTAAATAATAAGTTAATTAATTAAGGATATAATATATACTGTAAAAAAGTATATAAAATTATACGAAGAACAAAGTGCTTACATTTTATAAATCGTGTGATATTTAAACTTGTTGTTCGTATAATTTCGTGTGCTTTTTTTCAGTACATTACAATTGTTAGAAGATATGTGATTTCTATTCTGCTACGATTCGTTTATATAGTGTGCTCCACTGGCTTTCTGTGCGATATGACAAGGTGCATTCCACTTGATTGGAAGTGCGATGGTCATCTCGATTGTTCGGATCACACCGACGAAGAGAATTGCGGGAACTGCAATTCCAGACCGTTTTCGGTGTCGGCGTCATCCATGTTCGGCATGGTAATCAAGGGACCTTCGAATAAAACTATTCCTTCTGCGAAAAAATATTTTTCATTACACTGCGGCGAAAGAAGATGCATGTCGGCCAGTCATATCTGCGACGGAGTCATGGATTGTCCTTGGGGACAGGACGAGCGATATTGCCGTAAGTAAATCTGTATACCAAAAATAATATATAATATTATCAATATTAGTTTATACATGTATACAGTAGTCTAATTGAAAATAATTTTGTTAATTCAATAACACATTAATGAAGCAAATAATTTATTGAAACAAGAGAATAGCATATTTGTTTCTCTAACATTGTTATGGAATTAATAATATTATTTTCAATTAAACTATTTTGTTATATACAGTTAATGCTATTATTGTAACTGTCTTTTTCCTTTTTCTCCATTTTATATTTTGTAACTGTGCTTTTAATCAATTGAAAATTGCCGGAGATCTTTTGTACTGTAAACTATCGCCGATAGTTTATATATGAGAAATTATCTTATTAAAGAAATCTCTCGGTTAAATATCTCTAGCTTAAAATAAAATAATTTTTTTTTACATCTCTCTTTACGGTTTTCAAATAATAATAAAATATAAAAACTTCATTTATTCAACACTATTTTAATAATCAAGTAATAAGCGAATAAATTAACATATTGATAGTAATAAAATAAAAATAAGAATAAAATATACCTAAATTTTATAAAAGAAATTTTTAATTACTTTGAACTTTAATATATTTAAATTAATTTTTAGTTGTAAACTTAGACTGCTCTTAGATTTCAGTTTCATACTGTATCTTATTTTTTAGTGAAATTAAGCCATAGAAATGGGGACGTCGGCGAGGGTCGTCTGGAAGTATATCATGCTGAATTGGGAAAATTTATGCCGGCATGTGTCTCACACTGGGAATCAACGACGCCACAAGAGGTTTGCGCTATGTTGGGATATACGTAAGTTATCTCTCTTGATATGCCACTTGAAATAAAACATGAATATTATATAATGATCAAAACATGTCGTTTGTAATCGCAAGAAATCAATATATTACATTTCGTGACAACTCCATAAATCATATTTGTACTTTCAAATGATTATATATTTTCAAAAATGCGTTGAAAGGCATTATATACGCAATTGATTTTAACTTATTAATTTTACGCTTTGACATCAATAATGTTCTGTTATCTCGTTGAATAAAAAAAATATAACACAAGAAAAAGTGTTAAACGACAGATCTGATTGCATTTTCAGAGTTTCAAACGGATCTAAGTTGATCAACAACTTAACAACAATTAAGCATAGAAATTCAGGACATCATAACAGAAGTTTTAATTTGCTGGAGCAATTTCAAGGATGCATTAAGGATCGTGAGCCTTATCCCATGGTCCAACTTACTTGCGTTGAATATGGTAAATTATCGGAAAACTGTATAAGGAAATCGTTGAATCATAATAAAAAAGTTTTCCCAGGGTTTCTGCGACGTGTGATGATCGATTCTGCTACAGCTTGCGGCCGCAGACGTTACGTACACGAAAACACGAGGGTGAAGCGAATAGTGGGTGGTGTGGAGTCAGCCCCTGGTGATTGGCCATTTCTTACAGCCATTCTCGGTGGTCCAGAAGAGATCTTCTACTGTGCTGGAGTCCTTATTGCCGATCAGTGGGTATTGACAGCGGCTCATTGCGTTGGGAAGTAAGTAATTAACGCGAGATGAAATGTAAAATGCCATTTTTAATTATTTACAAATTCCTTATACTGTACATGTAAGGGAAATATCGCTTAAGGGAAATATCCTTTGAATTATTATGTATTAATAATATTTAATGGACAATTTCAAATATCAATTGATTTTCTGTAATTCGCCGATTATTTTAGTCATTCAGATGTATCCGGTTGGACGATACAACTTGGCATTACTAGGAGACCATCTCACAGTTATCTCGGTCAGAAGCTGAAGGTGAAAAGAGTCATACCTCACCCATCTTACAACCAGGGTGTTGCTCATGACAATGATATAGCATTGTTCCAAGTAAATATAATTTAATATTGATTTGTACTTGATTGGTACTTTATTATTATTGTGCGAAATATTTGAATCTTCTAACTAAATATGAAATCACAGTTATGGTTCAAATTTGGATGCTATTTTAAACTTTCCTTGCAATATTATATGCTCGTATTGTAGCTTGAGAGACGAGTTCAGTATCATGATCATCTGAGACCGGTGTGCTTACCGACAGCTGACATTGACCTTACACCTCATACACGTTGTACCGTTATTGGATGGGGCAAGAAAAACGATACCGATTGTAAGCATTATTTATAAATAAGTAAAGTTGTTTTCAAAATGTTTACTTATAATATATGATATGCAAATAAACAGCAGTACTTAACAAAAGATAACAATCTAATATAATAAAGGGAAAAATTTTTTTATGTATAATTATATGCACATATGTATATATATATATATTCTATATATTTTCCTACATATTTTTTTTCTTTTGTATAATTTTTATTCATATATATATATATGTATATAAATTTACATAAAATCAAGTGCACTAATTATTACTGCTTTATTCCAGCCTCTGAATATGAGCCAGCCGTAAACGAAGTTGTAGTTCCTATTCTGCCACGAGAACTCTGCAACATATGGTTAGCGCATAAAGAATTAAACGTCACCGACGGGATGATCTGCGCTGGTTATGAGGATGGAGGAAAAGATGCATGTCAGGTAAATTATTTAAATAATTTATTTAAATTCAAATATTTTATTTACGTATATTCAATAAATTGTAAAAATGTTATTTACATTTGTATGACAAATCGAAAATTATTTTTTAATATATTTTCTAAAAGTAAAATAAAATAAAATTTATTAAAGTAAACATTGTTATTTAAACTCAATTGTCTGATATTAATTTTTATTGTTAAATTATTTTAAATATTATATTTACAAAATATAAAAAAGTATCAAATTATATGTATATCTTGCAAGGAACAATTAATTTTTTGTTAGTTTTAAAATATTTGTGTCTAAAAAACGTGTTATTCATCGTTATAATTTTTTATTACAAAAGTAAAAATATTAAGTATTATAAATTTTTCAAGGGTGATTCTGGAGGACCTCTTTTGTGTCAGGATGAGAAGGATAATGATAAATGGTTCGTCGGCGGAATTGTCAGTTGGGGCATAAAATGCGCCCACCCAAAACTGCCCGGAGTCTATGCTTACGTACCCAAGTATGTAACGTGGATCCAAGAAGAAATGTCAAAGTACTCTGAGTATAACGACAATAATAATGGGAAAACGTCAGCTACCAAGTTGAGTAAAATATTTGCTCGGGAACATCAAAACAAATCAAACGGAAATGAGGGATAAACGTAGAACAAAGTAAACGCAGATATTTTCACATTTTCATCTGATGACATATAATGGAAAGAGAAGATATTGAAACCCAAAGTAATCATGGATTTTCCATCTGCTAATCTGCGCTCAGCGATTCCAGTATGCTCAATCAAAGGATAGTATTTTGTACACTCCTTGTGCAGTTATGAATGAAGAAAAGACAGCTGGGTATTAATACGAATCTCATTTTTTTTGGAATTAGTAAGCACAGAAAAATAGGACAAGTTGATAAATACATTGGACATTCGCTAAGCTAAGGAATGCTGGACAATAAATATCCACATATAACTGAATCTTTCTTCGAGCGATAAAATCAATTCAATTAAATCTACTAGTCGCAGGAAAACTATTTTTTTCTCATATTATAGACAAGTTATAAAAACCGGGATTGTATCATTGACATATACGATATATACTGATATTTATTACCGCAATTCTCAATTATAGTTTATTCAAGTAACATAAAATTTCATCACTTCACAATTTTTCGTAAGAAGATTTTATGATAAGCCACTCGAACAAGGGAAATGTGAGATAATCGGAAACATATAAATACTCTAAGATAGTCTACTTTGTAAGTGAAGTTATATACGGATGCCGAGAATATATTTGTGTATGTACACATAAGTTCAAATAATAAGCCATTTTCTAGGAAACTACTAGGTAACAGAGAGGATAAAAAAATGCCGATGTATGTACTTTTGGTACCAAGAGAAATAGGAGAAATTAAGGATTTGTGCACAAAAAAATCCACGCATGTGATGCGAGAAAAAGTATTTTGTATCGCTGCCGATTTTAGGACAGCTATGTATGGGCCACCAAGTGGTCGAAATCCTTCATCTATAGGGTGTGCGTTTAACGGCATTCAATCATATGAGTCGTTTGAATGATGTAAGTAATAATAAGTCATACCTCTTAAACAGCTTTATGACTATTATACCTATTTTATAAACCATGATTTAAAAAAATTCTTTTTTTTATAGTTATAGTAATATAATATAATTTTAGATTTGATAGAAAATAAAACAAATATAATATATAAGAAATATAAAGTAATTGTATTTTTTATTAAATATTTTTAGAAACATTATATTTTTCAAAACATAGATAATTTGGCTTACATTGCTATTTCATTCAAACGACTTACATATTTGTATGGCAATCATAGGAAATCTGTGATTTATAATCTTCATACAATTAGAGGAGAATTATAAATGTTTTTTTGAAATAGGTTTTTCGTTGATATATCGCACATTTGAAAAGAAAAGCTAAATGCTTTTCGATGGTTTGTGATATGCACAGTACTACACAGATATATTAATATTATCAGAAATTATATAATTTAGTATGTAATATTAAAGTGAGGAAAACGTATATGCTGAAGAAAACATATTATATACATAAATAATCGATAAACTGTATTTTTGTAAAGGAACGAGTTAAGCGCACACCCGCTAAGGGTAAAATATCGTACACGTATTGCATGAAATGCATTAGTGTACCATCACGCAAATATTTTAAATAATGCGCATACAAAGAGACAATATATCGTATATAAGAAACAAAACTATGTCTATGTGCTTGTCGATGTAAGTCGCACGCTATGCGCGACTAGATAGCTATCTGTAATTATAATAATTACGTTTGTTAAGAGCGCGTGCCAGGCATCCAAAATTACATAGACGCATGAATAAACGTAGATAGAAGAAGGGACATCGTTGCATACTATACATTTTTATCAGACGTGACAAATTCTGAAGTCACACAATTCAGTACCGCCATCCATAATTAAACATTCAGAACAGATCCAGTATTACACGAATACTGATGTGTACATACATACATAATTAAATTTGAAGATAGAAGAACTGCCACGATGAATATAGTAGCGTGTATTTTCATCGTATATCTCACTGCAAACGCTATTTGCCCGAAAAATAGCGTCGCAGTCTAAACTGAATTATTGGCGCTTATGTAATTTCGCCTGTCGGGCTCATCGCTTTGCAGCACTTATTTTACAGAAAGGTACGGTATGCAAGAAGTCTCTGATATTAGGCTGAGTTAAAAGAAAAATTAATGATTTAAATAAGAAAAAAGTCTTATTGCTATTATTACTTGGGCATCAAGTATAGATTTTAATATTTGTTATGAATAATAGAGATGTTTTTAATTCATTGTTATAGTAGAGATCCTTTCTGCATACAAGAACATGTCTAGGATTTTCATATATTTATAAAATTTATGAAATTTTTAAAAAGAATAAACGAGATATACGTTGAGCTTATTTCAGATAGTAGATTACAATATTGCATATATTTTCAATTGATTATTGTTGCTATTTGTGTGAAAAGAATTTGACATAGAGTAAAGAAACTCAACATTGTATACTCATTCAGCCTGCCGTATTCTAATTGAAGTATTTATACGTGCATCAAATATAATTATACGTACGTACATATTTAAATAAAATATGTAAATTGTTATACGTACATATGATGTTATAATGTAAACTTATGTAAGCATAAAAGCTTGTAGAATAGGGTGTTCGTAGCGCTGTTACTCGATATATAGATATAAGAAACATGTTGACTGAATTCTAGGGACAATACTCTGCACCAGCACTTTTTTGATCTGCACTAAGAGAATCGTTTTTCAATGAGTATACTTTATACGAGATATATCATTTAGGAGCCTTATTAATTGACTTAGACCTTTTCTAAGCAGTAAGACGAACAGTATTGTTGGCCACGATAACAACTAGTATCCAACTTGATTTATTTGCGAGTCTTTATTTATTAGCTTGTTATTCGAATTTTGCTCTATATCTTTTTCATGAAACTTTCTTCTCATCATTTATGATCGAAAAAGACATGACATATTTTTCTTTTCATCTCGTCTTAATGAAACAGTAACAATTAATATTATATTGCTTGTAATGCGTATAGAGCAAGTAATATTTTATAACGATTTGTTTTGGATAAAAAAAAAGAATGCTTTTTAGTATATACAAAAACATACAATAATAGTAAATTTACATGTTGCATATGTATTATCTGAAGATGAATCTATTCGTTTATTGCTGTATCTCAAACATCTAAAAATGACTTTATCAAAGACAAGAACTTTCAGACAATAAGAAAAAACTTGGACAATAATAGTCTTCCTTAGTATCCAGACAACAGTTTAGTTGTAAAAATGGATTATATATTAAATAACCGACAATACTGTGTGAGCAGACAATAAATAAAGTTAGGAAATGTTCCATGATGGACAATAAATTATTCATTAAGTATTACAGTAAGAAATTATTTATAAACTTAGGATATATGAAAGTGATTAGCTAATAATTAAAAAATGTATAGTTATAATAATCCATTAATTAATCTGCTAAAATTGTCGCTCATAATGTAGTAGTGTATTGCAATCAAGTAATCCATTAATTCATACAATATAAAAGATATATAAAACATTTTTTTATACATTTCATTTGTATTATATTATAAAAACAATATTTTATGTATATATAAATGCATTGTTTTCATACATAAGAACATATTCGAGAACAGTTAAGAATTAGACAATCAGGAATGGTGATATATTATTTATATAATTTTCTGTTATATCTTATTGAATAGTTAATGAGTTTTTTGTAATCTTCTCTGTTATATTAACCTGCTAAGTTAATAGACAGTAACTGCCACAAATATAAAACTTTTCTTATTTATAATTTATATTTACATTTTTTCTGTGTATGTATAAATTTATCCTGTTTTTTTTATATTGCAAATTAATAATTATTATTTTTATTTTATATTTTATTTAGCTTTCTAAAAATACCGATTTTATGAAAATTAAACACTATAAAGAATATATATTATTGTTAAAATTTTGTATAAAAATATGTTACATATTTATTATATTATATTTTATTACATTATAAATAATTATATTTCTTAAATGTACTATATTAGCATTTTATATTACTATTTTGTTATTGTTTCTTATATTATACATTATTAGTATTTTATAAAAACATAAATATTTCTGAAACAGCAGATGTGCATAAACAGAATATTGTGATGAAATGTAAAGTCAATGGTTTACATAGGTCTATGTATATTATAATATATGTACATATATTTACAGTCAGATAATACGAAGTAAGAAAATAGTCAATACTGTACGTAATGTATTGAAACAAAAATTAGTATAAGATTTTATAGTTACATATTAATATATTAATAATAAAATTAAATTCGACGTATAGAAATTTAATTAGAAATTTAATACGAAGAATTAATTTCATTACGTATATTTTAGTGCCAAGTTAGAAGTAGAAATGTAAATTTATTTTAGGAACATTTTCTAAATGACAATTTAGAATTTAGATTTTTAGTATAGTTAAAAGAAATTTCATTAATCCTCCATTATATAATATAATATTTTTGTTGCATACAACCGATTTTTAAATCCTACAAATTACACGGGAAAATGTGTAAATATTTATATGAATATTCACAAGAATGTCAAAAGTTTATTTTATCACAATTTAGTATTTTATAATAATTATATAAAGGATTATATTATAGGTTTTAGACAAAAATCCGAAAAATTTTATGTGCTAGAACTGTTCGAGGTAAAAACTTTAAGTTCAAAAAATTTGTACAATTTAAATCAGTAACTAAATCATTAGATGAATTTTTAATATTTAAGATTCGATTATTCAAAGAATTTAAATGTCAAGTAAAATTCTGTTTGCTTCAATTTATCAATTTCCTTTTGAAAATCGAAAATAATATGATCTAAATGAAGAGCATTAGATATAATATAAAGAAATATAAAGAAGAATATAGCTCATCTATTCAGTTTTACATGTTTACATATATACAAATAATATTAGCAAAGAAAATTTCTAACATGAGTTATTCCAAAAATGATTTATATAATATTGAATATGCGTTAAAGACACTAAAATGTCATTAATCGCTAAATTTATAAATTGTTTTCAAAGCTGTATTTTGAGAATTCAAGAATCTAATATCCATCCAATTTAATATCCATTAATTTAAAAACACAGTTGTAACGTTATAATTTATATATAAAATGAAAAATTTGTTAGATCTTCATATATTGTTTTTAAATAAATTGTATTATATAATGAAAGTAAGTTTCGCGCAATGTGCTGCAATTATAATTAGCGAGCTTTTGAACGGTTATTTTTACGCTATTCTCGTTCATCGAAAAAATGCGTGTAGTTTTATAAAGTAATCTCTTACGCTCCCGTCACTTGCTCGGGAATGATCCTAAGCCTTGGCTAAGTATTTGTTCGTATTGAAGATGTGGAGAATGACTGCGCACAAATACAAGTCTTTATTCTCTCTCGCGTGAAGAAGTATTCTTTCTAAAAGATACTATGAAAAAATGTATAACTACTCCTGTGAAGTCAATGTTGGATAGTAAAGTAGTGTAAGAGATATATGTATCGTATATATAAATCGTCGCAAGATGTTGCACAAAGATTAGAGTAAATACAGAGTGCACTTACTTATCGTAAGTGTGTTTGCTTTAATTAGATTTGATTATTTTTAATTGAGCGAATCGGAAACAAAGCAAACACTACGCTTTCTCATTATCAAGCAAGACAGGTACACATATATTACAAGTATATATAAATTAGTAAGTCAAATACATTGTCAAATAAACGCACTCAGATGCAGATCCGTATCTGTGTTTCCGAGCCACTCAATTTTTATTGGCTTTAGAAAATCATTTCAGATGAGGAAAAACGTGAAAAGTCGGTACATACATACACATTCACAAATAATATGAATGGAGTTACAAGTTTGTAACTTCAGTATTGATACCAATAAAATAATGTTGCACTTCGTGTTCGTTTATTTCGCATAAAGTGAGGAAACAACACGATTGAAGGAAATGATATCTGACTTTTCGCGTCCTTCATAATTAAATAAATGATCGCTATATATATCTATATACAGAATGATAAGTTTAGCTGTAAATTATCATTAGAGACAAATATGTCAGCGCAAAACTACAATCAATTATACTGAGCTTGAAGATTGATATATTATTATATAAAAAGATGTGAGTATCGATTATCGCTAAATATTATAACACTTGATATTTATTTATATTTAATCTCATTAGAAGTATTTTTTTATTACACAGCGGATCTCATGAAATTACATAACTGAATCGTCATAAAAATCTAAATTCATTATCTGTAAACTATCTGGATAATAAAAAATATATATAACGGACAATGAAAATACGGATAATAAAAATAAATAATGAAAAATTGCTATTATAAATAGATTCACGTTTTAATGAAAACATGAATCTACTTATCGCTGATGAATAAAAAAAATATAACAACAAATTTAATTTACTTAATTAAAGTTAAGGTTTTTCCGGACGTTGTATAATTAAAAATACAACTGGGAATACTTTACGTTTAACTATTGAATATTTTGACTTCCAATCTATATTAGGCATAACAAAATTATTTTTATAATGTTTTATTACTACGTTCCTTTACTGTTACCAATAAAATATATGATGTTTTTTTTTATAAAAATGCAATTGATATAATTATTAAAGCGTTATATGTATACTACAAAGTGCTCCTAAAATGCTACTGATACAGCAACGTCTTATTCTTAAGTGCGTGTTAGCATAGCAACATAATTAACTTTAAATTTTATGCTGTTTTGCCCCACGTTTTATTCAATCGAAAGTTATTATGCGCGATATAATGTATAGTTTAAATTATATATCTTTAAATCTTTGGTAAAATATACAAATAAAAAAAATAATGCAAAGAAGAAAAGATAATAAGACCGAACATGAAATATTATATAGATATAAAAAAAGATTGGTTAATTATGTACAATATGTATTTTTTACAAGTTCAAAAATATGTTGACTTAGCTTGCTTTTAGCGTAAATGATTCAAAGAAGATGATAAAGAGAATATAACGTGGGGGTCTTGAATGTGATTGCTTATTTGTGCTTGACACAAATCCTAACCGTACAATCAGTGATCGATGATATGTAGATGTATAATTACTCGCGTGACAGTTGCGCGCACACAAACGTACACGTAAATATATATATATATTAAAAAAAAACGTGCTGATACATACGAGATTAATGTAGTGGATGAAAGAAAAAACATTTGCACACTTCGTCATTAATTTTGAGATAATTTTATCAGAAAGAAGAAACAATTACCTTCTTTTATTATGTGTTATATAGGATAAAATACACTGGTAGAAATACTTTACAGCAACTTTTGACATCCGTATAAAGTTATTTTTCAGAAGAGACGGATTGTGCAATATATTTCTGTCCATTCTTAATCAATTACTGTGCGCAATTAGTAACTCTTGTATAGCGAATGTACGTGTAGCGTAAAATGACTAAGCTGATATTTGTATGTTGAATATATACCTGACATATAAATGTAGG
Organism: Tetramorium alpestre; assembly: GCA_021460005.1. NCBI lineage: Eukaryota > Metazoa > Arthropoda > Insecta > Hymenoptera > Formicidae > Tetramorium > Tetramorium alpestre. The sequence continues at coordinate 271,809 of JAJVSH010000038.1, read as the reverse complement.
TTTACACGTCGTGTATCGCTGTGATTAATATATAGATCTAGATGATGTAGTACATTAGTAAGACTATAATTAATGTGAAACGAGATAAAGACAGGCATCGCTATCGATTGTTAAACGTGCACACGCAATTGCATTTTTATTTGAAAGATACATCCGTAACCGTCTGTTGGCAGTTTTACATTTCTGACACATGAACATTTTGGACCTACGACATCGAAAAATATTTGAAATTACGCTATTTCCGCGATACTATCGTTACTTCGCCTGATTATGCAACAACGATTGTTGTTAAGCAAATTATTTCATTAATCTTAAACTTTAAACGCTCTCATTTCACCATTGTTGTATAGTGATCACATTTTCGCAATCCGCAACATTTTCTTTCGTTTAACAAAATTTATCTTTAAAAACAAACGTATTCGATGCAATTCATCGTCACTGATATCTCACTGCGCGTGATCAACTTAACGCTAAAATGTACTGTAAGAGATAATGATATTATCTCGAAATCATTTTTGATTAGGTTTAATTATTATTAAATCAGTCATTAATTATTTGAATATAATTATTGGGTATACGGAATAAATTAGAGATGGCATGATGCGCGCACTTAGAAATTATTATGATTTTATGTAAAAAACGAGTAAAACGAAAGATAATATTATTAGATAAGATTACCATTTTGATAGTAAAGTGGAATTTTTTACAGTTGTTCTAAAAAATATAATTTATATTTTACATCAGGTGTATGACTAAGTATTATGTCACTCTCGTAAAAATAGCGATCTTCCTTCTTTTTTTTTGAATGAACGCAATGATATCGAATGCTAGGATGATTTCGAGATAATAGTAGAATCAACGCTTGCACTGCCTTTCCTACTCATTAGTGTAATATCAAATATGACGGTCTCTTTAGCGTGGACACTATGAAATATTGTTGCGTACACGTGCATATTGCTGTTAACTATCCGTAAAGCTTGAAGATGAAAGAAAAGATGACGTTAATTGAACTCACTCTTGCTGGTCGAGAGTCGTAGTCTAGCAAAATATTCGACAAGGCATGTGAATTATTTAGACCCTCGAGACAATACCATAGTTACTGTAAAGACTTTCGGGATAATATTTACAGCAGTGCGCAATCGAACTGATGTTTTAGAAATTAATTCAATCTTGTGTAATTAAAATTCAAAGTAATCAATCTTTGATATTCTTCATTAATATTTTCTGATAGAAAGTCTTGATTATACATTTCTTCTATTATATTTTTACAAAATATTAAATATTAAATCTGAAAATTAATTCAGAACATGTTATTATCAAGAAAACAAAAAATATTGAAAAATATGAATTATATTATTATTGATTGATATTATTATTGATATATTATTTGCAATTATTTGCTTATACATATATTGTTATTTTAAAAGCTTCTAATAATTATAATATTATTATTATACATGCTGTAATAATTATGGTATGTTAATTTTGTCTTCACTAAAAAATTAAATGCAGTAAAAAATTTTGTAGTATTTAAATTAAATACACAATTACGAATATTTATTGCAACAACGTTAATCACTACGATTGCACGGCTGCATTAATGCATATGCCCATTTGTTCATATATTTTTGCAGATTGGCCATATAATAGAATATTTTCAAGATTAGGAGAATATAAACAAAGAAGTACAAAATATGATTATTAGCAATAATATAAATACTTAGAAACATATCCGAACATATCTACAAAAAAGCAACCAATTTTTCAGGCTATTCATCGCTATCGCATAATTTAAAAAAATGTTGATAGTTTCCGGTAAATAATTATTAGGTATTTTCTCGAGTGCAATCTGCAAAAATAGAAAAAAGCACATGGAGCATCACGTTGTGCACGAAAATCATATTGTGAGTTCATAAACGCAAGTCGGATTGGTACAAAAATACTGTATTTAAAAAATCTACGAGGATAATACATACACAAACACATACACACACATACACACACATTAGTGTGTTGTAAGATGATATTATTATATATGCAGCCAGAAGATATATGATGAATATATTGATATATGATATATTTATGGAAAATACGTGTTGGCAAATAAATTATGTATTAACAGTATATGTATACATATATATATATATACTATTACTTATCTTTATTACTTTACAATATATTTTTAATTTAACATTTTTTGCTTTAAATTTTGATAACATTATACCTGTTGTATATACTATTAGAATAATAATTTATAAAATATAATGAACAACAATAAATATTTTAATTAATATATTGTCAATATTTGCAAAATATTAATATTCTTACAAAAATTTAGAAATTAGCAAGTTTCGGACGGGTAAATGGTGTGATTGGACATCGAAGAGTTCATGAAGCTATTGCATGAGTATGCAATGTCAAAGTTACAGCATCGTGTTACAATTTTTCTCGTCGTTTGCATCGAATCCCTGGGTTTGTGAGGTAATGGGATTTGCTATTAATGTATTATCAAGTTGTGGAGTATTTATTAGAGAGTCCTAACATTAGAATTGGTTAGTTAAAATATTTAAGTTAGTTAAAATATTAGGTCACAAAGTTTAATGTTTGTAGGAGTAAAAGTCAAAAATCTTCGGTTTTATGGTTTTTTAAGGTATTTTTTGAGGATAGAAAAAACTGAGGTGGTGGAGGTCAAAACTGACATCAGATTCGTTTTCAGCGGGTCAAAATACATGGGAATAATCATGGGGTCCAAGGCGCAGGGTACTTTTTTGTGGGCCTGTGTAATTATTACCAATTATTAATAAAATTTAAATTAAATATTACTAAATAAAAATAAACTAAAAATAAATTTTTATTAAATATTATTGCTAATTACAAGATTTCATTCGCTGATATATAAAAAAATAATGTAAAAGTATATAAATTTTCTATTGCTCTAAAAAGTTAATATACATTTATTATTTGTAAAAGTATAAATAATTAGAAAATATTTTTTAAGGTGTTTGAAATAGTACAAAATAATAATTTCTAAGGATAACTATAAAATTTCAATAAGTTAGACACGATGCTTATGATGTAAACATATTAATTTATTTTTTTTGTGTACTTCAGAAAGAAACAAATATATATTAAAGATATACAAATATTATTTGTATATTTTTTCTTGAAATATAATGGTAACATTTTTAAATAAATTTTTTACAGTCATATATCATTTTATTGTTGTTGTTCTTGTTGTTTTAATACTTGGTCTGCAATAGCTCCTATAACTTTTTTACCCGTCTTTGAAGTAGCCTAATTTAAAAATGTTTTTATTACAATTGATATATCCAGAATTTTTTAAATCTTGTTTAACGATTTATACTAATTGAACACTTACCGCTTTCACAACAGCTTTTAATGCTTTTTTAAACTAAAAAGAAATAATTTCGTCAATATAATAAAGAAAAAGTATGTTTTAAATATTTCTAATTAAAATTACGTCAAAAAAACAAAAAAGTTTGCAAAAGTCTAATCTTTGAGAGATAAAACAGATAGATATACAAATAGAATAAAAGAGATAGATAGAGAGAGAGAGAGAGAGAGAGAAAGAAAGAGAATGAGAGAGAGAATTCTTCATATGACATTATTACTGTAATCGCACATTTATATAGAAGATATCATTTATCATAATTATTCTAAATTGTGCTTTATTGCAAAAAGACAGTTTCAACTACAGAACTTTAATTTCAGAAAATACTTACGAAACCAAATTTTGCTTCGGCATCAGCGTCAGCCCAGGCTATTGCTTCCGTTTCAGGTGCATATATGATTGCAATAACAACGACGATGGTAAGAGTCAACGACAAATATGAAAGTCTCATTTTGTAATGTTTATTAAAATTCAAATTTAACCAAATACAATTCAATTTCTGATTTACTAACGACGCGTTGCGTTTATATAGCACAAGAAACGCGATATCTAACAAATATTTACATTTTATATTGCAATAATTCCATACATGTATTTTTATATTATATATAT
>JAJVSH010000038.1:251553-261726 GCA_021460005.1 Tetramorium alpestre | reverse complement strand
ATAAAAACATTTTTATGTTTATGTATAATATATACATACATTATATATACATATATATGTTTACAGGGTGTCTCGAAAGATAAGGTCAATCAAGTAAGAAATGAAAGAGAACACTGAGCGAACCAAATAATATTAATGAACTTTTTTGTTTTAACTATGGTTTAGTAGAGCGCTTTGTAGGCTATACGAAAAATGTGGAAACTTCTTAATATTTCGAAAAGTACTCAACAAAAAAATACTTTCCTATAAGTGTTTTGAAAAGTTCTGAAGGTAAGCTGCAAAAATAAAACAATAAAGGTTTTTATTTAAAAAATTCAAAGTAATCTTGAACTGATCTTAGCGACGCTACTCAAAAAGTCATACTAATACTATTACATATGTAATGTGTCACCCTATAACTTTTATATAAAACATTTCTTTCGAAATTGCGTATTTTTCGAAATATTAAAAAGTTTCCACGTTTTTCGTACAACCTACAAAGTGCTGCATCTACTAAATCATAGCCAAAACAGAAAAGTTTATTAACATTGTTCTGCTCAGTGTCCTCTTTTATCTTCTACTTGATTGACCTTACCGTTTGAGGCATCCTGTATATATAAAATATACATAAGCATGAAAATGTTTTTATTTTATAAATTTAATAAATTATTTAATAAATTATATAAATATATATAAATTGTACATTTATATATATGTATATAAAATATACAATACATAAGTATGAAAATGTTTTAATCTTATTTACAACAGATATATTTAAAAAATAATGTAGTTACATAATACTAAATTATTAAAAGTATGTGAATATAATTGTATAATGTCATCTAAAAATAACACAAACTTTGCACTATACATATAAGCTACATAAAAAACAGCATTATTATTTCCGGAAGATAAAATCGTACCATTTAAAACAGAATGATTATTTTCAAGATAGATAAAAGCTTTATGTTTACTTGCTATTTGATAGTTTTATTATTTGATAATTTTTTATTTTTTTATTATAATGTTATTCCATCGCACATAACTTTAATGTTCAGTGATTAAAGCATTTAACGATGAAATCCATTTTATGATTGATTCTTCTTTTATAGCAATTCTGATGTTATTGTTCTGACGTTAATGCGGAAGCAATAGAAATTGTAAATGTCAATGCGAATGCGATAGAGTTTATACGTTTGAAAAAAATATAGATCGTGAGATGTTGACGGAACAGAAACTATTTCAATAGTTCATGAATTCGGGACTTCAATTATAATATTACGATAAATATATGTGACTGTATAAATAATTGTATAAGTGATTGTATAAGTAAATTATTTTTTAAATATATCAGTTGTATAAGAAAAAATATTTTCATGCTTATATGTATGTATACATATATGGGCCATTCCATACGCAAAAACGCAAATGGCTCAAGCCATAATTTGTCATTAGTCCTACATGAACGTGTCAGGAATCAAATTTTAGGTTGATTTACCTAGTATTAAATGCCGCTTAGCGATTTTGAGAAACTCTAATATGGTGGCTGTTTTCATTGATACGTCGCTTCCTGATGTTGCTCCTTCAAAATAACGGCTGGCACTGCCAGGGATTGCGTCTTGCCGAGACAATATCGAAGCCACCGCTGGTTCATTGATTCATCGCTTCCTGACGTTACAATATCAAAATAACGGCTGGCAGTGATAGGCGCGTCTTGCCGAGACAATATCGAAGCCACGGCTGGTTCGTTGATTCGTCGCTTCCTGATGTTACAATATCGAAATAACGGCAGGTCTGCCATGCATCGCGCCTTGCCGAGACCATGTCGTAGCAATGGCTGGTTCATTGATACGTCGCTTCCTGACGTTGCTAGGTCGAAATAACAGCAGACTGTGTCATGCGTTGCGCCTTGACGAGACCATATCGTAGCAACGGTAGCTTGTTCATTCATGTTACTAAGCCATGTTTCAAGTGGCCTCAAAATTTTTCAAAAAACTCATAAGCGAATATCTATGCTGTCAAAATATATTTTGTTAAAGTTCTTTTTTTATTTTGATGTTTTAGAATTTGTTATACGATTTCGAAATGTTTTGATTGCTTGTATAAAAGCAAATAGCAAATATATCTATTTTATCCATAAGATGATTTATAAAACAAAAATCTATCTTTTAATGAAAAATACAAGAAAGATTATATTTATATTTTATTAGATTTCTTAAATTTTTATTTACGTACTTATATGTATTTATATTATGTACTTATATGTATTGGATAAAACTCTATTACATTTGTACGTTGATAAATAAGTGCGTAATATTAATATAATAATATTATTGTATATTATACAAATAATAAGGCATACTAGCAATTATGAATCACGGAGAGAACAGATACTTGATTTCATTAACAAACAAATTCTGACTCATTTTTAAATAAGAATTATAAATATGTGAAACTAATAATTAGCCGAACTCTCTCTTACTATTAGAATATGAGACAATAAAGCCGAAAAACGTTTGACCCGTTTTTCAATTCTTTTCAAATTTCGAAATGTTTTTTAATTTATAACATTAAATTTCGGGACGAACAGTTTAATTACAAAAACAATTAATGAAAACTAGAAACTATAACGAAGATGTTTGAATTAATCTTGAACTATAAATTGATGATTCTTTTTCAGAGAACGACATCTATACCATATAATATTACGATTTTATACTTTTTCAATTTTTTATTTAGTCTTTCCTCTAAGAAATTCCTCGTAGACCCTTAATGATAAGTCGCAATTTTGACACAGTAGATTCTATGTTCATCATCCATATTCTTTTAACTGCAATAGACACAAAAAATTCCGTTTTCAGACTAAAAGGGTTAACAACATACTTGATTTTGATTGCAATAAAATTTCTCCAGCATGTCACATTTCGTAATATTTATAATATCCCAATACATACAAAAAAAACTCTTTTGCAAGTTTAACTGCAAATTTCTCAAAATTGTAACATGTTAGAGCAATCTAATAAATAAAATTGTATTTAATGTCAAGAAATGGGAAAAGATTTTTTTCATATTTGTGCATTTTTTTCGGTTGACCACTAATAAAAATGAAATGTTATATAATTTCTAAATAAACCATAATAGTGATGATGCAACCTTGTTATTTATTTTCCATTGTGTAAATGTCAAATACTAACAAGCAAATACAAGAGACGTGTAGTTTATATTTTTGTTTAACAATACACATATGTTACATATACAACAAATACATATATGTTATTATTTATATATTTATTATTTGTAGTCCCACATTTCTATTGCAATTGTCCTCCCAGTGTCTAGATTGCAAGTTTAACGTGAACTTTATTTCACGAAAAATGCAATTACTTCTTAAACTTAAACATTAAATATTATTTACATTAATATTCATACATCGACAATTGTTAGTTTATATACATGGTAACATACTTACCGGCAAAAAGTTACTTAGAACTTTTCCAATCATCTGAAAGAAAAAAGTTATTTCGATTATATTAAGGAAAACAATCTGCCACAGGATAAGCGTTAACTATAAAACAACTATTATTTACCTTGCCCATAAATCCTGCACTGGCTTTAGCAAGGGCATCGGCATCGGCATCAGCATCAGCATGAGCATCAGCATCAGCATCTGCATCAGCGTCAGCCCAGGCTTTTGCTTCTACCACAGGTGAGTACATAATCGCCATAACAAAGATTACGGCAAAAGCCAACAGGAGATATGATGGTTGCATTTTTTTATTATTTATCAAAACACAAGCTACGTTGACTTGTACATTTGTGATTTGTTAGCGATACGTAGCGCTTATATAGCAAAATAAATACTCTTTAAATATAAAAATATAAAAATATAAAAATTTTTACATTGCAATAATATTTATATAATATATATAAAAAAGCAGATATACATGATTCGATACATAAGATTGAAGATATTTTTATCTTATAGTACAAATGTATTAAAAAACTAATATTAAAAATATATATTCACAACTCATACATTCACAAAATTGATAATAAAACATAAAATATTATCGTATAATAAATATATTATCTTATAATAGACTTCACGCATAAAAAAACGTTACTATTTCCAGAAGATAAAATTATATCATTTATGACAAAATGACTTCCTAGTAGATTGACAAAATTTTTCTAGTAAATATATATTTTGACTGTACTCGTGTACTAAAAAATTCTTTTCGCAAATTTAACAACTTTTTACAAATTTTTCAAATAATGACATGATAGAGCATTTTGGTAAATGGGATCGTACTATCGAAGGAACTATGGAAAATGAATTTTCCTATACTTATGCATTCTTTCTTTTCAACAGTAATAAAAATAAAATGTTATGTAACATCTAAATTAAACACAATAATATAATAATGATGATACAAAAACTAACAGAAGATATGATGGTTGCATTTTTTATTAAAATTCAAACTATGTTGGTTTGTACGTTTGTGGTTTATTAACAATATGTTGCACTTATATAGCAAAAGAAATGCTATCTAAATATGATATTGTTGCGTCGCACGTCCCTCGCGAAACCGCGCACACGGAAAAGAACACACCGAAATCTTCTTGTTTAATCACGTCGCTAAGCGGCGACTCCCTTCTTGACAGCTGACCATAGCGAATCGATAAAATATTGATTTTCCGCGGTCTGTTAATGCATCGAGTGCGAAGATTCGAAGACAATGGCCGAGACAACGCGGGCGCAACAATATCTAAAAAGTTTACATTTTATATTGCAATAAAATTTCATATATTTATACATAGATAAATTAATAGATCAATAAATTAGATACACAAGAATGAAAACCTTTTTTATCTTATTATAAAAATGTATTTTAAAAATAATATTAAAACACTCAATACAATATTAAAACACATACATTCACAAAATTATTAAAATACATAAAGTATAATAAATATAATATCTTTGAAAATAATATAAACTTCACATATAAAAAAGCAACATTATTATTTCCGTAAGATAAAATTGTACATTTGTGACAGAATGACTAATCTCCAAGTAGATAAACACTTTGACTATTTACTTCTAACATTTTATTACGTAAATTTCTACATTTTGATATAATGTTATTCCGACGCATAAAATTTTAATGGCCGTGTTTAAAATACTTAATAATAAAATCAATTTTACGATTTGTTCTTTTTTAGCAGTAATTCTATACAACTGTTACTGTTTATAATGCGGAAGCGGAAACTAATGTGGCACTGCAAATGCGGAAGTTACGTTTAAAGAAAAATATAGATGATGGAACTTTCAAAAAACAAAATTTAAATGGTTTATGTATACGAAAATTGAATTATAAGATATAAACATAATTAAAACATATTTCGTAGACTCTAAATGGTAAGTCGCAATTTTGACACAATAGATCCTACATTCATCATCCAAATCTTTTTAACCGCAATAGATACAAAAAATCCGTTTACAGATTAAAAGATTTAACAACATATTTGATTTTAATTTCAATAAAATTTCTCCAACATGTCACATTTCTTAATATTTATAATATCTCAATACATACAAAAATAATTCTTTCGCAAAGTTTAACTGCAAATTTCTCAAAACTGTAACACGTTAGAGCAATCTAATAAATAAGATTGTATTTAATGTCAAAAAATGGGAAACGATTTTTTCTATATCTGTGTATTTTTTCTGTTGATCAATAAAAATGAAATGTTATACAATTTATGAATAAAACAAAATAGTGATAATGCAATATTATATATTTTCCATTGTGTGAATGTTAAATACAATACAAGCAAATTCAATAGAGACGTGTAGTTTATATTTTTGTTTAACAATATATATATATACTATTATTTATATATTTATCATTTATAGTCCCATATTTCTATTGCAATTGTCTTTCCAGTGTCTAGGTTGTAAGTTTAAAGTCAACTTTATTTCACGAAAAATACAGCTACTTCTTTCCCTTAAACATTAAACATGTTTACATTAATATTCATACATCGACAATTCTTAGTTCATGTTCATGGTAAAATACTTACCATCATGCCTTTCAACAAGTTTTTAAACTGAAAGAAAAAAGTTATTTCGATTATATTAAAGAAAGCAATCTGCCACAGGATAAGCGTCAATTATAAAACTACTATTATTTACCTTGTCCATTATGCCAGCAAGGGCATCGGCAAGGGCATCAGCATTAGCATCAGCATCAGCATCAGCATCAGCATCAGCATCGGCAACAGCATCAGCATCAGCATCAGCATCAGCGTCGGCCCAGGATTTTGCTTCCACTTGGGGTGCGTATATGGTTGCCATAACAAAGATTATGGCAAGCGCCAACGATAGAAATGATAATTTCATTTTTAATATTTATTAAAATTCAAGCTGTATTGGTTTGTATGTTTGCGATTTGTAAGCGACACATGGCGCTTATATAGTAAAAAAAATGATAAATATAATATCTAAAAAGTACTTACATTTTATATTGCCATACTATTCCATACACATACACATATATACATATATACATATATATATATATATATACATATTTATATATTTATTTATACATATATTGAATACACAAGAATAAGAATGCCTTTATCTTATATTACAAATGTATACAGGGTGTTTGGTAATTATTGACACAACGGTCGTGTGCAGGTAGGGTGGACTAAACTGAGTCGGAAAGTCCTCTACCATTTTGCACCTTTCGCAATAGTTGACAAGTTATTAATTATTGAAATTTGGTTTTAAAAAACTTTAAAATTTTATTTCTCTGTTACTTGACGTGCTAGGGACTTCAAACTAGGCTCAAATTATAGCTTGAATCTTGCACTACAACGTACATTTCGAAAAGAATAAATAGATATTTAGATGTCAATGTTAATGCATTGTCACCTTCCACGTATTACTTGTACTCGTGCGCAAACACTGCCGCGCGCAAACAAGTGTAGACAATGTTTACGTATTTTTATTTAATATTTCTCATATAGATGTTGTAGTGCAAAATTCAAGCTTTAATTTGAGCCTAATTTGAAGTCTTTAGCACGTCAGGTAATACAGAAAAAAATTTTTTAAAACCAGATTTCAATCATTAATAATTCGTCAACTATTGCGATAGGTGCAAAATGGTAAAGAACTTTTCGACTCAGTTTAGTCCACTCTACCTGCAGACGACCGTTGTGTCAATAATTACCAAACACCCTGTATATTTAAAAAATAATATCAATTTTTTTTATATTCACAAAATTGTTAAAACGTAGAGTATACTTATACAATAATAAATATAATATTTTGTAAAATAAAACACACTTTGTATATAAAAAATATTATTATTTCTAGAAGATAAAATTGTATCATTTATGACAGAATAATCTTCCAAGTACACAGGTGCTTTAACTCTATGTGCTACTTTTGACAGTTTATTATGTAGATTTCTACTTTTCGATTATAGTGTTCTTCCGTTGCACGTAATGGCCGGTGGTTAAAAAATTTAACGATGAAATCGATTTTACGATTGGTTCTTCTTTAATAGCAATTCTATTGATCGTTACTGCTTATAATGCGGAAGCGATAGCAAATATGAATATCAATATAAATGCGAAAGTTATACCTAGATTTGAAAAAGAATCATGAATCGTGAGACCTTCAAAGAATAGAAACTATTTCAATGATTCATAAATACGAAATTTGAATTATAATATCTTAATCCTATAGTTTTAATAAAAAACAATATAAAGTATATTTATAAACTATAAAAAGTATATTTTTATTTCTTTATACATTTTTATTTATATACATTCAACAATAAATCCTAATTACTTGTTTATTAATGATAAGAAAGTATTAGTTCTAAACGATCTAACACAACACTTACAAGATATATATATATAATACAAAATGAGCTAGGATATCCTGGAGTTATATGACGCGGGCGAATGAATAAAATTACATCCAAATGTTTACTAGATTTAGTTTTATGTCTCCTTTATGATTTAGTAGTTGTGTCACGTAGTTTCAAGATAAGGAAAAGTAAACATTTATATTTTTAATGAATATTTTTCCATTGTTGTGCGTGCCGTACGTTGTACATGCAATTGCAATTTTACGATGGAAGATTGGAGAGAGCAGTGTATCTGTATCAAATTTTATTTTAAACTTGAGAAAATCAATACAGAAACGCGTTTTGATTACGCGTTACTCGTTTGCACTCATCGTACAAAATTCCAGGAACTTTTGAATATCACCTCATATATGTTTTTTATCGCTTAAAATTGTTAACATTTCAATTTAATCTATAAACAAATATGAGCAAAATATATTTTTTTAATCTATTTTTTTGTATTTTGATTAGCTTTAAAATTTGTTATACGCTTTCCAACTGGTCGCAACGTCTGTATGAAGCAAATTACAAACATGTTTATTTCATTCATAAATATTTTAAATGATTAAAATAAAATGATATATTTAAAAAATACATAATGTTTATGTTTTATTAGGTAAGACTTTATTACAGATGTAAGTATGTTTATTAATATATAGAAGAACATAACATTACGTGTAAAGACTGATATCCGTGACACCAATGAAATAGTACGTGAAATCTATCTTATTGCCACGTAAGATCCACGTGCAAACGATGCAATCTGGCTGTAACGTGGATTTCACGTACTGTTTTATTAGGGGAATCATGACTTGACTTTGAGAATGTATAATTGATTTCGTGAACAAGTAGTACATTTTGACTCCTCTTTAACTTAGGCGAATACTTTCTAGGAACTTATAAGGCAGCAAAATCCACGAAACATGAATTCTTTCTTCAATCTTTTCAAAATGTGTTTCTTTAATTTATAGCATTTAATCTCGGAACGGACATTTTAATTACATTTGTATAACTAAACCAAAAGCTGTATCGTAGAATACTTTGAATCGATTCTGCACCAAATTTGATCATTTTTATTTAGCTATAGAAATCTTAGATATAAGATAATAAGATCTTATAATACCAAATAATATTACGATTTTATACAATTTATTTTATTATACTCTTTATTATGAGGGCGAGTCAAGAATTATCTACGCTTTTCGTTCTACAATTTATTTACACAAAGATAGAGCTTCAACATGTACATCATTTTTCTACATAGTCACCTCTCTTGTTAATGCACTTGGTCCAATGGTTCACAAGCTTGCGTATTCCTTCCAAGAAGAAAGTTTTCGATTGGTCGCAAAGCTACTTTTGCACTGCTTTCTATATATCTAAGTCTATGGAAATCGACGACCTCGCAAAGCATCCTTGAGTGGTCCAAATAGATGAAAATCGAAGGAAGCAAGATCTGAGCTATAGGAAGGAAGGTTATAAGGAATTCCAAAAGTGGCTTCGCGACCAACCGACCAACAATTTCGATGTAATCGAATTTCGATATAATATCAAGTTCCTTCTATTGTATATAAATATATAAACCCTTATAAAATTTCAAATATTTTTAATTTGGATATCAGATATATTCGTCTCGCTATTTTGACTTTATTAACTCCGACATTAGATGAGATTAATATTCAGACTCGTAAAATTCTAAGATTTAATTAAATAACCTAATTAAAAAATATTTTGTAGACCCTGAATGGTAAGTCGCAATTTTGACACAGTAGATTCTATGTTCATCATCCACATTTTTTTAACCACAATAGATACAAAAATTCCGTACAGACTAAAAGGTTTAATAACATACTTGATTTTGATTGCAATAAAATTTCTCCAACATGTCACATTTTATAATATTTATAATATCTCAATACATACAATAATAACTGTTTGGCAAGTTTAACTGCAAATTTCTCAAATTGTAACATGTTAGTGCAATCTAATAAATAAGATTGTATTTAATGTCAAAAAATAGGAAACGATTTTTTCTATACTTGTGTATTTTTTCTGTTGATCAACAATAAAAATGAAATGTTATATAATTTCTGAATAAAACACAATAGTGATGATGCTAATCTTGTTATTTATTTTCCATTGTGTAAATGTCAAATACAAGCAAATACAATAGAGACGCGTAGTTTACATTTTTGTTTAATTATATATATATATATATATACTATTATTTATATATTTATCATTTATAGTCCCATATTTCTAT
>JAJVSH010000038.1:135609-232504 GCA_021460005.1 Tetramorium alpestre | reverse complement strand
TATAATTTTTACATGAAAATATCACTAAACTTAATGTAAATGAATTTTTATAATTATAGAATAAATAATACTTACGGCAGCACCAACAGGTATCTGCTTTAGTCTTACCGTTTGATACTGAAAAGGCTTTTGCTTCGAGTGCAAGCATAATTGTCATAATGAAAATTACAGCAAGAGTAAACGATAGATATGATAATCCCATTTTTTAATGCTTGTTAAAAATCAAGTTTCATTAACTTGTATAACTGATAATTTTCTGACGATGTATAGCGCTTATATAGCACAAGAAATGTAATCTAAACATGGTTTTTCGTGCCTAGCAGGTACTTATATTTTATATTGTAATGATATTCAACATATTATATATAAATATTAAAATATATAAAATCTTAACAACATTTGTATCTTATGTGAGAAACTTACAACTTCTAATAAACAAAACTACAAAATTTTTAATAGTTTCTCTAAATTTTTTCAAATTTAAACTTACATAATGAATTTATTTCTAACATTTATTTACGCTTATAAGATTTTTAAGTAAATTTGTTTAAGGAAGTACAAAAATCTTATACAAATAAAATTATAAGAAATGGAAGAAATGAGATAATTTTTCAAATATAAAATTAAAATACTTCTGTGATAAATTGTTGTCGGTATATTGTATAATACAATATAATGGCCGCATTTATGAATACATTCAAAGTAGAAGATCTTTCAATAATTTTCTAAAAAATATTTATGTGGGATTTAATGTAACGCTTTTTTTTATTTAAAGAAAACTGTTATCTGTTTATAATATTTTTTGCATTATGTCTTTTCTAATAAATATTAAAAAATACCAACTGTCGGCAATATGTCGTTTGGATATCATTATACATATATAAATGTGTATGTGGAGATATACATATGTATATCTGTATATATATATATATATATATATACAATTTTATAGTAGATGTGTAATTAATATTATATATTTACATATAATTTTCTATAACAAGAAATGGTGTAATGAAATTTAATACATGATGTACTTACCAATTATCGGTATACAAGCGATGAAACTTGAGTCGTTCGATAAATATGTATATGTTAACACATCATAATAAACTTAGCCAAGTAATAGTAATAGTGACAAAATATAAAAATTGATATAACAATAAAAAATCCATTTAGAGATATTTGTACATATTATTTAAGTGAAAATATATTCACATCCTCAAAGTTTATTTCATCAATATGGTAAACAATTTCTTTATTGGCAGATAGTAAAAGATGTACATTCATATTTATATTTAAGCGGGAATAGCTAATCAAATAGTTAACTAACTAATTTTAGAATAACGTATTTCATCATAATAATTATGCAAGTTTTAATCTAAAGTATATTTTTTATTATATTTTTATATATTTATTTTATATTTAATTAAAGTTTATTAAGTTATATAAAGTTATTCAATTAAAGTTTTAAACAAAAATATGTTAAACTTGAGTGTTTAAAATGTTGTAGAAATACACTTTTTAATTTTTTTTTAATTTGTGTCTTTGTGTTCCATCATTTAGTGTTTTACTGCTAAATATGCTCAAATTACAAAATGAAAGAAACCGAACCGAATGGTAAATTAAACACGTGGGTGCCTTAGGGTACTCATTCAACGTCATTCAACTTAAATGTCATCGTTCTAATCCGCACATGATTACACACTGTCTTGCCTTCGTATCCTATGCGATATGGTGCAGCCTGATTTAGCAGCAGGGCTAAAAGGTTCCGTTCATGCGAAGCTGAGCCTTGCGCAAGCATGTTTTACCAAGCGAACGATGCGCAAGATCGGATTTGTTAGCGATTTGAAATTTATCCGCGGAAAATCTGTTCCCCCCTTAGCTCGAACAAAATAGTTCTCGGTGAAGAATGGCATGATACTCGGTTGCTTGTCGTTAAGCGAGATTAAAGCGTAAAGATTTTCACAGTGATAAGCGAATTACATTTTATAGAGATGTACGTGTAGGCTAGATAAAATTAAATACAATACAATGTTTTTTATAATTCGATCCAGCTATCTTAGAAAATGATTTATTAAATACTACCGATATTAATTAACTGTGAGAATTTCTAATATATTTTATGTCATTTTATAATAGTTCATAGTTCAAGTAATTTATTTATTACCTTCAAACGCAAAATATCCAATATTATATTTTAACTTCGCTCGTAATGACAAAATATTTTGCATTGCTTCGTTGTGGCTATACAATTATTAAGCATTACGCGCTACGATCGCACGTAGATTTATGTATGAGCGGCGCGTTTCCTCGACGCGAAGCGATGCCTAATTTAAGAGGTAGAAAAGGCTGAGCTCGGAAAATGCAGCGAGACGCAGGAATAAATGATCGCGGGAGCGCGCCAATAAATAACCGTTTATTAACGTGCTAATGCTTCACGTGAAATTAACAGAGGCGAGCCAGTCGTGCGAGAAAGTGAGAAAGAGGGAGAGAGAGAGGAAAAGAGAAGAAATGCCACGACGGTATGGGGAAAGGAGAGGAACAAGAGAGCTGGTGCAAACTTAAAGTCTTAAATGAGCCCGGCGCACGCTGCGGTTCTAATTAAAACAAACACGATTATAAGTTTCAACCTGAATTTATAATCATGGCCGACGTGCGTCGACCTCTTAACGAACTTTACGGCACCCGACGTTTCGTTTTCTTTGGTGCGTAACGAGCGGATTCTCAAGAAACCAACAAACATTGAGATTCGAGTAGTCTTTGATGACATCGCCATTTCTGACTTCGTTCAAACTTAATCTCTTATTGATTCTAATACGTTTCTCGATCGAATAAATATAATATATACGCACTCTAGAAATATTTTATCTACACCTAAAAGAAGTATTTTACGTTCAAAGTAATTTTTCCTATAATCTCATATTTTAAACTTACCGTTTTACAGCAATCCATATTCCTCTTTCAATAAAGTGAAAAATATTTTTTTTTCTCTTAAATATTCTTGTTTATGCTATCTTTTTCTTGATTTCAGAGGAATCCTTTTGAGGTCAATATAAGAGAAAAGTCCTCTAAGATTTAGAGGGTTCCACGTATATCAAAATTATTATTTTTTTGGGTGTAATACAATCAACCTGCGTGCCGTTCCGCATTTCTTTGATCGGTACACTCCGTTTAATATCCTAAGTCCTATCGTTGATTCTCTGCGCAAATTATAATATTTTTTGTCGCTCTTAATGGACGAAGAAGAGAATCCAAATATCGGCGAAGGAATTATCGGAACAAAGAGAATCGATGCAGCGATTACATCGGCATTTAAGCACCCGCTGCGTGATCCCGTCTTAAGCTAAGCTTAAGATCGCGCGTGTGCGGCAGGGCGTTTAGTCCTATCTCTGTTTGCATCCATGTGCACTGGCTCGTTTCACCCTCGCTTTACTTTCGAGATTCTCTCTCGTAACGTCTTACTGGTGACATCTCCGACTCGACCGAAAGTCTACCGCTACCGGAAGTTTTATCCAGTACAATGCTATATGAAAATTTATCGTGCGCACGATTGTTCTTTAGCAAACGCAAATTTACATCTATTGCAGTGTAAATTAAAGTTAACTCAAAAATCATAAGTACAACCGAGGAAAAAGAATTAGAAACGATATTACGTGAAGAGCAATGAGGTAAGTGACTGCTAAGTCAGTAAAAATTGCTTAACTTTTTAATATGTAGAATATTTTATAATAAATATATTATTTAATACGTAAGAAATAAAAAAATGAACAAATATAACAACAAAAATTTTAGTCAGTAAATCTTTTACAATTAGTACTACTATAAAAAGTGTCTTTAGATTTCATTCAGATATATACCCTTTTATTACATAGAAACCCTTTTAAAAAAGAAAAAAAAAGAAGAGAAAAAATGGTGTTTTTAGGGAGAAAAATATGACTTCTAGGAAAAAAGATTTGACTTTTCAGAAATAACCAAAATGATAATGTAAAAGATATAAAAACCTTATTCTTTTCTGGACAGTTTTACGATAAAAAATGGAAAATAAGAAAGTAATCCCACAAACATATTATCTCATAAATTTCTGTATATATGTATTTTCCTTACTTTCACATTGTATGATTGAAAAGAAGTTATCTTTGTTTATAATGTTAGGAATAAACATGAAATTGCAAGAAAGAATGCCTGGTTAATGAATTATACAATAGTTTTCTTTAATTTAATCACAATATGCTCGACATGATTTAACGTGTTGTGTCCCAATTTTATCAAATTTAATATCAAGAGATAATATCCTGCATCCTTGTCGCTGGACAGCTCCGAAAAAAATGGTTCGAGCTGGTTGTCGTATTTTCTTCTTTAATTACGAAGTTATTATCGCTCCGCAAACTCAGCGCGAACGTACATCACGAAATTAACAACGCGGCGCTCTGGATAACCGAGCAGGCTTTATTAATTTATCGCGTTCACTGTATATTACACGAGGCAACGAGTAGAAATCAAGGAAAAAGAAAGAAATAGAAGACGAGGGGAAAGATAGACGGAAACGTGGGATGGTGGAAAACTTGGTGCTTTTAATTATTGTATAATTAAAGTTTCCTTGCCCGGCGACCGTTATTGTACTTAAGAGAGATTAGGTACTTTTCATTCTTTCATAATTCCATCCTTCTATAAAGATTCAATTAACATATCACAAATATATCTGACTTTGTTACAGAAAGATTGGTCAAACTACTATTACTCAATTATTATCAATTATTATTATTTCATATCAATAAGAAAACAAAAAAATTTATATGGAACATCTTTTTATTTCTTCCTATAATATCTTTTTATTATGACTTTAATTTTAAGATGCAAGTATTTTCTTAGAAATAAATAATCCTACTTTTAAATAATAAGAAATTTGTAAATTGGAATATAATAGAAACCACATATTAAAAAAATTGTTCATGGTAAAGGTACAAAAGTTAAATACATTCTTCTGTACATATATATGTATTAATAATTTTATTTTGTTTAATGATGAGGAAGAGAAGAGCCCCGGAGACTTTATATCGCAGATGACTATTGCTATTAATGATGAGGGTAACGACTCTTTTACAATACACCCTAATTCACTGGCGACTAGATAAGTCTGTTATCCGCGATGATCAAGTTTGCTAGGGGATGTACTCGATTACCACTCAATTGGCCTGACCACTTTACTCGAGCTCACTCTCCTCGTGTCATCTGTAAGGGTTGCGCCATCCTCCATTATGGAAAAGGGAAGAAGAAGCCCGCATATGGGTAATAAATTCGATAGGACATATTATCTGTTTTGGAAACAAAAATTACCAAAAGAGTGTAAGTACGGTGGTTATAAATTATTCAACATCACTATGCTGCTATACATATGTATGCGGATATGTATCGGCAATAATGACAACTGTCATATAAACACAACTTTGGAGTTGCCGTTGAATAATTTTGCCGTCTTTTAAGTAGAACTCCAAGATTGATAAAATTAAGGGAATGAACTCTTTCTATATATTATTATGAAAAATACAATAAAGTTTACAATTTTAATAAATATCCATTTTTATATACATGGGATTTATAAATTTTCTTTTCTAATGTAACTTTTCTGGAATATACTATTTACGAAATAATAAATTAGCCATTGATTGGTCTGAAATTCATTGATAAACCTGAGAAAAAGGGAAATTGGAAAAAAATAATGAAGCCAAACGAAGCGAGACGAAATCTTTCCATCAGAATAAAAAGATTGGATAAATCGCTATTTCGGACAAGAGAAAATTAGCTTAGATGAGAAATTAAGGTAATTTCATGGCTGAAATGAAGGTTAACGAGCCTTTCATGATACATTGGGAAAACTTATTTAAATCGTTGGTATGCAATGATTCAGTTCAAAATGTGTACTTACTTCGCATTTAACTCCTTTAATGTGTCTGTAAATTATGATTGCAGAGTGGAAAGATAAACATCGATCCTCCCAACGATTTGGGAAGGAGAGAAAGGGATAAATTACAGATCCGTGGGCACGGTTGTGGGTGTAGGCCGAACTTAAAACTAACGTGTAATTTACCAGTGGCCATCCACTAACCTGCTTCTCGGCGTGGCTAGCCCCCGCAACTCTAACATCCCGGTGGATAATGGGTCGAGGTCGAAGGGGCACCGCAAGATTATGATAGTTTATACTTTGGTAGGCGGAGAGGACTCCCGTTTAAGCAGTAATTAAGCTTCGCCACGCCCTCGGTCACGCTTCTTCGTGGCTCGCGAACCCGCGAACGTGCACAGGTATGCGTTCGTAAATTATCTTCGTAGCAAGCTCGCAGAAGAAACGATCTCGGGTCGACCGCTGATGAACGATGAGCGACACGAAGAACGATCGGGTCACGTGATCGGAATCCGAAATGTCTTTATCCTCAGAAGAACCGTAAATAATTATGACAAATATTTAATAATTACATCACAACTACATTACAATTATCTCGCTCTCTTTTCAAACGACTCCGGGTTGGCAATGTGGCTCAGATTACGTCTTATTCACGGAAACGTAATCTGAGCCACGTTGCCGCAACCCCGTTTTAGGATCCTAAACCGGGAAGATCCTAAAAAAGTTCACTTCGTCACGTGATATACGTTTGACTCGTGTCCGATTACCCTTAGAAAAAAGAGGCCACGGAACAGCGTGCACGAGTCGCGTACGCGAACGTAATTTTCGAAGGCACGCGAGGAGGAAAAGAAGCAACCCGGGCGCGGGGAATCCCGGGGGTGAAGCCGGAGGTACCGAACTAGAGATCGACCCCTGGTGCTCGCGGTGGGACGCCATCTTATTTATTGTTTTAATTATATCAGAATATATCGTTAGAACCCGTCACGACGCGCCACGCAGCCGAACACGCGAGATTTATGCGATCGAAACGACTCCATCGCCCCCGCCGGTCCACCACTACCACTATATTCCTCTCGCGTGTGTGTGCAACGTGCTCTCCTCCGAGACGTCTCTTACCAGGAGGAGGCCCGCCATCCCGTCGAAGCATCCAAATGCGTGTGTTGACACGCATAATTTGTTGTGCGCGACTAAAGTAAATGAATTACAAGTTCGCAATCGTGCAAGTTCGTTTCGTGACTTTCGACTAGGTATTATCGCTCTAGAAACAGGTCGCTCGTCTCGATAAAAAGAAGCGAACAGGAAAAGATTAAATCTTTTGATCAAAAGACGAGTCAGATAATGTTAAAAACATCGAAATATGAATCCGCTTCGAAAGTCAGCGGAAATTTGGCAACGGTTTTTGTTCAATCCTTTACAAACTGTCGAGAAACTTTAAATTTTTATTTAATTAAATTTGTTACTCTTATCTAGATTTTTAAATTTAAATTATTATTATCATTTATTATGTCTGTTATTAAATTTATTATTATAATAAATTATAATCGAATTTTATTCCATTCTGTTTGAAGTCTTACAATTAATAATTTTTAATTAATTATAAATAAAATTCAAATAATATGATTTTTTTAATATTGACAATAAATATTATAAATTATAAGTATAATCAATATTATTCTAACGCTTACATTTAATAATTTCGGGGTGTTAAAATATATTTAAGTATATAAAATTACAAAACTATAATCATCTATAAAATCGGACAATTTATAACACGAGTTTATTTTTTCTTATTGATATTCTCTGTATGATAATATTGGTATCGTGTACTGTACAATTGCAAAAAAAAAAGTCGATGAATATTTAGCACGCGCATTCAGAAAAAGTGGATGAAAATATGTGCTTTGCATGGATTTATAAAGAGCGCTCGTGCGAGATGCTTAAAGATTTGCCTACCAAATTGCTACTTATTACCAGTGGGTTGTTACATTGTCCTTACGCCAGACTCACCCTCATGAGTCAGTTACAGCGCGTTACACGGGCTGAACGTTACAATTCAGTTGAACACAGCACAAAACATGCTGTATTCAACCGAATATATCACATTATGAGCAAATGTATCATCATTTACCGATTGTGATATGATGCCAGAATTATCTCCAACGCTATCGCGTTCCCACAACAATATTTGTATAATACAGAGAGTATATATAGAAAAGGAAAAACAAAGCGAGTATATCGACCCCGTGCGTACATCCACGGGTGGACGGACTTGCTTTGTACCCCACGAAAGGGCCGAAACGCGCCCATCCCCGCTTCGTTCATTGAGTTCCAACTCTTTGAACGGACGATCCTTTATTTCCCCTCGTCTCCCATTACTTCTCTCTACGAGAAGCAGGCGGCGTCTGGGCGCGCGCCCGCTGGTATGTCTGGCATTTTCGGCTGGCGCGTCGCCCCCGGCAAAACAGTTGTCCATACCATTCCCGGTTTCCGCGACGAAGCGCGCATCTTCGTGATCGAAAATGCAAATTTACCTGCGTCGCATCGACCGACAATTTTATTCGTCAAAAGTCAGAATAACGCAGGATCGATCTTGTCGGCATGAGAGATTGTCTCGATCGCTCGATCAGGAATCGCCAGGACCTAAGAAAACGGACAATATTTTGCCGATTCCGTACACGCGACCGTGGAGATTCCTATCTACGGTTGATAAATTACTGTCCCTACTCGATCCTCAGCTCCCACCTACCTTCGATCGAGAGAGGTCCCCTCTCGCGTCCAGGATACGCCAGGGTCTCTCCTCCACAGTCCCGATGCAGCCCTCGGGTATCCAGGCTCACCTTAATATTAATTTGCCCCTCCATTGTCCACTTTTATTACTCACATATCTTACCGATTTTTACTTTTATTGTTCCCCTGTACATCGGACCTGTCGCCTTTCGTGAGTCCTCTGCCTCGGCTTATGTCCGATATTTTCAGGACTATCGCCACGAATACGCATGTAAGAAGAGCCACTAATATGTTCGTGGCTTGTGTATTTTATAATATTTATGTATATACAACTTAATTATATAAATTCCCACGTACTCAAAAAGATCCTCATCTTACTCCAATGCGATGTTTTTACCGCCTATTACATAAAATATTATATGAAGTCAATTTTTGTTCGCCAATTTCAGAAGGGAGCTTATTTTATTCTTTCAAAACCAAAAGATTATCTTTAAGGAATTTTTTGAGGAATTCTTTAAAGAAAATTTAAAATTAAGATGGCAAGAAATTATAAATAATAATCGAAAATATATTTTGGATTAAAATTAATATATTTTTTATTTTATTTCAAAAATATCTCTAAAAAACCGCATTTATATAGGATGACCTAACATTAATTTTACGAAAAGGAAATATCTGTTTAGAAATATAATATACAAAGATGATATCATAATATTAATATAAATCTGACTGTAATATAGTTTCTCAATCTTCTATCAACTTCTATCAACTAGTAAAAATTTGTTGGCTTCTATCAAAGCTTAATAATCTTGCATTCAAATAATAATATTTCCCGGGGTTGTAAATCCCTTTTCAGTTAGTATTCTATCATTATTTGGCACAATCGCGAAGAAAAATAGGAATAGATATAAAAGAAGAAAATTTGCATTGCGTTCCCCGGTGAATTCATAAATCATCTAGGATAGCGCGCAGCGTCGATGGTCTGCAACCTGTTGCTGGATTCTGCGCCGAACGTGGCACACATTTGTGCATTCTTTCGCGTTAGAGACCAAACGGTAGCTATGCTGTCATCGAAGGTATGCGAAAATCGATCCATCGCTCGTTGAACGTTAAGGGAGAGAGACAAAATTGTACCAAGGCATATTCGACAACGAATTCCTATCGCGTCCAACAATCGCCACAATTTGTAGCAATTCTCCGCGGAACGAGTTCACAAAAATAAACGTAACGATTTGTCGTCTTCCGCCGATTCTTTGCGAGGCAAATGGCTCGTTTCGGTATATAAAACGACTACGACCCTGCCCATGAAATTCGAGTCACGAGGGATCACATGCTTGGTGCTTTATATATTTATCCATGAGATCTAGAGTGAAATCATCGGATTGTATACACGCCCCTACGACAAATCAATTTTCATACTTGTCACCATAGTTTCGCACATACTGCACTTTCCGTTTCATGCTTGTCGTTCAAATTCTCAGCACGTATATAAACATCTCCAGGGGTGCGTTCCAAAATTCAACCTTGGTTACCATAATACGATAGTTTATGTAACGCACATTATAGATTATAGTAACCAAGGTTGAATTTTGGAACGCATCCCAGTAAACACGAAAGATCGAACATTAAAACATTGATAAAAACATTGATAAAAACAAATGATGCGTTTACGAAATAAAAATATAATAATTTGGCGCAATAATAATTTATCAAAAGATTTTGTAGTTATTTTCCTAAAAATCCATACAATGTTTATTTTAAATTATTTTAACCTGTGTAATTTGTACAATTAACAAATTGCGCTCACGTGTCTAATCGCGGATTTAAATACATCAATTAGACGAGATCTTCATCAAATTTTAACCAGATTTGAGATACGTTCATGTGTATGTTTGCACTTCTGAATTTATATTAAATTCACGATTGTTGTCGTCTTTCTTTATATCACACAATGAAATAAGGATTAAATGAAACGTACATTCGCGGAATGCAAAACACAGTGCGAGAACGGCATTCCTGACGAGTTTCTTAAAACAGATCGCTTTGAGATCACGGATGACGAAGCTAATATGTCATTATTAGAAACTGCTTGGCCTCGTAGTTGGTTTTGCACCCCGCGAAGTCGAGAATGAGAAAGAGGAGACTGCAAACAGGCGAAGGGCAAGTCGGCATCTCGTGATGTGTCGCCGAAAGGTTTTCAGCACGGTGACCTCCCGAAGCAGTACCACGCCTTGACAAGTATATTGTGGAATTTAATATACTCACCTTTAGAGGTTTCGATCAGCGGTATGCGAGAAAAGGCGCGCGGCCAACTCAAAAGCCGAGAATGAAATTCTTCGAGTACAGAAGCTTCAAGAGCTCCTTCTATCAAAAAAGAAGTTCCGTTATTTGAAAACTCCAAATATTACGTGTATCTTTTTAAATGTTCATTTTAAAAACTTACTCTTTACTGCCGCACAGTTAAAAATTCCATACATAAAAATCAAGTGTATAAAAGTTTATTGAATATGATGTCATGATCATTTTTTAATTTTTTTAATTGTTTAAGTCACTGTTGCGATCATCTTTGCAAAATTATTTTTAAAAGTTTTGACAGAATTAATTAAGCCTTCTACGATGTCAAAATTGTTTTTATTTCGTTTATAACTACTTATCTTCTAAAATCTCTTCTAAATATCTTTCAAAATTTCAATAATATATTTGAAAATATAAACATTTTAATATTTTATCGTCATTTATAATTTATACTGAAAAATTATTGCAAAGTAATCTATTTATAACAATTTTAAAATAATTAAAATTGTATATGTTTCAAAAAGCTTTAATTTGGATTTAAAAATACACGTTTTTCAATAATTTCAAAACATATGTATATTTCAATTGTTGTCAAGATATTAAGCTTAAAATCTCATTAGATGACAAAATCGCCCAGCTCGTCCCGGGCTTCGGAATAAATAATCCGGTACAAAAAGGGAAGGGCACAATACGGAGCACGTGCGACGAAGTACGTTAGAGAGACCAAAACAGTCGTTGAGATTCGCTCTCTCGTTGAGGTGCGAGAAATCGTTTTTGATTTTCTCGTGGCACCAGCGACGTTCGAGAGAAAAAGAGACCGGGCGTTCCCCTCGCGGAAACGGGGCACTAAAGTCGCCTCTCGACCCCATTTCGCGACGTTTAGGGACTTCCTTCGGTGCGCACGCGATTGTTCCAGCGGGCACCTGCGCCTGGCATCGAGTTACCCCCTCAGCGATGTCGCGGTGCCCGAAAGTCGAATTCAGAACACCTGATGAGAGCGACGGGCAGTTCGCTGGGGGGCTTCCCCGCTTCCGGCCCGCCTTTCTACACGGCCGCGTCCCGCGGCCGTCATCGTCTTCGGCGCATTGTACGACCTCGTATGAGAACGGAAGTGCAAATTACAGGCCACGGCGGCAGAGATCTTTCTCACGATGTAAGTGCGCGCCGCGGGGCCCGATCCGTTGCCGGGCGAGAGAATAGAAAAGCCAAGTAGGTTCGTTGCGGGACGCGCGCATGTTCGAGGAGATGCACGCGTCAGTAGTAGATTCTATGTTCGGTTTTTCTTTATTTAAGAAACAAGAAGGTCGTAGCCTGTTTCCAAGGGCGAGACAACAGTCCGAAAACAGTCTTTAGAATCACAAAGTACTCTTTCCCGATAAATCAAATGGATAAGTATTTTTAAACAGAGTCTCATTACTAAATCGAAAATGATAATTTATAAATCGAGATAAGTAAACTTGGAACAGATAAGGACTAAGTTGAGATGAGACATATCAGCGATAATTTAGAACCGTCTAATCTCTTGGAAACTAATCAAGTAACAGATATGCTCCGCTGATGTTGAGATTAAAATTTAATTACTACGATAAAGACACATTAAATAAATTAAGATCGTATTTTCTGTTCTGCCTTTGCTAGAGTAATCTTTCGCCATTTCTTACAGTAAGATAAACAAATTACAGTAGAGATATCAAATATCAAATGAATTATAAAGCTTTCGTCGAGATTTAGCGAACTAAAACCAAAGCGACAATTGTGAAAAAAGTGGACGCAATTGCATGAATTTCAAAGTTTATGTGATCACATCAGGAACGTTCTTTTTTTTTACTTCCAATAATGACCGTTTAATTCTCAGGTTGCCGTGTTTTAATTAAAAACGTGATATGCGATGGAGGGACTCATACTCGTATAATTAAGGATAATTTGGTTAATGGAGTCGGTATTTAAATTGCAGTGTGATAATTCGATAATTGAACATCGTAATTTCTTTTTTCTTTTAAGTCGCTTTTGTTAAATCAATATTGCTTATCACGTATCAGGTCGGATAAAGGGAACGTTTCGAGTTGCATTTTTAGAATATAAAAAACATATTTTTCTATAATCGGATAACGCTCTATCTATTTCATTAAACGATTGGTTTGAGACAGAGCAACGAAGCGGAGGGTCATCCAATATCACGAGGAAGAACGGGGATGAAAATTCGGTCGATTTGCGTCTCGGATCTTGGGGAATAATCAATGAGACTGGACAATAATGTCCGGCCGGCTAAGATGGCGTTGAGACAAGAAAACTACTTGGTGTAACGACCGATAAAGAGTAAAAAAAAGGAACCAGCCGGGAGCGGCATGCGCTTCCGATTGGCCGAGGCGCCGCTGGGCGGGAACTCGACAATCGACTTTTACAGTCCGGCTCTTTCACCCGTGCACCGAGTATCATCGAGGATGAAGAAACTAACGACGCCGTCTCCGGGAGGTTACACGTGGGTCATGATCTCTCGTTTTTGCATTCTCATTTGTACCGTTCAGCTCCTTTGTCAAGTATAATTACGTCAGCGCATACCATTATACGTTGTTGCTGTAAGAAATAATTAATCCATAGAGTAGACCGATAATTGCGTTCAGAAAAAGACATCTTTCTTTTTAAACGGTGTTTAAACAGGACTGCTTATCTCTTCTTAAATTACCTTTTATATTCAATACTTTGACTATTCTTATCTTTAATCTATTAATATATTAAGCATCTATATGTATAATATGGATGCTTATAGGAAAAGACAAATGTAAATTATGTGTTTAACGTTAGACACATTGTTTCTTTTGATCGCATCTCTCGCGAGTTAATACAACAATCCCAACTTGAGTAGAAACGTACAGAAGAAGATAATTAAATCTGTCTTCTAAAAAAGATTTATGATATTATTGTTATTATATCAATTTTATTTGAAAAATATATCATTTTTCTTGACGGGTAATATAAAAGAAATGTCAAAAATATCAATTTAAAAGAACATCATAATCTTCATTAGATTGAGACGTTAATCGAAAATATAAAATTTAAAAAGAGCGCGAAAGATCGCGGGCATCGTTTCCCATGTCAGCTTGTCGATGCCGCCATCGAATAGGCGAGTAAAACGATCGATTTCTTCAAAGTGAACCGCGCCGATTGAATGTTCTCTCGTTCCCGACAATTATTTCGATTTCATGAAATACGATTTCGACAGGAAGTCACGCTCGACGCGTCCCGGCGCGTGATGATTCGATCATCGCGTCGCCGTCACGGACGGAATCGCCGCGGCGGTACACTTTCGAGGCCTTTGATATATCCCGCCCGGTGGGTTCATCAAAAAGGATCGATTCGGTGAGGATCGCCGATCCCCCGTCCGCTCGCGTACGTACGCGTTGATCATTGCGTGATTGCGGGTACTGACAATGACAACAAGCGCCACAGGAGGCATGACTTGGCACCGCAAGAACGGAGGACCCGGACCTTTTAACACGGACTCGCGCCGACAGTCGCACGAAGAAGCGAAGTGAGACGGTACTCTTTCGGTAAACGACAAAATCGCCGCGAAACAAGAAATTTGCGGTTGCCAAATAACAGACAGGATTTTTTTTTAATTACGCAAGCCATCCATGATTACTTTAAGCAATCAAATTATTCTACATCAAGGACGATACAAGGAAGAACTTAAAATCAACTTTTTTTACTTACAATTAGATAGATAATGTTTTATAAAGATAAATTACAGTTTAACATTCTTTTTACATCTTCTCCCTGCATTTGTATTAATTTCAGAAAGATATTAACGGAGAAAAAATATTAGAAAAGAATTGTTGGAGAGTAATTCAGAAGTGATAAGTGAGAAATGATAGTCTCAATTTGAAACATGCAGATTAATTAATCTGAAGATGAAATCTATAAAAAAATTTTTAGGTATAAGATTCCTACCTGATAATCAAAATTGTGAATATTTATTTATCCTGTGTTATACACATCGGTTGCTATTTACTTATTAAAGAACCGGTAATTTGTTCGACATGGGTTTTTAACAAGCAGAAGGAAACGAGAATGTATGTTCTATGTTATCTTTGATAGATATCTGAAGTTCGTTTAACAATTGAAACGCGAGAGATAAAGGTAATTTACGCATTGCTTTAGAAAAAGACACGTTTTCGATGTTCTCAGCTACGTTTCGTAGCGAAGAACATCGATATAAAGGGGTAATCCATAGAGGAATTTATGGCTCGCTTTATTGCGTCCCAAGTGTGTTCCTTCCACGGTAGAAGATATGTTGCTGCAGGGACCAAGGTGTAACAATAAATTCTTATCTGAACACAGAAGTGTGTTGTCGCTTCTGGGGCAGTAACCAAAGATGTACGATGCCGTAAATAATAGATTGTCACTTTATTTGCCGCGTATGAGCGAACGCGATGTTATCATCCTGTGTTATTTTCGACGTATCTCAGCCTTAATGTTTACAAAAAAAGAAGTAAATTTATCATTTTGTGAATTCGTGAAAAGTTCATATTATTATATTATTCTTGACTTCTTTTCCGATTCAAATGTCCAACATTTACACAAAGAAGCGATTGAACCATGTGTATTAAATCAGAAACTTATGTCGTTAAAATATTTTTGTTCTTCGTAAAAATGACTTACAAAATATATTAAAAGATATGAAAAATAAATGATTATTTAGTAAATTAGAATTTCAGGATATATTGCTTATATTTCTAGAGAGAAATCATATTAGAATTATTATTATTATTAATTATTGTTCTGAATTATCNTTAATTATTACGAGTGACGATGATATTAGTCGCGCAGATAATTGATCTGTATATTTCAAATTGAGACTATCATTTCTCGTAAATCAGCATTTCGCTTTGTTATCCTCATTAGTATGAGCGCATATCATCGCGCACCGCTCGATTCTCCGCGTGCATTCGGCGCTGGCAAAGAGAGGCAAACAAAAAGGAGGAGTTGCTCGGGGAAGAGGTATATCATTGTATTGCAGCATTGTTACCTGGCGGACGAGCAGATGAGTTTCACTCGAAGACGCTTTATAAGTCATTGTGCCCCGATCTGCTGGACCCACCGCGCTGGAAATGGGCCGACTCGATGAATTCGTACGCACATTAGATATAGATGCCGTGAGAAATCACTCTCTTTCTTTCTCTCTCTTTCTTTGTCTTTCTTCAATCGATCGTTCTCGGATAAATCGATTCCATGGGAAACAATATCGCAATGATTCTCACTAAAATTAGCCATATTGTATGAATCTAACAATAAAGCAAAAACAAAAGACACGTTTTTTCTCCAACGATTGACATAACTTGGGATGAATCACCGTCTCTGTTAATCATTAATATGCAAAAAAATATATTATTATTTTCGATCATTACTAATCTTCAGTCAATATTGTTAGAGGAACTTATTATATAGAATTCTAATAAGGACTTATTTTTTTTACCATTCAGCAGATAATGTTTCCATTTTTTCAAGATAATGACTGAAACTAATCAATTATCTTCGCGCGAAACAGCTTTTGAGAAGCGCGAATAAGCGCGTGCTGCACGCACGCGCGAAAGAGTTCCTAAGTACTCGAAAACATCTGGCAGCCCGATTCTGGCCTCGTGCCAGAGACTTAGGGATTCAAGTCGAGTGCAACTCGAGCGCGGAGTACCACTCGACGGCGTCGGTTTTCGGAAATGAAGGTACGTTTCCGCGCTTTTGAGCTTTCACGTAGCGGCGACGGATGACGAAGAGCGAACGGACTAAAAGGTGGGACTCTCGCCGCTCAAATCTGACGAGAGTTCCTCTAGCATATTAATTTCCACGTCGATTGGCAGCCTCAATAGCGGCCATGATAAACGCGTCGAAGCGAAGAGTCTTCCGTTCATTTCTCTTGTCTCTCTTCTTCTCTTCTGTTATAACTTTATATCATCTGAATATATACATGCGCTTTTTGAAGATAATTAAAATAAATAACTGAAACATTTCAGTTAATATTTCATTAACATTTTTTCCATTCGTATGTACCTCTTATTTTACTTAATTTGTTAAATTTTTAAGAGCCATACAAAACTTTTTAATAGTTATTTTTAATAAAATTTTTTTTTGTAAATTTTTATGATACCGACTTCAGTGGCCTGGAAACACGAATACCCAATTCACAATCATATTGATGGTCACATTAGCTATAATGCAAAGGCACTGTGAGATTTAGCGCAATAGAATAAATTATTCTAATAGCATCGATGACATTAATATTGAGGCAATTCGCCATTTTCTCCGTTCCAATAATCCAAAGATATTAACGTACGAGAGAAGTCGGAAGTGGCACGTAAGCGTGTGTCGACGTCGAACGAATATCCAACAGGACGAATAGACGGACCCCCCGCGAATGGGTGCTCATTGTCGCGGTTGCTCGCGGGGGTCCTCATGACCAAACGCACGTTGATCGCGCCGACATAGAGCGCAGCTCTCTGCAATTTCGCTAACGATCCGGAGGAAAGAGCGAACGCCCGTTTGAAACCGCTGACGAAATTGATAAAGGCATACTACTGAAAAAGAATGCCTTACAACTTCAAATTATAAACGATAATATAAATGTCTGAATTCTTATAGTTAACACACAAGTTAATTCAATGTCAATTACCAGTGGCCATCATGACGGCGAATTAAATATAACAGGCAAAGATTATTTAATAAACTTAAATATTTAACATTAATATAGTAGTGTAAGATGGGCGAGTTGGGCTCTTTCAGTCCCTAATATCACCTAGATCTATAAAGATCCTCTGTGATTTCCCGCTAAAAATTGTATGTGGAATAAGGGCCGGGATTTAAACTCGAGATCCTTCCGTTCCTAATCATTCACGTTAGCATAGAACTACGCGTCATCCTGAACATTAATGTAAACGTAGCATTAACTGTCGATTTAACGACTTGACAAATTCCTGTTATTTTTGCGATAGTTTTCTCTATAAATAAGAAAAAAAGCTTATAGTTAAGTTTAACGATGACTGGTATAACCGACTCTGAAACACTCGAAAGGAGATCAACAGGGTTTCGCTGCCGCATGATTAGGCGCGTACACGCCAGATCGCAATTCGTGCGATCGTATACAAACGTCCATGTCAACCGAATGACCGGTAGCGTACGAACGGGACCCCCCGTGATCGGGGTTAAGGTAGGGGCAGCAGGGAACAAACGAGGGAAAAAGGAAGACTGTCTTTCTCTCTTTTTCGTGGTGGGCGCCATTGTCGCGGTTCTTCGCGGGGGTTCCTCGCGACTGAATACCGCGTCGCCCTGGGAGGCATCGCGACGCCCGCTTTCACTCTATAATTTTAACAGCCGACTCGATGATTTCGTACGCCTTACTCCCTTTTTTTTCTTCTTTTCCTCGCGTTGCGCAGCGTTGTCGAGCACGGTTGCGCGCAAACAACTGGTGCGCGGCCACCTGGTTGTTCCAGGCAGATCGGAGAAGAAATATGCCGCCTATTTTTCGTAGGGAGAGCCCACTCAAATCATTCGAATTTAGCTGTCAAATGAATCATTCACGTTTCGCGAATTATTTCATGAAATTCACGAATAAAGAGATATTCACGAGACCACAGATTTTAACACTACAGTGTAGACTCTTATGGGTTGCCACTGCTTCTACTCAATATTCGACTAAAACAATAAGAAAAAATTAGCGACATATTGAGTAAGCCTTACTCAATATGTTGTTAATTTAATTTGTTAGTCAATATTTTCCCTTCCTTTTAGTCAAAATTAATGAAATACTGAGAAGAAGCAGTGGCAATCTGGTGGAATAGTTAAAAATGACTCAAATTGAGTATAACTACGAGATTAACAATGTATGAACACATTTTCAAGCAACTTGACAATTACATATATGTATAATCGACAGTGATTATATATGGAATAGTATTATAATCTGATATAACTATATTCCTTTTTTTTATTGCTCTAAGACACAATTATATAACTTTTCATTTTCATAATATGTCACATTTTCTAAATTTCTTTACTTTCAGAATAACAATTAGGAAATACCTTAT
This sequence comes from Tetramorium alpestre, assembly GCA_021460005.1. Lineage (NCBI taxonomy): Eukaryota > Metazoa > Arthropoda > Insecta > Hymenoptera > Formicidae > Tetramorium > Tetramorium alpestre. The sequence continues at coordinate 213,514 of JAJVSH010000038.1, read as the reverse complement.
AATATCCCAACGAACGTTGACAATATTACAAGAAAATGGAGATTCATATGTATATATTTCTGGACTGAAGAGTCAGGGTGGTTTCGTTTAGCGATCATTACACATTTGGCACTTGTGTTTCCGTTCTCGGAAATCCATAAGACTGTCCCAGAGTCGCTGGAATGAAATAAAAGGGGTCTGAAGACCCCCCATATCGCCTTTATCCGTCACCAAAGAAGTAATGGAGGTCGCACCCGACGTCAGGCAACGGGTAATCGGACACACAGAGAGTATGTGGGACATCGTGTTCCCCGTATGTCGTCTAACTACCCTCCATGTGCATATTCCCGCGTCCTTTCGCGCCCATTTTGTTTCTAAAGCATCTCTGCGAGCCAAACTGACGAATCCAATGTATTGTTTCGATAATTACACGCGATTAATCTCTTCAATCGTACGTTGAAATACTAGAAATAAAAAAAAACATTAAATTAAAAGAAGATTATCGCTCTATTATCATTCTAATTTTAAAGATCTTCACAAAAGAATTTTAAATGCAATGAAACACTTGTTTAATGACTAATCGAAATAAGAAGATCAGAATCTTGCGAGAATATTGTGTCTTCTTATACGAAAAAATAATAGCTACGGCATCGGATATGGAAACGAAGCATAAGTTGCGAGAATTGCGACGTAAACATTTTATGCGCCACAAATTCTCCTCTGCGAGGAGACTACGAACGTACGAACGGCCTTTTTAAATTGAGATATTAAAAAGAAATGGAATACACAGGGATCATGGTGTTGAAAGATAGTCATTGTTTGACCGCACGCGGCGCAAATGCGGCGCGTTCGTAATCCCAAACAAATTTGCGGATTACACTCCCAGCATGAATTATTTAATCCCAGCACGGTCTCATTGGTTTAGTTAGTGACCCGTGGGGTTTTACACAGGAGATCGCGCACGCCCGCTCACCATGATCCCTCGTGTGCCTCTCTTTCCTCACCCTTTCGTTCCGCCTTCTCGCATACGTTCTTCTTTATTTCCCTCCTTTTCGAAATCGCACGCGTACATTCATTTGACGTTTCTTGACGCAAAAAAATTTTCCCACGAATGGATAACTGAAAACTATATACGACAATTTTTCAATGACTTCGAAGTTGTCAATAATTTGAATATTTTGTAGACAATTCAGTTTTGAATCCGAAAACAATTATAGTCGAAGAACTTTCAAATGTTGATTGCTTTGCAAACCATGTCACGAAAACCATGCGTGAAATAAATTTTTGTGAAATATCCGCTATTCTTAGTACTCGATTATTATTTTCGTTAACCATAACGCCCTGCCTAGCCATTAAATTTTCGCCCCACATAATATGGTTGGTCGCCGATAAAATTCTGAGAGGAAGAGAGGCACATTATTTATGGCGCTAACGCTCGCGAATCAAGATGTAAGCGTGGGCAGTGCAATGGGATACCGTCGGTCGAAAGGCTGCGAGAAATGTCCCGCGCAAAAGTGAATACAAAATCTTTGAGAATAATCAACAAGAAGTGCAGAAAATTATTTCTCTTTGATTATTCCGTTTATAATATTCGTACGCTGATGCAAAGGAATCTTTATGCATTCTCGAACGACATTAAGAGTAATATTCGAGCTTCTGACATTCAAAGGCACTTATTATTGAGATAAATATCCGCAAGGCGTGTAATTTAATGAATACTTAATACGCGTGATTAAAACGAAAAAGGCGTTGCCTCCGTAATAATATGTAATATTTTATACAATTCATGTGGGGAACGCCACATGATTCGCCACGATGGAGTTTTGCGATCGGCTGTACGGCAGTTAATAATTTCCGCGTCCCACGCTCTTATCTCGTGAAATAATCACGCGTATCTCGCGGCACGTGCATAAATTATTTCGCGTGAAGTATAACGTCCCAGCGAGAATGCCTATCGAGCCGATGTCGTAAAGGAGATGCCAATAATTTGCCCTCGTCGCCGCAACCGCGCGTGCGAAGGAGCGACGAATCGTGACGTGGAAAGAAACGAAAAAAACAACGTCAAGAAACCGTGAAACCGCGCTTGAAAAAGCAGGAATGAGCGAAGCAATAACTTAACAATTATTTTTTTATCACAACTATTTTATTATAAGTTGTTATAAGAAATAGTTGTTATTGACAACTATTAATTTCCTCTATATTAAAAGAAATAAGATTGGCGAGCAGTCGAGAAACTCTATTTCAGTCTCTACGACAACTAGATCTATAAGATCTTCTGTGACTTCCCGCTAAAAATTGTATGTGGGATGGGGCCAGGATTTGAACTCGGAACCCTTCTGTTATTAATTACTCGCGTTAGCACCGAGCCACGCATCATCCCACATTAAAAGAAAACAAAATGTAAATTTTTCTTTTTTGTGACTATTCAGATATTAAACTTTACATTTTTACACATAAGCATTTAATAATCAAAATTGCGAAGAAAAAGTTTAAAATTTCGAATAATTAAAAAACTATTTTTCTTTAATTATAAAATATCCTTTTAAGTAATATTGCAAATTCTAAATCTATCAATTTCATTTTTAATAGAGCTTCTTTTTGGACCAAATATATTACCGGAAATGAAAAACATTTCGATAAGATTTCAAGCTATCAATAGGTGAGACAAGTATGGAGTCTCTTTCTCGGTGACACAACGTTTCGATGAATCTAAACGCGGCACCTCCGTCGTCTCCCTCGTGTAGCGGTCCGATTCCTCATCGTACGCCGTCTAGACAGTCTAAATTTGAATAATATTTTTATGAATGAGTGGACGCGCCATAAATCCTTGCGTGAATACCGCGGGATCGGCCGTGTACACGTGGACACGTGGAAACACGAACGCAGCACGCACGATACGCGCGCGAGATACTAGCGGAATGATACATACGTTCGAGAGAAAGATGGGGCAAAGAAAGAGAAGAAAGGATACGAAGAGAAAGAAAGAGGAGAAGAAAAAAAAAGAGAGAAAGTTGGTCTATCTGGCCTAGCTCAGGTTATGCGAAGGTGGATCTTCCCCCGTAAATTTCCCCCTTCCCTCCGTGTGACTAATAGGCTTATTATTTTATATCGCCTCACATTTGTTACAGATGTACGTTACAACGGCGCGACGCGAATACGTTTGACATTTTCCTGCCTAATGCGATGTTTGCTTAATAGTGCGGAGAAGAGGATTACGCGTGTCGCGATAAATGGTGTACGTGATGAATCTGGATGCACCTCGCCTGTCTGCCGAACAGTTAGCGGCGTGAGTCCGTGCCATTTCAGTCGCGTGAATATTCAGCAGAGAATAATGTAAGATATCATCGTAAATATCACCGATTAATATTATGCATGTGACTTTCAAAAAAATTGCGATCGTATAATGCAATATTATGTTGCTCCCGCAATTTTAAAGGTCAATTAGCAACCTGTATATTCTATGATTATTATATCGTACGATTAAAATAATTTCCATAAACAGGCTAAAGCTTATTGTAGAGACGTTACGACAAAGTAGGTGGTTGAAGGAATTGATCCAAATTATCAAAGTATTTCTCGTACGATAAAATTTTGTTTCAGAATTATTTTTGCTGTGAGCGTGAAATGTGCGTCATAACTTGTAGGTGGGCTCGCTCACAAAGTGTGTCACAAGAGAGGTGAGAAGAAAATAAATCGGCCAAATTGGATTTCTCGTATCCCACAAGATTGCATCTTCCCACTGATCTCATTGTTCTCTGACAACCATGAAAAATACCGTGCTGCTCTGCGCTCGTGCCAGCCAAATGTTCCTTCAATTTCTTCCTTTCCCAACCGTGCAGAATATATCGCAGCACCGTCATTTAAAAGATTTTACCCCTGCAAGCTATTTTCCGCTGCAGATGCATCTTTGTCATGAGAAATGTGATTTAACTCAATCATAAGCGTTTCACCGAGCTACGAATGATTTAGAGGCAAACAATTTTCAGATTAGAAAACCAAACTTACCTGAAATGTGTTTATCGAGAGAATACATTACTGCATCGTATCGTAAAGTGTTGATCGTACACACAATGAGCAATCGCTTCTGGTAATCAGCGCCGCATTCGATTTTCCAAACGGTATCTGTAAAATAAGGACGACTTGGCATGACCAAGAAGTGAAGCGCGACAGAAATGTGCAGGACGAAGGAAGAAAGACGGTCCGGATGGAGAGGGTAGAAGACTCCGAGAGTAGAGAAACACATGTCGTTTGCTGTACCCCGCGGTGCCATGGGGTTCGATGCGTGAGATTCATATATTAAGCGGCGCGCACCGGCCGAAACCCCCTGAACGAGAATGGAGAAGGAACAGTCAAAGGAAAGACGAGATATGATAACAGAGACAAGGAGAAGGCAATGTGGCATATATGTTGGTGAGGAGGAAACAACGCATCGAAGAAGAAGAAGAAGAAGAAAAGAGCACGAGATATGACGAACGGGAAAAGAGAAAATGATGAAATGGGACGAAAAAGGATGGAGCGAAAAGAGGAAGCGAGTAGGGCAACGAAGAAAGCAAGAGGGTGCTGTAGAAAGAAGGTTGCACGCGAGAGGAAGAAAGAAGATGGAGAAAAAGAGAGGGGAAGAAGAGAAGAAGAAGGACGCAACTTCGAGACTTCATCGGGAAGGAGAACGGCTGCGGAGCGAACCAGAGACAGATGAACTAATGCTCGAAACCACGGGGGGGCTCGTGCTTTCGAGCGTCTAATGATTTAGCCGGTGCAACGACGTGCCAGTGGTACTGACGCTGATGATGGTTGTGGTGAAGGTACCGGTGCTTATCCCGGTACCGTGCCATTCGGAGCGTTCTCGCGGACTCGATTTTCGGCCGAGTCGACATAAATTTTACCTAGGTGGTATTCACCTTGCTTCGTACTTCTTGTTGAGATTTCTGAAGGAAGATCATCGTGTTACCGCGTTATTATTTCCTTTTAGTGGAAGTGCCGTTCAACGAATCTTAAATGTAACGACTAGTGAAATTTCTAATTAATGCAATAACATCGATATCTTCTGCGTTTTGGACCGATAAACAGTGTTTCAAAATTAATTTAAAATTCGGTTGAGAAAAATGCGGCTGAGCAAAATCAATTCATGATCACCGCAGGATGACGTAGGTAAATCGATGATTTTCTTTTCGTAGTAAACGATATAGGAAAGTTTGCTGCTGTCATTCTCTCTCACGCAAGATCCTGTTTTCGTTGTTAATATTACAAAAACATTTTGAAATGATCCAAACATGAATATCTCTGCTTTAAATTTATACGTTATGTATCTCGAACTTTCTTCATGCTTTGTTCCTATATTTTTTGTCTTATCTATATAATATACAGAAAAATTTTTTGTAAATTATTATAGCAAAAAAAGGATAGTTGCGAGCAGCATTATGCCACAAAAAATTCCCGATATTGCTATCGGGTCATAAATGCTTTAAATTTTTTCTCATTTTATATTAATAGATCATATTCTATGTATTTCGATATTATTTTTTGTCTCATATGTTTCTTGAGAACTACTAAAAAAATACCATGGACCACCAATGTCGGACCAATGGTTATCGGAGAAAGCTTTCTGGTTTCCTTTACTATAATTTATTATATTTACGCTCGATCTTTATCTTCTGCCTATAAACGAAGCAAAGAATAGTAGAGTTTCACTTCCTATAGTCACATAGTTAACAGTCATAAGTTCAAATATCGTAAACTTTTATAGCGAGTAATAATTTTTTTTTCGATTTCCTCTGGTTTAGCTTTCGCACCCTGATCTATAACCGTTTGGCCAGAATAAAAAGATGCGTAAACTACTGCATCCTACTGTATTTTTTCAATTTTTTTTTTTTCTTGTTTTCTTGATGACAATTTCTCAGAATTTTAACATTGTCTTCTGTTAAAAATTTCAACACAATTTTCAGCAATATTCCATGCTCTTACTGACTAAGAAATGAAAATAATCAATTATGCATATAATATTTATTTTTTTTAAGTTAAGATTTTCAAAAACGTTTTAATTTTTCCTAGTAATCATTTTTTACAAGTTACTCAGAATACTCAAAATTTTGACTACGATCTTAAATTAATTGTAAGATATAAGTTTAATAAAATTATAATGCATAAAAAATATATAGAAAAAATTATATAGAAAAAATAGAAAACTTTTTGAGAGAGGAAAAGCTTTTATTGTTTATTTTCATATATATTTGGATACAAAAGTGCTATTATTGCTAATATGCTAATCAAATGTAGAGTGCAATGTATTATCTTCAAAGAAATTACATTGACATTGACATTTTTGTAAAATTTTCTATGTCATGATAATTTTTTTTTCCGCGATAAGCGGCGTCTTCACCGATTTCACAATGATTATTCCAATATGTTTGCTTTCTTTAGCCAGTTGCTCATAATTGCACGCTGCGTTATATTTTTCTTCGATTTACCTCATGTCGAGTAGAATCATTCACAAGAAAGTTGCGGGTATTCTTGTTGGTCACGCTACCTTTGAAGTATTTATTAGAGTCATAAACGCCTGCAGTTTCAAGATAATGCAAGTGGCACAGTTGTGCACGTCATATTTCCTAAGTAGCGAATTAAAATAATCTGTAATAATCACTCTGTTATCTCATTTTCCGCAATCACTTATTTATATCTGTTTATGAGAACAGAAATATTACGAATACGGATTTCTAAATAATAGTATATATTTCATATATTCAGTAAGAAGAGATCGAAACAAGTACTTATTCTATTAAAATTAAAGCATTCATGCATTATTAAAGCATTCAAAAATATATATTTAATTTTATATACTACTTATATTTGCATATTTTGTACGTATTTCGAACAATTTCAAATATTATATTTATTTATGTAATAATAATAGAAATCCATAATTACATAAATCACACACATAAATGTTATTAATACAAAATAGGTTTTTATAAACAATTTTTGTCTATTGCTATAAATATATTGTAAAAATTACAGACGAATTAAATCACTATTAATTTGTTCTAAAAAATAAAAGTATATATAAAAGTCCGCAATTTAATTAAAAATATTGATTTGTCATCAAGGAATTTCTATCCGGGAAGTTATATTTCTCCAAGAGAGAATGTAGCTGGTTTACGGCACTTCCCATAGTATTTCAAAAGCTCATGGCAGGTACGCAATGATAAATGAAAATCGCTTTCCATTTTGCACGAACCATTAATGGTCAATGATTTTGGACGGATCATCTTTGACCAGCATCTTACTGGGTGGTTTCGTACCTTAGCTCGCAGAACTGGTTTGAATTTTCACTCCGAAATGACAATGATTTCCGATGCTGGCAAATTTTATTGTTAGAACCCATCTCTTTACGAAAGGACACACGACGATGATTCTCGACTCAGGTACCTGAGCGGGCCTTCTGTATTCTTGACTTTTTTTCTCGTTACAGATGACTTCGCCAACTTCGCTCGTGGATGTGGTTCGATAGGGAAACATCCAATGGCCCACCTACTCGATATAGCCTCTTTTTCACGAGTTTGTCTTCTCATGTTTAGACCACACTAGGGGTTCCAGAAAATTACACCAAAAGCTGCTCAATTTCTCGTTTTAACAGCCGCATAATAGATCCTCGCGCAGCATCGATCCGTGATCCGATCAATGGAATCGATGCAGACGGTCGCCTCCTGATTTAGACATTTTCGATATAAAAAGGAGATTTTTGCTTACAATGAGATCAATGAACATGTGAGCGGAAAATATGACTCTGCTGCTGTCAACAAAACTGATGATGTAAGATGGAAGAATTGCTTAGCTAGACTAAAATTAATAATCATCATGTATATTGTTATACGTCATATTGTTATAATAATTCACAGGCTTTTATTTGTATCTCACATATATCTATCATTTATATGTATAAATGTACATGGAAATTTTACATATAAATTTAATTATTGTAAAAAATTATTAAGAATTATCTATATTTCCTTTGAATAAATGTTTAGAGCAATAAGTAATTTTAATTTAACGTAAATATCGAACTTATAATTCGTTTATTCAGCGACGCTGGAATAAAATTTTCCCTATTAGATCTACATCTCGATCGACGTCGTGGCGCCATAAAAACTCAACTGCCAATCATTGGTGATTCACCATGTAAATCGCAGATATTTAAATCATTCGTCTATAATGCACATTTAATTAATCAATGTAAAAAAGAACTTTTATAACAGAGAAAAATTGCAGAAACATTTCATTGCAGTTCCTATTTTTGTTAAAAATTCTATATTAAAAATTCTATATTATTATTAATCCTTGCCAGTTGATGACAAACAATCAAATTCTTCCAATTTTCTTATATGTTACCCTTGTAAGTAAAAATGCAGCATTCTATAGAGAAGAAAAAGAATAATAGAAAAATATTGTTTTATTTATTTCCCTTCCGGGAACGACGGAGTTACGCGAAATAGAGAGGGTGGCTCGTAATGGCAAGCTTGATTATAATAGAGGTATCATTCCCCGCGAGAACGATACGCTCTTCCTCTTCTCTTGGATAATTGCAAATGGCGTCCTTTTATGCCGCTAGGGCGGCTGATCAAAGCCGCGGATAAATAAAAGATAATCATCTAATTATTCCATTCAAACGACCGGCTGCCGACTACTCGGCGTATCGAAGGTACGATTGGCTCGGCGGTCATTAAGATCGCGGCGCGATCATATTTTCATTCTTCTCTCCTCCCTCGATTCGTACGAATCATTGTGATCGAATTCGTGGCGAACGTGACCCGTATTACGAACGTCGTTACAACTCTTCAATCGAATTGTCTGTTTAGTATCGTTTCGGCATCTTGTTCAATGCAAGCTAATTTATGCTTCAAAAATGGATCTATCATTAACGTGAATTGCAAACGTAAAGATATATTACTATCTCGGATATTGTTCGTATGATATTGAATGCTACATAGAAAGCATAGAAAAACAGTAATAAATATTCTGTGTTTCATATGTAAACAAGGAATACATCAATAATTATAACTTATATAACTCGGAAAAATTTTCGTGCAAATTTTCTCACATTAATTTTTTCTAATGCAAGATCTTGTACTTTTCTCTCGCTTATCTGCGTGCAGTTTGCATCTTCGCTATCGAAGAATACTAAAGCTAAATTGTATCTTATCGACAATACACGATGTTTCGCATACGAAGTGACAGACGGACGACATTAGATCGCCGAGATATCTCGCTCGAAGCATCAGAAGACCGACGTTGGCTCGCGAGATAACTTGTCCGTGAGCGCAAAGGGATTAGTATACATTCGAGGGACGGAGGCGACGTTACAGGATGTTTTCTGAGCAGCGAATTAACGTGTAGTGACAGACTTGTCAAAAAGAAAGCCGATACAAACCTCATTAGCTTACAGGACGCTCCTCGTGGGTTCTCTCGACGTATGCGCGAGAGTGCTGTCTCGTGGCGACCTTGAGACATTCTCGATCTGATTTCCCTAGTGAATGCAAAGTAGCGACTGACGTCTAAAATGTTGTAGTCGCGGGGCTCCCTCGCGATAAAAACCGCGGCGCACGGACGCGAAGATCACGGTGTCCCGTTGGCTATCTGCCAAAAGAGATCGTCCTCCCACTCGGCATTAGTTACGAATGGACCGGAGCAAAAAAGAAGAGCTCACAATCGAATGAAGGATCTCGGCGCAGCTGGCCTCGCGGTAGTAATGCGATCTATAGATGCCAAACGGAGGTGTGACCGAGAAACGGGCACGGGTGAGACGGCGTGTCTCCTCGGTCCTAGATAAGAATCTGTCACCCCGGTGACTGGCTGATACACTAATGCCGGGCGACAAGATACTTACTACCAGATAAAATGCCAGGAAGTTCGTCCAGTCATCCCTCGATGTCTGCGACAACGAGGTGGTGGTACCGTCATGATGTCCGCCGAGCATTTTGCCAGCTGAAGAAAACCGAAATATTTCGCACCGACGGTGAATAATGACGCGATAGTTTACTAAGGAGAAACGCACTTTGCATCCAAGGCTCCGCTTCCTGTATACCCCTCGGCAGATTTGCAATTTAATGACTCACTGCGCGATTGTATCTTTCTGTGTAATGGTTAGGTGATGTCAGAGAGAAATCATCTATCTACTTCTCCTGAAACAGATTGCGCGCCAATGTAGGAATGAGTGATGCTAAGTCGAAACGATTATGAAATCCTGTATGAGAACGCAGCTTCAAAACGCCGAGATAAAAAAAAACAATTAGAAATTCAATTAAAAGCTTTGTATGTAATGGATGGTAAGGTCATACTGAAACGGTAACATCACAAGTGGCGAGAATATGTTCGTTATAAAAAAAAACAATACATCAGATCTCGTAACATCGATCATCGAGAAAAATGGAAAGAATCTCATTCTTAACTGCGTAACCAGGAGTTTCGAATCTTTTTTTTTTTTCATCTCGATTAGCGACTAGCTATTAAAAGTAACGGCAGATCGCGTGTCGAAAGAGATGAAATGAGTGGGATACAGTATACTACATCTAGGATAAAATTGAAAAAAAAAAGGTTTACCACACACCTTCCTCGACAGAGACAGAGATCGTGAAACTATCTGAAAAAAAAAGACTCAAACCGTCAATCCGATCTTCTCTTCCTGGAGCAGATTTCGTCGTCCGCATCTATATCGAGATGGGTCCGGCCAGGTGAGTGGGTGAGTGACTCTGGCATTGTCGTTCAGCAAGATATACGACTCCCGGTTCCCAGAAACAGTTTATATTCCGGGCGGTAGAATGGGGAGAAGGATCGGAGAGATCGTTATATGCTTACCTGGTCCGAACGATCCTCGTCGTTCTCATCTTGGAAGCGTTCGTTTTTGGGATTCTGCGTCGAAGGCACTCGGTCAGGGCCGCCGTCGACCCACGGATACCTCGGATACCTCAGCGATCATTTTCGAAGACTTATACCGCCTCGCGGGCACACATCGATATATATTTCGCTTCGAGAATAATTCAGTAACCGCGATATAACTCGGCGTGAACTAACTCGCGCGAGAACCGGTTGCCTTCGGAACGTGTGAATAAGTCCCTAGCGATCGATTATAATTAAAGGAACAATTTCTCTCATTTTCGAGCGTAATAATCGTATGTCGTGGACATAGGCGAACCTATGTTATACGCTTATCGAGACAATCGGTCTTTATCTCTTCGATCACGAAGTGTAATAATCAGATCGATCGGAGCAATTATCGTAGCTTGTTGTCCGCGTCTCGTCAGTACTTATTTCGTTTATCTTTATGATACACTTTATCTCTCGTGTGTGTCTCGTCTGAACGTCTACAGAGCGATATAGATCTCCCCTGAAAAACGTTCTTTCTCAGTTGTATACAAAATCAGCATACAAGCGTAAATGAATTTACAAATATTTGTAAATAATTTTTCTCAATTTAAATTAAATATGAATTTTCATGTGAAATAAAAGATAAGAAATATCAGGTATTATTAATTTCATAAGCATCAGATCATTGTATTTTAAAGAGATTTTATTCACAATGATATCTTTGATGACGCTTTCCATCGTCTCTCAGAGATAAAATATGATCGATAAATCTGATGAAATATTAAAAGACTATTTTCGTTAATTGCCTTCTTCGAATCAATTGTTGTATAGTACATTTGATTAGTTCCGTGAATCACTATATTTGTCTTTTCCAACAATTTTTTATATCTTTTTTACAGAGGGGTAGAAAGTTGTGGCTGAGAAACAGTTTACGAAGTACAATACACAACATGCGCACACAGACGTATATTATATGTACCATACTTATCTCTTACCTACCCCTTTAATTTATAGCATTGTGGAATATTGGCAATTGAAAGGCTTCTGTTGTAAAGAACGTAACGAGTAATTCTTCGTGTCACATCACTTCGTGCCAAGTCAATTTTTATTTTTTTCCTTTTTACAAGAAACTCACACAAATGCGCCTTTGTTTTATCTTATTGAAAATACAAAATAAATTTATTTTCTTCAAGGTTTTCTTCTTCACTAAACAACAAAAGTTTACTTCTAAAATCAATTGTAAAATGTATATATATTGTTATTCGGGTTTGTCCATTACTATCGTACGAGAAGAACTGTTATTTTCGAAAGATTCGTCACGCGTGTAGATCTTCTCTCGAGGTATATATTTAATGGTATATAAAGAGTCTGACAAAGCTTAGCGTAGGAACGATAGGAGCGAAGAAGATGGAGAGTTCTTTTGGGGGGTATTTTCATGCTCTTTCAGAGAAGTGGGGATTTTCAGCCATAAATAACGATAAACAGGAACCTCTGTAAGTCAGGTAAACTCGATTCTCGCACGGATACTGTCCGTATATAAGTCTATACAGTCAGTTGATTGTGTATAAGAGTCTCTCCTCTCCTTCTGTCCCTCTATTTCGATTCGACGAACTGTTTGGACGCCGGTGGTTTTTCAGAGTCACGCCCTGGAAGGGGACGCGGGTCGCGAGGATGTTTGGGAAAATGGATCGCTTACAGGTGCGACGTATTTAATCCGAAGACATCTTCATAATCTGTTAACCCCGATGGAAAATAACACGCTAAAGGAAGGTACTGCCACAGCTGCCGATCTAATTCATCTTCCCTTGCATATGCGTATAATAGACGTTTGTATAGAACAAATGCATTGTTGGTGAAAAAATAATTATATGAGAGTTTTGCTTGCTATTCTCTTCTCTGCAGAGGAATGGCTCTGCGTTACATTGAAAAATCGATTTTAGAGATTTCCTTGCCGTATGTAAAGATATACTCAACAAACAACAACTCTTCGTTGCGATGAGAAACCGTTTCGAAATCGATTTTTGCGTTTAAAAGGGAAAGATGGAACTTTGTAATAAAACTATAATTTCGTCCTACGGTGGAAAACTCCGAGACTGCACTTACCCGATAACAGCGCGAATGGATGAAACACTTGCGCGTGGATTTTATCTGAAACGAGTGTATATCCGATACGGAGATGTTGAAATAGTTTTCATGTACCCACAGTGGGGCGCACTCGGGGCCACGCTTTGTCGAAGGTACGGTCTGTCGTTCAAGCAAAAGTGATTTTCTATGGCGCGCCGTATCGATAACATCACGTTAATGCCATTCACTTGTTTGCCTCGAGAACCGATGCCGATCTTTCTAGGGGTTATTATTACCAAGCGATTCGCAGCATTCGCGCTAATGTTCGGTGAGAAGAAAAAAAGATCGATTTGGCATAATTTAATATGACTAATGCTTGCTGCGGATGAATACGAATACTATTGATTCATAATCGAAGAATTGGAGATTTAATAGTTGATCTTTGATTTACACGACAATACGGTATACATGATTATATAAGAATAAATAAAACAAAGGATAATCATTTCTTTATTCAAAAAGTGCAAAAGCTATTAATAACTGTACATTTCTTTTCATTCTTATCTTTTTGAGTATCAATACACTTTTCATAGCACATTCTACGAGTTCTTATATTCTGAGGAAAAAGAATTTTTATTGATTGCGCAGCCAAAAATACATTTCTTTTATTTCATTATTCCTCTTCACTAAACTACATATATTTTCATCCATTCATATACATTCCTTCATAAATCATACAATTATTCTTATTTTTCTATAAATTTCAATTCACTATGGTTTCACGCCTTTTGCCCATATAGAAACCTTACCACAACGTGTTATTCAACATTAGTATACACAGCAAGTGGTAGCTTACTCTTTAACTAGAATACTGCAGATTTATTGTAGGTAGAGATACCTAAGGCTTCCCTAAGTTTGCAATTGATCTAATTTCGCCTTTGCCTAAATTTTTTTTTGATAAAAAAATAATTGCTCTTAGTTTTTAATTTATCTTTGTAGAATATAAATACAAAGATAGATAATTTTATTAACAAAGTTGATTAATAAATATATATTATTAATACGTTGAGAAATTAATAAAAATATTATAGATAGTATAATAAAAATGAAATAAGATTTAACATAAAACGTTAACTGTTGCCAATAAAAAAATCAGCTAAAAAATTAAATAACGAGATAAAGTGACAAGTCTTAAAAAATGTCTTAAATAGGTTTTTTTACATAAAGCGATATATTTTGTAGTGTGAATAAATAATATCGGAATTTGTTCCATGGGAGAAACTGAGAAATCAGTGTTTAATAATTTATCTTATATGTGTTTTTCTTCGCCATTCATCATCACAAAAATTTCTTTTCCGTAGAAATGGAAATGTCCCGTCTTGTAAGCTAATTTTGTTTAAAGAAAAACGATTCGGAATCCGCAACAAGACGTATGATTTAGTATCAATGCATTAGTTTACATGCTAAAAACGTGGAATATACTTCTTCAAACTCAATCAAACCGAAAAAAAAACATGAAAGAACTGTTAAAGGATTCGTTAGTCGGCGCGCATCAAAAAATAAAAAACATATTTCCAAAGAATATTCGACATCCGACAGAAATATATCTACTTTAAAAATGTCATGGAGTTTAGTATTTATTTGTCATTTTTAAATCTATGAGGCAAGTTTTCTCTTGGTGGTCCCTCTTGTTCTCAGAATTTTGTCAAAAAACATCATTTTATTCAAATCCCATATCGTTTGTTCGCTACATAGTTGACGCAAATTTAGAGTTTGAAGCAACCGGTGTTACAACAAAGCTGCCGGCTTTTCCTAGTTGATTTTTCTGGAATTGATGGCGGCACTTTATTTAGAGCGCGACATTGGTTATAACGGGCTCCCCATGGCCTTGACGAATTTGTTTGGGCCGTCTTTGTCACGCCTTTTCATACAGCTTCCGATATAAAATTAGTTTTTGCACATGGACATAACGATCTGGTTATAAGGAGAGATATTAATCTATTAAATTTTTACTTTCAAATATTTAATTTTGTTATTTCTATTTATTTAAAACTAATCTTTATATTTCATTAAAAAATATGAACGATGAAAAAGATACACATTAGATTATTTAATCGACGTTTTCTATAATATAGAGATTTTTAATCGAAAATATTATATAACGAGATAAATATTTGCATCCGAGGATTTTCATTATCGTAATATCTCATTAGATCTGTCATTTTTGTAAAATATGAAATAAAGTTACTTTTATTCGTAGAATATTGCAATTGATATATAATTTTGCTACAAGATATTTGTAGCAAATATATACATATTTCAAATAGTTTTTAGAATATTAAGAATGCATAAAAATATTTAAAGCGAAACATTTGATATTTTCCATATTGCGCCTTTAAACCGAGAACAGGTATATGTATACATGATAAACAAAGTAAAAAACTGAAGAGAAGAATCGATATAATTTATACATACATCAATTACATATTTGAAGCGTTCGATAATAAAATCAATCCTTTTGTATATCTTCAAATGTATGCACTTACACTTTCTCATAGCACGGAAAAATTCCGAGAGCTTGCAAACAAAATTATGCACATAAACGCAATTGGTGCTTTCGGTTAAATAATCTTGCAATATACCGACAATTTCAATAATTAACATGAAGTTATTCCAATGTAAAAACCACGCTATCCGCACTCTTCTCTCAATTAGCAGATACTTTTACGACGCGTACATGTATTTCCGAGAACTCGCTGCATCGTACATGCAATCTTTTCTTTTTCATTTCCTCTTCTTTCCTTACGAGATGACGAAACCCATCGAAGTGACCACTTCGTGGAGGAGTGCAGTAAAACGCATTTTTTTTTTTCGAAAGATTTCGTCTCCCCGCGCTTTTCTTCAGTTTTATTTTATGCTCATAAACATCTCGGACTGATTTACTATTAAATCTCGCCGGACTACGTAATCACCAATAAAGAATTTATTTAATGCCCTTTCGTTTCTTTTCGACAATGACTATTTATCTAAACGGTCATTTCAAACTGAACGCTGAAGATTATAATGGCACTACAATTATAAGTAAAAAATCAGATATTTTATATACACACAATATTCACATAATATTTCATACACATATATATTTTAGTCAACATGTGTCTATTAACTAATGTGTCTATTTCTCATTTTGAAAATTCGAGAATATTTTCTTGCAGGTTCTTCATATGGCAGTGTCTGAAAAAATGTGACGATTAATGTCACGGTCATATTTCCACCATCACCATATGCCCGCCATGCGCAATAGGACAACAGAAAAACAATTTTTCAGTGAACACAAATAATATTATACTCGATGTTTAGCAAATGGTTCCCACAGGAAACTATTTGTATTTTTTAAGTACAGTTGACATTCATAGCACACTTTGTAATAAGAGTTATCGAGTTACTTAACAGCCCTTCCTAGTATGTCGTAAGCTTTTATTTTTTTAAATTAATATACGCCAAATTATGCTTTCTATTGATTAATATTAAATTCAATATATATCTTGATTTGAATCCCAGACTTGTATTAAATATTATTCGAATTGCAAAATTTAAGTTGATTTCTTCAAATCACATCGGTCTAAAGATTAATAATAGTCTTATTATAAAGTTTAATCGTTTTTTATGCAAGTTTTATTCAATTCTTCTCAATTATTCATATAATGTTATTGATCTAATAATAAATTACACGTTACGTCATTCTTGAAGAAAAACTTACATTACATACATGGAGAAAAAAAGGATAAATCTCGGTAGATCATTATTTGCCGAATTTTGCGTGATATCTTTCTTTCTCTATAAAGTAGGAAATATTACGTTATATGTACGTACATACATTGCAGCGCAATCTGTTTAGCTACAATAATTCATTAAGAATTCATAATTTATATATTTCTTGTTTATTTATATGTTAAATACTATACTAAAAAACTTATATCTTTGAAATTCAAAAGTTTTGCGCTTCAAATTTCAAAGATTTTTATTTTTATTAAATAATTCTATATCTATATTTAAATATAGAATTAAATTTTTTTACTAAATAAATTATTAAATTCTTTTATTAAAAATTAAATATTTTTTAATAAACATATGTATATTTATATGAAATTATTTATTATATTATTGAACTATTTATTAAAACATAATACCATGTTTCTAACATTTTATAATATTTAATAGATATATTAGTACACATTTTTTTAGAGCTCCATTTTCGTGTTTTAAAAGAATATTATTTTTTTAAAAAGCTAAAAACAGCTTATGAAAAATATACTATCTAATAGGGGACAGTTTCTAGTAGAGATATATATGTACATAAATTTTTATTTCGACCTTTTTCAGTTAAGAGATTAACCTTCAAGAATAAAATAGTATGTCGACAATGACTTTAAATATTTCTCAACATAAATTTCTATCGGTATACTTTTCATTAGTTATAATAAAAAAAAAGACATATTAAAATTAATTTATTATAGCCAGATATATCATTAACGTTAAAACATTATTTGGAAATACAGACTGAAAATATGACCTATTTAAATGACCCAAAACTTTCACATTTGAAAATTATAGCATTGCGTTATTTTTGTCTCTTGTTCTATCTATGTTTGCGAATTCTTTTTCTTTCATGCTCTAGTTAAAATAACATTCATTTTTCTTTCAAAAGTTTTCGCCCAAACCAAAGGCATTGTACCTATATACAAATTTCTGCAGAAGATTGATTTTTATCAAATTGTTTCGAATGTCTTTTTTCTTTTATATTTAGGCTGCGTTTCGAAATTCACTGCCAGTATTGCAAATCTATCTATAATTTATGTCACGCACATTGTAGATTTTTAGTACTGACAGTAAATTTTAGAACGCAGTCCTCAACGTATCATACATGGCATGTGTTCGAAGAATATATTTGAAAATAAAATCCGAAAATAAAATATATGAAATAATAATTAAAGTTAGTCTAAATTACGATAAGTTACAGAAGTTATAGAAGATATAGTTCAGTTTTAGAGATTCTAGGTCACACGTTATTATCTGTTTTACTGTTCTTTACATAAGCCTGTGCAGAAATATACCATAACCCACAACGAATACCGCAAGTCGCTACCGGTCTTACGAAAGAGTGAGAAGCTCACAGCAATAAAAGTGACAAAACACTTCGGAAAATATTTATGACCCGTTGTATTTTATCGTCAACGAGATAGAAAGATCTCTTGCTCATTGAATCATTTGTATGATTTTGAGTAAAATTTTTGCATTATGCTGTTGGTCAGCACAAAAATTTGGTGATCATAAAATACAGATTAAAATTTATAAATCGAACCTATTTGTAATTTATATTCATTTTCACTTTCTAAGGAGGCAATTGCATGACGTTAATCGTGTCATTACAATAAAAAATTTACATAGAGAATTACGTAAAAAATTTACGTGAATAGAAAAAAAAACTGAAAGTACAGAAATCTCTTTTTTTGTTAGCGCAACTTTTTTATTGAATTCTTTATTAACTGAAGATTGGTAATTTAAATATCAAATTAATGAAATATTTCTATGTTTTTAAGGTAAAAGATTCTTTTATAAAATAATTCAATCAAAGAGCTGTCAACAATAAATTCTTTTCCGACAAAGAGTTAAAAAGCTCCAACTACAACAGCCAGGTGATCTCGAAAGTCTTTTTCTGCGACGGTTTCGACCTCCCCACTGCGATATAAAACTGCTGCATTATTCGATATGTCGCCGCCGGAGAATCCCGCGCGGCAGCCACGTTGAACTGCGGTTGTCGTTGCGTTCGGCGACAAGCTATGGAGATGTCTAGGACATTATGCGCATGGCAAAATCGTAAAAGGACGATTTTACGAATGTTCGGGATCTTCCTTGTGTCCCGGCAGCCGTCGGCTATCCACTATTCTCACCATTTTAAGACCGCGTCCGGACGAAAGTGACATATAGCACAAAGCAGCACCTAAAAAAAAGAACACAAAAATATATGCAAAATGTATGTGTTTATTGTTAATAACAAATAATTGTTTCGTTGTGTCCATTCTTTGTAATCTTATTCTCACGAAAAAGTTTTTTAAATAATTAACCCGATAATGTGTAATAAAATAACTTATATTAATATACAATTTCATCATTAATATATGAAATTATTTCAAAACTCTACTGTATCATAACATTTGTAAATATTTTCATTCTAATTAAAAATAAATGGAGCAGCAAATATCTGATAGTAACTTTGTAGGAACTGCGAGTGTCTTTCGAGAATTAATTTATTTTTTATCATTGTGCTATTGTCACGAACTTATCTTTATTAATAAATTTTTTATTTTAAGAAAGATTTTGTTCCAAAAATAATTGACAGATAAAGTTCACATAATAAGATGATATAGATTGAACAGTTCGAAAGATTCAAACGTACCACAAAACGAAAAAAAATAAATCCGGAGGCATCCTACGAACGCGCGGCAGACTGTTGTCCTTCGCGATTCATTGGAATGGCAAACGGCCTGCCTTGAACCGGGCCGGTCAACCGCAGAATCCAGAACCAAAGGAAAATACCCACGAACACGAGACACGACGTAATTCTTTAATTGCTCCGGCTAATTGGCCCCGAGTGGCGCCACGACGCCACGGAATATCGCCGATGACAATTATTCCGCGGGATGCGGATGGCCCGTAAATTGCCAGTGTTTTTACTCCTCTCTTAATCGCGCGCGCGACTTGGCTCTTCGCCTCTTCTGTTCCGCTCCTTTCTCTCTCGTTTCCCGCGAGAATCGGCGATTCCAATTTGGACGAGACTTTCGTGCGAGCGGCGATGACAAAGGGAAAGAATCTTTAAAGATTCCGTCGTGCGAATCCGGATGTTTGTCTAAGCGTATTGGCATAGGCTGAAAAACGCGCGGGGATGGTTGTATGTCTCACGAATATTTTGCATTCTTAACGAAAATTTATGCACGGGAAGCTTCTGATTTTATATCATGTACCAGATATACGAGAAATGTAAGGCATGCGCGTATGTATATGCATTTTGAAGACGCCACAGGATAGTAATAGTATAAATACCTAGAAATGTGTATAGAGTTTTTACACACAAACGTTTAATGCTCCTTAGATTGGATAAGGAGTCCGCGGTATTATAATGAAATTACATAATTCATGTTAATTATTACAAATCATGTGAAATATACGAAGCTGTCCATCCGCTGCGGAATTACATACACGTAATTTGTCCTTGTGGAAATTTCACAAAGCTGTACAATATTTTATAACATTAATCCTAAAGCCGTTTGGGCTCCCGTCATCCTAACTTCTACGACGATATTTGTAAGTTCTTACTCTGGCAAACCAAAAATGGCAATTCTACAAATATTGAATAACTAAATATTTCTTGCTTCAAGCCTCCGACGAAACATTTAACTTTATTTCAAATTTTTATTAATTGTCTTCTAAAAAATCTCATAATAATAATAGTTATTTTATCAAAGAAACGTCGCAATTTGAATCTTTTGTAAGGTAGAATTCAATATACATGTGTTTCGCAAAAATAATTGAAGCACATAATTTTCTAAATCTTAAACGCCGCATATTGATTAAAATTTTCGCGAACCGAAACTTCGGAATTGGAGCATATTTCGAAATTATGCATTGCGACGCGCATCTTGCGAAAGATTCCGTAATTAGCTTACGTATTAGATCGTAGACTTGTAGGCGTTTTCGAGTCTTACTTCTCGGCGCGCAAATGATTTATGCACAAGCAATACGAGCGACATACGATTCCGCTGCGGCCAAGGGAGAGTACATCGACGACGAGGTCTCTCTAGCTCGTCTCTGACAGTTCAACGAGCAAGGAACATCTATAATGACAAACCGCTTTGGTCTCTCGCGAGCGAACGGACACTGGGCGGTTCAGGGCCGTGGCCAATGTTATAAATGCACCGTCGAAAAAAAGCGGCACGAACCGCTTAGGGGATCTATCGATAGATACGATATCCTCGACGCGCGCACGAACGTGACCGCGGCAAGATCGATTTGTATCGAGGGGGCTCGAGAGAGGGCGAGATGGATGGGCCGGGCCTCGAAATCTATTAGTCATCACCCACACGATACCGAGACTCTCTCCTTCTCTCTTCCTCTCCTGTCGGTGCGGACAGGTAACTCGAATCGATGGCATTGTATCTCGCCAATCATGATGCACTTTTTCCCAATGGAACGTTGATAGGTTCATGGAGAATTGCGATCCGTCGGGAATCAGGATGATAAACAAAACGAGAGAGCACGCGAGTATCACGCGTGTAACAGCTTCAATTACGCTAATCGCAATGAATCGCGATTGATAACGAGATCTCAAGGACTATGTCTTATCTTGCGAATATAAGATTGCCCTAAATTTGTAATGTGCGATTCAATTTTTACCTTATCAAGAATAAACATAAAATTGACTAACACAACTTACACTGCGATTTATATTTATATTTTAAGATAAAAATTAAATCTTTACATACTCCCTGTAAAAATTTCAAAATAAAACTTTCAGAATATCAGCGCAAATGTGATGGAAAGTTTTCTTACACATAAAACTTAATTACATTTACTATCTCGTGTTGAATTATTTTTGACATGGTAGTAGTCCGTAAATAATAATGAATCAATTGCTGGTCGTTATCAAAAACAGTACTATATACGTACACGTGCATACATATTAGCTTGATTACGTTAGTAATTCCGAAACGTAGGACGAGCGCGATAGAGGGGCCTAAGCTGCTCTCGTCGAAGTTGCTCACTTCCCGCCACTCGGGAGCACTCCGAGTCCATTCGCTTAATTCATTTTCATCTCCGATTCACTATCCACCCTTCCTCCACTGTTCTCTCATTAGCGTTCTTTCCGGTGACCCCGAGAATCAGAACGAGATTCTTCCTAAGAAAATTAGCGCTCGTTTCCGTCCGTAGAACTCAATTGCTCCTCAATGTGGAACGAACATGGAGGTGGACGGCTGTTATTCGTTTTCTGTCTGATTGAATATGCTCTATACATGTCGCGATATATATATAGCATATCACTGATCAAGAAATCGTGATATTTCATTTCTACTCCAAGGAAAAAACGTCCGAAGAAAACAAACTTGAAAAATTAGTTTGCTTGTAGAAAAATGTAATTGATTATATTCCATGTAATGTCATCAGATATCATGAGCATAGTCAACTTTTGGCCGAAGAAGGCCAAATGTAAATAGAAATTAAAATTAGTATGAATACTAAATAGATTAAATAGATCAATTTAGAGTAATTGTTATACCGTGCAAGGCGGACAGTAATAAAGTGCCAACGATTTACTTATCGAAAGAAGAGAGTAATAAAGTACCATTGATCTTCATTAAACGTCATTCAAAGTAGAACATTCTGAATTGAGAATGCAGACTTGAGTCTGCAAAGTGCACTTGGCGCTTTTGTTGCGTAATCTTACATCACGTGCACAATATCGACGGCACTGTATTTGAACAATAAAACATCAACTAAAATTAAAATTAACAGACAACGACACGATTGACAAAAGTAACATTTGTAAAACATATCTGCGCACTCTCAAAACAAACGTCGACTGAAAGTGAAAGTAAAAGATAAAATTAATTAGCGTCTTCGGATCTTTTCGTAACAAACGTTCGTTTCAAAGGAGATCTCTAGTAAAAGTGTCCTATTGACGACAAGGGCGTGCAAGGACGAACCTGCGTGACCAACATGTCGAGAATGAGTATAAGGGCGTGGCACGATTCACCCTCTGCTTATACTTAGAAACTCGTATTTCTCTCGAGACACTCCCACAATTTTCCGAAAAAAAATCTGATAAAATATTTATTACCGCAACATGTATTTGTAATTTTTGCGAAACGATCAAGTTGAGATTTAGGGAAGCTCGGATAATTGAAATCGCGAAAGAATAGTCCCGAAAATTTCTAACACAATTGCAATTGATGTTAACGGATGCACAAAATTGTTGTCGGCACTAACATCTTGCGACGAGACGCAGGCATTTGTTCGATGTGGCAAATATCGATACAACAGACGCCTTTCAATAACGCCTAATGATATAATATTTCCCAAAAAAGATCTCGGGAGGGTTCCTCAGGCATATACATACATGTATTCACACCCGCACGCTTTGCCGTCGTGTACTCATAGGGAGCACGCTAGGAAAGTTGCATCCGCCGCACAACGGGGGGTGCACACGGGTCATTTTTTAGGGGTAAGCCCCGTGTTCATGGGGGTAAGTCGGCTAACGAATCGTTTTTCTTCGAGGGTCGAAGAGAGATATCGATGTATAAAAATAAAGAAGGCACGTTTGCGCGCGCATCGAGATACTTATTGTGAATGATTACAACGCACTGTCATGCGTATCTGTAATAGTTAATTTTGGTGCGNTTTCGAGCTGTCACTCGGGAAAGAGTGTACAATTTATTTCTGTCAGTCATAATTGCATTATGAGACGCCAGATGGATTTTTGGATAATCGAATCCCGGGTTAACAGTTAATAGAATGTATAATTCAGCGACTGGTGCGCAGTCGCGCTTCTATTTTCGCTCACAATCAGTGATATTTCAGCAGTTTTCCATTTTCTCTGGATCTACACGAATTTTCCGTAGATTTTCTGGAAGGATGATTTTCATCGGAAGGATATATCCCGACGGTTCCGGAACATCGTACATTACACGAAGATTTGATCAGAAGGTGAGATACTGTCGTCCAACAATTTATTGAGAAATCGAATATACTGTTCGCTCGTCTTGCGATTTTCGATTATCCTCTTTTTTTTCGGATACGTCCCGCGAACCGCGATCTTTAACCTTGACGCACCTTCGAGAAGGGCCATCATGCTTGCTATGACAAAACAGCGGCGTTTTGATTTTCGGCTGACTAATATGTCGTAAAACGGCATGCAGTGACAACGGGCGCGGAGCTGTAAATCCTATCGTAAAATTATGCTGGTCGCGACGTACGTGTGCAAAACTATAAATATTAATGCTTCCCAAAAATAGTTCTTCTCTTTGGCTCCGTTCCTTCTTTTTTTTTATTTCTCTCTTTCTCGCTTCCTCGCAACGGCGCCGTAAATCAAGTCGCTAGAAGGAGGTTGTCAGCGAAAAATACGGCGGATAAAGGCGACCGGGGGTAAGAGTTTGTTTTAGATGCCAGAACCCCTTTCGCTCTTGGTGAGAAACATTGCTTTCGGCGGCCGCGATTTCTTTCAAGTACCGAGGATTCATACGATCTATCGTTTTCTATTACGCTTTCTTGTAAAATTCGCGTGCAGATTGAGAAATATATCCATTGCGTTCAAAAAAATTCAATATAATAATTCCAGAAAAGTCTCTCTATTAAAATATATTTCGCTATTTTATGAGTAATGAAGGAGAACTTTATTTTTTGTAAATAATTTTAAATTAATCTTCCAACGGAAAGATTTGGGTTCAGCCAATATTAGCTTGATTGTACATATATACTTAACAGCTGCGTATGATTTTTAATATACTTTTCTTCATTTTTCGGACAACCGTGGACGTTGTCCGAAACCAGGATCATGTAAACGTAAACAAATGGGCATCTAAGTTTTGTCTTTCAGACGGTATCCTTATTATCGGCATAAACTCTAATCTTTCTCAAAGGTATATCTTTTTAAGAGTTTAATTTTTTACTAAAAATTTCCAGAAATTATTACAAATATTTACAAAAATAGAATTAAAAAAGGAAGGATTAAAATTCCTTCAGTGTGTTTCGAAAGAAGAGAAATAATGCACAGATATATATGACAGACTAACAAATATACATATTTCTAATATATTTCGAATTTCGAAATAATGGGCGGTGTCCAATGCCTGAAAGAAACAAATAAAATTTTTAATTTCATTATCATATTTCGAAGATTTTTCATATTTTACGTATAAGACCCCTTTTCGTGACTTTTCGAAGGGACACGGCCTGCAATATTTTTGTCGGCGATCGCTCTTAAAGATACCTATCGACCCTTATCTGCTCATGCATCGCTCGTAGAAATCTTATCTCAGAGCCACTTCGGCCGCTCACCGCTCCGTCATCTCACGATGTCGGATTCTGCTTTGATCCCTCATTTCGAGTTTACCACAGGACAATCAGGGGACTGCCACAACCACTTGGGACAACCACTTGGGACAACCACTTGGGACGAGAGAAATTAGCCATGTAGATTATATATGCACGCACATCAAACTAGACATAAATAGTAAAAACATGCTTATTTTTAAAGCGTCAATATATGTGCATGTTTGTGAAATAAATGTGATAAAATAATTCTGAATTGTACGAGGCAATTACAATTATATCATCAATTATCATAAAATTATTACTCGAAATTTATTACATAAATGTTTAAGTAGATAAATTTTAATTTACATGTAAACATATGTCGATGTACCAATTTATATTTGCCAACGTAAATATAAAGAAATGAATTTCTGAATTTAACACTTTTTTTACTTGCAAAACTAAAGAATTATATTAGAACAATTTTCCACCACGCATTCCTTAAACTTCCAGGTCTCGTTTATAAAAAATGAAATTATCATTAATGATATAGTGACGTTTAATAAATAGCAACGCCTTCCTATATGTGCAACTTTACACGTGCATGGAATGTGCTCATTCAGTGCATAACGATATATTAGATTTCTCATCAACCTGCGTGTGTGTCGGCAGGGGCAACCAGAGGAAAGATCCCACCGGTGCGGCTCACCGGCAGAGTTTGTCATTTCACTAATGACTCTGAGACAAGATCTCGGATCCAGATCGCCGCTTCCCTTCTCTTTCCTCGCCTTCGGTAACGGCATAATCTATTTCTACCGTCTAATCTCACGGCGGAATCTACAAACTTTTGCATGTCGGATCACATTCGTGGTGGCTGCTTTCGGTGCCTTACAAGTGGCGTTTCACGAAGAAACATGCACTTTTAGTGAATCGTAACGGAATTTTAGTGGACCGTAAATCCCGCCGACATTTCCAATTATGTTGGGTTTTACGCAAGGTCCTCCTCGTGTGGTTATCTATTTGTATTTCGTTCTCGCATACTGAAAACGAAAGCTTTTATTTTTCGAGTTTCACCTGATGACTCGCGAAACAAAAGTCAATCGCGAAAAAGATCAGGTTGAAGTTAAAGTGATGAGAATGATTATCAATTAAATGCCCTAATTAAAACTCGAAGCTTTTTTGATAACAGTACGAGGGTAGTCTGAAAAGTTTTGAGCCTCAACATAAAGATGACATTACGTTAAAACTTTTCTAGTACTACAATTGTACATGCCTCAAAAGATACCTTTAAAAATTTCAGCCAGATTGGACGCTTCGTTGTTGTTTGACAGTTGTTTGTGTCAGTCGATGTCAATGTTTTTGCAAAAATTAAATTTTTGCATTTGAAAGGCAATACGCTTGCGCAAATTAAAGCCGAGTTGGACGCTGTTTACGGAGACTCCATTAATTTAATCCAAAAATTTAATCACGGCACGATATTCGAGGTTTTCCATTTTTGTAAAAACACTGACATCGACTGACACAAACAACTGTCAAACAACAACGGAGTCTCCAACCTGACTGATCTTCTTCTTCCTGTTAATGGCACCCGGTTCCTAGAAACACGATACGGCTAAAACCAAATTCACAAAATAGTTGATACAAAATCTCTAAAAATTTTCTGGATTAAAACACATCTGAACGTGATTACGGCCTCCATGAGATTTCGTTTTGAACTTACCATACTCGCATTGTTTCCGGTACGTTAAAGTAGCTAGCGCTGCAAGTGAATAAATTTGGAACTGGATAACGTGTAACATTTTCGGCACAGTTTTAACCAGACCTAGACCGGTCGCCTGTCTCTAGCAAGATCCATCGATAGACAAAGACGGTTCTGTCGTCTTCGTCTATCTAGGGACCTTGGTCTCTAGTCTTTATACATGTAGTACTAGAATAATTTAACTCGAGTAATGCCATCTTCATGTTGAGGCTTAAAACTTTTTAGACTCTCGTATAAAGAGAATAGATTAAACATTTATTAGAAAATAATCTAATAAAAAATTTATTAGAAAAGATATAAATATCAATACTTGTCATTTACACTCAGTAATTTAATAAACGAATAAAAATATATTAATTATGACATTCAATTTAACATTAAATCATATTCATGGAAAGAAAGCAGCACACACACATGCATGTTGTATATTACATATATTAATATGCACATTGTAATAATTCTTTAATTAATGCAGATTTATTTTGATTGACAAACTAAAATTCAATACAAATATTAAAAATATACTATATTTATAGATAAAAGTTTGTTCGTTTAAAAAATACTTATACAGAAATATGTATCAAAAAAATAAAATTTATTTTAAAGTCGACAAAGAGTAATTTGTATTAGTCAAACTTCAAAGAAGGTTTGTTTCTGTATCTGTATGTTGTTTTGATATCGATTCCGCGGCATTCGTACATATGTTCATATGCTGGTAAGAAAAACGAAGAAATCGAAAAGTCCAGTCAGAAAGCTAGGCGGGCAATATCCGCCTTCTCAAACCCTTTCGTACCATTGGCCGTGACCACGCAATAAATCGAGCCATTCAGCTTAATGATTAATTAAATATAATGACTGCACCCCTCATTTCCTCTCGTCCCTTCCCCCGGTCATGACTGATGAACTGGCTAAGACAATATCTGTCTTGTGAGCCTTAAGCCGAATGCAGACATAGATGCATGACCACGCACGGAACATTGTGATCACATGAGAAACCGTATGTATGTATGTGTCACACCGTATTATTCGTCGTTAGTTTTGTTGGAGTGTAATAAAGCGGTCAGTTTATGCGAACGAAAAATCGAAAGAAATTGCGAAACTTTGATAGCCGCAAGTAATACATCACGCCATAATGTTATTTTATTTTCAAAATTATTTACATAATAAAAAATTAAAAATCATTTTATTATAATAATTTTATTCTTATTTGATGTACTTATAAAACAAACTTTACATGAGTAATGAAAATAGATATTTTTAATGGGACACAAATATGCAACACAAAGTGTACAAGTGTATACAAATTTAATTGCTATAAAAAATTGTGCTAGCTAATATATAAAGTAGCAAGACAATGAGACCGTCCTGTAAGTCCTTTTAAAATTCCTGTAAGATCGTATATGTATTGCAAAAGAAAAGATGCACCTTCGGAGCACCCGGTGAGTTTATAAACTCGCTCACGCGTTATATACGCATAGATTTGTCTTCGCTCGATGTCTCGCGCTGTTAGTAAGCAACAGAAGGTGGATGGAAAGCATCATTCAGTCCGTGCCTCCTAAGTACACGAAAGAGCCGCGAGTCCACCTTTATGGTGGTTATTAATATCAAATAGTCAGCCACCGTGCCCATTACGGGCATAATGGGACACCATTTTTTGCCGCGACAATGAGGCACCCCGTTAAAATGCTCGATGTATTTGCATTATTTATGCGGATGATTAAGCTGTGTTAATATATTCAACGAGACGGCGTAGAACAGAATTATGTTAGACAAAGATCACGTATAAATAGCATGTATATGTGTATACCGAAATGCGGAGGCTCGTGAAAGATTAGATCCGCATATACACGTCAATATAAAGCAAAATTGAACTCTGGTCTGAAGTTGGAACTGTTGATCATTTTTCCTTTTCTGTGAGTAAGCATAAATCATCTCAGTTGCCATAGTGCTTTGAAGGATATGCATATGTTCTACTTCCTTATTTGATTAATTACTACTCCACGTGATGTGAAATATCGTTAATCACCCGTTCGACACTTTTCCTATTTACCAAAGTGTAAAGGAGATATTTAAATAAAAATGATAACTCTGCTTTTACTTCATCTTAAATATTGATTTTCATATATTGCTAAGATTAAATGTACCGTCAGTTTTTAAATAAGAAGCATAAGTTACGAAGAGAGAAGTTACAAAGTGTGAATGTTTTAATATCAACAAAATTATTGTATTTAATTAGAAGCCAGTAAACTGTTTCTTAATTGAGAGAAAACCAATGAGAAAATATATGCATATTTTTCTTTCAATAAATCACACAACTGTCATATATATACTTCCGAATAAAATTCGGAGTATTCATTAAGAATGCGAATATTGTGTAAACTAGTGATGTAATCATTTAATTCTATAAATATACATACAATTGGTTAGATAATGTAATCAGTTTTCAAGTTTATTTTCAAGATTCTTCACATACTACTCTCGGTTTACAGCTAATTATTATTAAATAAAATTCAATCAAGTGTCATTTGTAAATAATCTATTGACATATGTAAATAAGATATTTCATACATGACACATAGTTATAGTAATTCTTTATTTCTATCAAGAATAACAAAATTGTAAATTTTTCTTAATCTAGTGATATGTCACTATTTGCCACATATTCTCTAAAAAACTATCCTCCAAATTAGTATGGATTTTTTAAAAAAAATATTAAGTTTATATTCTATATTCAATAAATTTGTATATTATATACAACAACCGAAAAATTTTGAATATTTTGCAAGAATTATGATTGATACGTTGGCAAAATTAAAATAATGAATAGGCATATATTTTATATTTAACTTTTTCTGTTAAAGCCCAACAAAGTTTATACTCCCTGAATAAGTGAAACTCACTGTCAATCAGCAATTATACACTGATTGTCAGTGTAAAATATAGCACTGAATTTTACACTGACAATCAGTATACAATCGCAGATTGATAGTGTGTTTCACTGATTCACTTTTAGAGAGTACTTAATATAAGAAAGAATTGAAGACAAAATAGGTTTCTGACAGAATGATTTTTCATTCTTTGACAGAAGAAGACAGACATTCTACAAAGACGAAACTTCCGAAAAAAGAAATATTCAATATTCTTCCTTTATAATTACTGAGTATTTCTTTCAATGCACACACAAAAATGTTAAAATATAAACAGTCAACTTTGTAGCAACTTTTTCTTATTCAAGGTTATTGTACAGACCTTTTCTCCTATATTTTTCAGTTATAAAAGAATATTTATTCCTAAAAAACAAATTGCTAAATGATTTGCTCTGTTAAAGGTGTATTAAAAGATTCTTCTATCCTGAACAGTAAAAAAATAAGCAATTTTTACAAATTTTTTTTTCTTAAATAAAAATCTTTTAAGCTGAATATTATCATATTTTGGACATAAACAATCATCATCTTTTAATCAGTAGCATTCACATCAGTAGCACAACAAAATGTTAAAATACTATAATAATACATACAAGAAATATTTTCTTTTACTCATTTTCTCTCTCATTTATTAATTCTATTTTATGTAGGAATTTTATCATTCTAACTTCTTTGCTTTTCTAGTCTTTTATTTAAAAAGTAAATATTAAATATAAATCCTTACTTACCGTTGCTCGCTAATTGTAAGTAAAGGCAAAATAAGTAATCACCAGTAAAAAAAATGAAACAGTGACAATCTAATGTATTTATATCTTCCAATATATCATAATTTTTCTAATTCATGTTTTAGATATTAATTAAATTCAGTTTCTTTCAGAAATCTTGTATATCTTTTTCTTATTCTTTTTTTCTACATTTTTATTAATCATTTACATTCGGTTAAATTCGATATTCGCCATAAGCGAGGAACATAAAATATTCAACGATACGATAATTACTGTAAGAGCAAGTTTCATCGTAATTGCTGGTTTGGCGAAAAGGAAAATAAAAAAGGAAGGTGATGATGGATGACATTGCTGATAACACGACGATTAATAATTACGTGTACGCACGCGAGAGTAAAACCACATGTATTTAGAGCTAACAATATCGTGAATAGAGAGAGAACGAAAAAGTGTTATTTCTTGTGTTAAATAATAATATATCTATCTCATGTGAACTCTCTTTGACAGTGTAAAACAGATTTAAAAAATAGAAATTGGATCTGCCTGGAGTTGCAGCCTTATAAATGCAAAAACACACACAGAATACATACACAGAAATGGTGAATTTGTATTTCTGTTTTTTTTTCCATTTGTCCTCGTTATCTATAAATATATATGTATAATAAATATACATATACATATATTAAACATTGAAGAACTAACTGAGAACTAATTAAGAATTAATTATATGTATACGATAAATCTTTTATTTATGTGCTATTATATCAAGATGATTTTGATTTTTGCGCCGCAACCCTTATAACACTTCCCGCTTGAAGCAAAGAGCGAGATTTTCATATAAGAGTTAAAAATTGAGAAACTGAGAAACCTAATTAAGCACGTTCAGTTTTTAAATCTGTTATTATGTAACAATGATAAATTTTGTGTTACAATCCTGTTATATATTTATGTGTGCGTATGACTGTAAAATAAATTTATTTATTAAATACATAAAATAAAAACCAACTTTTAGAATAGTAGGTACAAAAATAAAATATAAAAAAATTAAAAATTTATCGCGTATAGTTAATTTTGTCAGTTCTTCAATTTTTAACGTGTTATATGAGAATTTCATCCATTGTTTCAAGAGAGAAGTCCCTTAAGGTTTGCAATGCAAAAATCAAAATTATTTGTATAATCTGTATAAGTACATAATTAGCGCATTAATCCTGCGTATTTGTTTTTCAAAATTATTTGTTATTAATGAATGAGAGGGCTCACTGACTGTACACACTCAGCTCCTTCCATCAAAAAAAAATTTTTCTGCTAAACTGAAAGAGCACAAATTTTTCTTATGGATTTGGTGAGCACGTAATTAGTGCATAATTACATAATTTTTTAATTAAATTTGCCCAACGTGAGGGGCTAGCTAGGCAGACGTGCGTAGAGCGTGCATAAAATCGCGGAACGTCGGTGCACGCCGTTTTCGAACTGTAGGGCGTGAACCGCATGCGGAGTCTCGACATGCGCCTTAGTAGACGCGACGCCTATCCGCCCGTGGTAAATTATCGGACACCTCCCTATTCGGTGGCCATCCAATGACTGGTGATGTCGTCAGGGCCAATAGTACGCTGGTAACCGCCAGGATACGTTCACCAGTGGTAGAGACGACGGTTTACATTCACACCGTCCGGACGATTCGGAAGGGATAGAAGGCGGTCTTAACCGCGGTGGGGCGGCGAAACATCAGGTTGGACAGTGGTACCGTGGCTACGTGAAACGAGGAGGGAACGAGAAACACGCGCGGCTCGTAGAGAAAGAAGGGGAGTCTACTGTGCTCCGAAATCGTAGCGCGTCGCCTCGGTAGGAGTTCTTTACTTTCAGTCCCGCTGTGAACGCAGCGAGGAGCACAACGTGTGTTTTATCCTCACCGCACGACGCACCCGGGACGCCGTCGACTGTCATCGCGTTGTTATCGTCGCCACTGATATTGTGTTTATTCACGAAACCGAAAACGCGTAACACGGTCGCACGCAAGTGACGGAAAACAGATGATCGATTGTTGACGCCGCGCATTCCAAGAGTCACCCAAAAGTGTTTCTGTAATTCGCACGTGACAAGTATATATTCAAACGAATCGATGATGTTGTACGTGAAACGTGAGATTGCCCGCTAATTGGGACAGAATGGGACCTGTGTTGACATGGAAGTATGAATATTACGAGATGTGGATTTCACGAAAGCTTAGAACAGCTTAGTAAGATCAGTGATTATAGGATGAAGTGTACCGTGGCCTATACGCTTTCTGTGTCAAATACTCAAGTTTGCACTATTCACTTATAGTTCTCAAAGGGCAGCATCCTGATTCAAAATCCCTGAGATAGAGAATCAAATCCAACAATGTTAAAAATGTATCAAACATCTCCCTTGTTATCTGAGGACGCTACCTGAATCACATTGTGTCGTGGACGAGGTTTCTCGGTGCTACTTCTCAAATCGACGTTACACCAATCGCGATAATGAGTTTTATGGACAGTATGCCCCATTCGCATCACATCGTCAATCTGGGTATCAAGCTGTCACCCGGAAGTGGCGGAGCAACCGGTGGATTAAACGATTCGAGCATCCAGCCACCTCCGGGGACAGAGGCACCGTCCCAGCAACACCACCATTTCCATCCTCAAAGCTACCCGCCACATCATCCTCACCCAGCTCCTCACATGGCACCTCACATGGGCCATCACATGAGTCACCATCCTAATTATCCGCGTGATTTTATCATTCGACGAGAACACGAGATAGCAACGGGAAGTCCTACGACTCCCGAAAGCAGTGGACTGGGTTCTCTGTTCACGCCGCTGCATCATGACGGTACGGCCGCGACGATGCAACAATTTCCTCATCATCCCAGTCAGCATCCGTTGGCCGCCACTCACTATCCTGGGCACTATCCTCAAGACACCAGGTCGATACCTCCTCACCATCAGTACATCGGCTCGCCGCACATGACGCCGACCGCCATCCACCAGCAACATCCTATGGGTCCTATGAACCATCCGAACCATCACAGCGCCTTCTTCAGACTCATAAGGCCTAACGGTGTCGGCGGCGCCGGCGGCGGCCACGCAGGCACCATCGCCAGCGGCGGCCGACGCGAGGAGATCACCTGCATGTGGATAGACCAAGACCCGGCGTTACCAGAAAGTGGCAGGAAACTCTGCGGCAAGATTTTCAATACCCTTCACGACATCGTGTCACACCTGACAGTGGAACACGTGGGCGGACCTGAGTGCACAACGCACGCGTGCTTCTGGCAGGGTTGCGCGCGTAACGGTAAGGCCTTCAAGGCCAAGTACAAACTCGTGAATCATATACGAGTGCACACCGGAGAGAAACCCTTCTCGTGTCCATTTCAAAATTGCGGCAAAGTCTTCGCCAGGTCGGAGAATCTCAAAATACACAAGAGGACGCACACTGGTGAGTACCCACTGTCTCGCGTATATCCGTCACTCTTTTTTCGCCTCTCGCTTAAACCACTAGCTCTTTTCTCAACAGATTTTATTGTCTCATTAACTCGGGCTTTATCGCGGCGCATTTATGACGACTTTCGTATAAGTAGAAACTAACAACTGACATCTGCGATGTTGATGTCGAACGACAAAATCTAATTAGCCTCACAGATTTTATCTGCGCGAGACGTCGAAAAAACGCAGTATAAAATAGTTTTTCGCCTTCGTTCTTTCGGATTCCGAACCTGAGAATTTTTCGGATCCCATCAACGTGACGTGTTCACGATCTAGATACCCGGGTTACTCTCACAGATCTGAATCGGAATCTCGAATGACCTTTCCACGAACCGATTTATCTCGGCGTCAAGAAAGCTGTATTAGACCCGCGTTTTCGAGAACCGCCGCAAACCTCCAAATCGCATAAATTATATCCGTATAAGCTAGCTACTTCTTCGTGGTGAGTCACTCTCAAATCTCGCCGGAACTCGGCCGAGCGTGAGAATGATTAATACGGGAACCGACCGTTTACCACGTCGCGAAGATTACGCGGACAAAGAGAGGAGATTTTCTGTGTCATTAGCTTAGTTTCGATTTCCGCCAAGCGAGATCGCGAAGCTTACCGTTAGAATCGCATAAATAATCGGTTACTATCGCCGTGTCACTCGATTCTTTATCCCGCGTGGTCTTCTTATTTTTTTTCCATTCGCTTGTCTCATCCACGAGACGCCCCCGGCGCCTCGAGCCGTTTCAATATAATCAACCGGCTGTTTACGATGACAAGAATTTTTCGGGGCGCAATTAAGAAATTACCGGGCCATATATCGTGTCGTTTTATGCTCATGGCGCGCTGGACATTGTATTTACATATTTATTCGTCAGACGAGCGTCTCATTGGCCGATGCGACGGCTAAACGCTAGGCGTTGCTGGGCCTGCTGTGGTTAGGATTCCATTCCAAAATTATTAATTCTATCGTGTAGTTTATTTTTCGTGAATTTGTCTATGTTTTTCTTTTATTATAATTATTTTATAGTAATCAAAGTAGAAAATAAACCAAAAAATCAACCTAGTTTACTGGTTACTTACTGGTTATATGTTTTTAGTTCTTATTATGTTCTTATTTATTATGTTTTTTATTTATTATTATATTTATTACGTTATTATTGCTATATTTATTATGTGCTCGGAAAAATCAGCAGATTATTAAATTATAAAACCTACATAGGTTCATGTTATAATATATTATTTAAAGAACAAATCGGAAAAAGTAAAATTATGTCGTAAAACAATAAAATGTTTCATTAAAACTAACAATAATTCAGTATATAATATACAGTATACAATAGTAATCTTTCTTTGTTATTACTTATTTACAGAAAATATGGAAATAAATTAAATTTAATTAATTAAATATAAACTATTCGAAATAATTAAAATTCAATCTGCTGTTAAAATTTATAATTATTAATTTGAAAATGTCATTGCATGAAAAAGTCTAAAATAATTAATATAAAATGACTCGTCTTTTCAAAATTAAGTATTAAACAAGTTTAATAATTACAGCTCATAAAACGAATTAATAATTACCAGTTATTCTATTTACGTTTTAAATGCTTCTTATCTGTCTTTTGCGCAAATATTAAATGAAATATAAATTTATAATTTAAACGCTGATAGATATCTTACAGATAAATAAATAGTCTATATCAAACCGCATAATTACACACAAAAATATATATTTCATCAATAGTATAATAATATAATAATACTTTGTTGGTTTTTCTTCATGTAATAATTTAGAAAACACAAATGAATTTAATCTAGTTTAATTAAATTAATCTACGATCTTAAATAAAATTAAAGGAAAAAAACTATTGTAAGTAAAGTAAATAAGTTACAAATAATTATGAAATATCAGATATATTATCAGTTATATCACATAACTCTTAGCTCTAACTCAGAGAAATCTATCACCCCCTTCACGTAATCTAGAAACACGTGCGGTAATATGTCGGATATGTATATTATTTTGCGCACCCACCCGCTCTTAATGACTTTTAATAATGAAATCGCATAGGGAGTATGCATCCGGAGGCACATCAACAGCCGCAGGTGCCCGTATTTTCGTTCGCACGATGCGAATTCGTGCGTTCATCGTCATATCCACCCCGTGCGCTGGGGGCAGTATATCACGTGTGATTAAATTTCGTTTTCATTTATAACAAACGCCACCCTTCCGACGCCATTGTGGAGTGTGAGCTCTCTCTCCCATGGCCTCCCCTCTCAACAGTACAGTTGACACTTTGGGACGCCCAGATCGACATTGTGCCACCCTCTGTCGCAGATTGGGATATATATTGTTATAACAACTATTGTCCTCTATCAAACATTTTAAGGGTTTAAGCCAGACAAAACATTCAAAATCAAGTTTGTTTGTATTTTTTGAAAGTTTTATATCTTGGGAATATCTTAGATTTATAGTTGCAATATTTACGGAGCTGTAGAAAGAGAACGATATTAATCTGCGGGTAAATTGTATATATGTGTGTGTTTATTATTTTATATATTTTATTATTTACTAATGATAAGTTTATCTTTTTTATTCTATTTAAATAAGATTACAAATTAAGGGTTTTCAGTGCGTAGTTAAAAATTCTGCACTATACTTTTTAATCTGATCAAACTTCTAATTTAAACGTTCTGATAACATAACAATGAAACAGAATAAAAATTGTTTGTTAATATAAAATAAACTCTGAAAAAGATTATGAATAAGTCAGCAAATCAACAAAAAAGACCTTGAATAGAAAATAATTAAACTGATATAAGTGTATCAACTCGAAGAAAGTTGACTAGCAATCGGGCTGGATCTTTGTGCCTAATATTTTATTATGTATACACTCTTCATTTATAGTAAAATCACGCGTTATATTACGGATTTAAAACGCAGTCTAAAAAACTAGAAGAATATCACATATTTTATGTAATCAATGATAGTTTAAATAATATCGATACTAATACATATCTTTAATAATCTCTCATTTTTTTCTCACACTTTAGTTTTATCTTATTGATAAAATTATAAATTATATTATCCTTTACGTGAAATTTCAATTTCAATTTAATTTTGAAAATATGCCCCATTTAGATATTGCAATAAACTACATATTTTCTAAACTACATTATAGTATTTTTTTTAAACAACTTTTAAACTACATGTAACTAAATAATTATAAATATAAAGTAAAAAGAATAAAATTCATTAAAATATGTAATTTATGTAAATGCAACGTTGGAATTATAACGCAAATAAAAACTTGTGTATAAACTTTGTTTGAAACGATTAAAGGCCGTCGACATAAATGAAAATTCATTTCTATTTGCGTGCATGCCAACGACAATTCTCATACGGCTCCCTCCCTCGTTGAAATAAATTAGCTTTTTCGAGAAACGATCCTCGATCCATGCACGGCTTCACACATTGTTTTCACACATTGCTCATGAACGCGCGCGTATACACACATCATACACGCCTTTTTATTACGTCTTCTTTTTTCTCTGCTCTTCTCGGTTCTTCTATTCGCCGTCAAAATACGTAAATACGATTTGGCAGCACTATTCTGCCACTCACAAGTAGTACCGTAAATATTTTCTCTTGTGTATGTACATTCCACATATATTCTACTATTGTGTTTTGTTCGAACGAATTGAAATGAATTTAAATCGACAAACAAACATAAACTCGGAATTATTTGAGAAATTATTGCTTGAAATTACGATATGTAAATTACGATATGCGCAAACCATTCACATAAATAATATACAATATGTGTTTTAAGTAACATAAACGAGATTTTTGTAAAATGCTGAAATTTTTCATGATATATTTCTGTATTTCTCTTCTTTTATTAATTTAATTAATGTATACCGTTAACGAATAATTATATACATATTAATTATCAATGAAAAATATGTTTATCATATATAATGTAATAGATTTTTTTTAGATATAAATAATTATAATTTTTCATTTACATCTGCATCGACTATTGCATAAGCGACATTAATTCATAATCAATAATACTTTTCTTGTAATTTCACCATTAAATTATTAATTCTCTGCAGAAATGAAAATATATCAAATTCTCTAATACTCAGCTTCAATTATCAATTTATTTCTTACATAAATATTTTATTCTTGTATAATATACAGAAATAATCATTTTTGCATGTAGAGAATGATTATTATATTATGATTATATTATCATAATGTTGTAATATCGTGCTTCAGCATCATAAGGATCTCAAGCACAAATAGCCAAGTACGGGACTTGGTGACGTTGCATTTAACGATGATCGATGGAACGCAGCATCCATTAGCATAGAAATGATTTCGAGTCGCGGCATCGGAACGCCAGTCTACCATAACTATACGACAATACGGCGAATTGAG
Source organism: Tetramorium alpestre (assembly GCA_021460005.1). Lineage (NCBI taxonomy): Eukaryota > Metazoa > Arthropoda > Insecta > Hymenoptera > Formicidae > Tetramorium > Tetramorium alpestre. The sequence continues at coordinate 175,186 of JAJVSH010000038.1, read as the reverse complement.
GTAGACTGAAAATATTGTCGTTTATTGCGGATACCCGTGAACATGAAGAGCTAGTGCAGAAAAAGTAAGCAACTGTGGCAACCGGTCGCAATTTGGTCGCCGCGCGCGATTGGGAAATAAAGCGCGCGCTGTCGAACCGTTCTCTCCCCGCACGACGATCTGTCCTATTAATCCGCAGATGCGACCTGATGGAACGGCGTCCGTCATTAGGCTAAATCGATATGCATTTTAAAGCAGCTTACAGTCTTCCTCGCCCCTTTCCCGCAGCGGAGAGGGCGGCGAACGGGCGGAGGGGAGGGCAGGGTGGAAAAAAGTGCGAAGAATAGTCTGTTATACGTGAAACCGATCTTGCATGTGCGTGGAATGGGCAGCGACGATTGGTCAGATCGACAATGGATCCCACAGCTTGTACGCCATTGGTCAGGATTTTCGGAGGGTTAGACAGCGGAGAATAGGGGGATGATACGGGATGAGTCGTTTACGAGGGGACGTGAGGAATAAGCGTTAAGTAGGGAGCGAACCACCGTATCGAGAAAGAGCCATACGCGCAGGCGAGTAAATGGCTACTTATTCAAGCGACGCGACGCGACGCGCCTGTGAAAGAAAGTACGCGAACCGGTTTCGCTAATCCCTTAATTGTCGCCGGTGATGATAAACAGAGCGACGACAAGCTCGTCGATCCCGATCACTGATTTTTCTAGGATAAACTTTTCGGCCTTTTTCAGCGCACTACAAGTACAACAAGCCACAAGCGCTCTGTTGAATTTTTTACAATGAAATATTGATGTTGTCTTATCATTAAATTCTTTCTGTTTCGAAATCCTCAAATGCAATCGCACGATGTCAAAATTATTAATTATACTACATGTCTCGTTCTCGATGATAGTATTGTAGTCATGCCCGTCATGCCTAACACCACAACGTTCAACGCATAATAGCTCCTAAAACAAAATGTGGCGATATATCGTCATCCACCTCCTCCCACCTGGCCCGTCCACCTTCATATTGTTTTGTGTAATGTGCATAGAAGAATTATCACGGAGTATTTTTGAAGATGATAGTGGGTAGCTTCGTATAATCGACAGGTTTTTTTTTGGGTTCACAAAGGCGGGAGACTATCATCTTCGAACGAGACATTTCATATAATCTCGATCAAACGAGCCTGCCAAAGGATCGTATGATTATTCGTTGTTTTTCTCGAACGTTTATGAAAACGTTAGGATTGCCTCTATTTTGTTCCGTACGTACGCACACGTGTATCACTGTATACCTTAGCACGATGTACGATATCGCCGAGAACCGCTACTATTTTGCCAGAAGTCATGTCGTCTCCTGAAACGGCTCCAGCGGAGTTACCGATCCGAAGGAGTTGCCGATCGTTGCCACGCTGCGAGTCGCCGCCAGTGTACAGGCAATTACTTTCAGGCGCGGAGAGGCCAAAGTACTCCATATTTTTGCGCCGTCGGGGCACGACGGAGAGGGTGTAAAGCCTGGAAGACGCGACGTTGGAGAAATAGAAGCTGGTAGTTCGCCCGTGTTCGCCTCGCGAAACGTCGAGCGTACGAAGGATGCGTCTCTCGACGAAGACGGTGGAAGGACGGGAAGGAAGAGATGAGGACGGCAAGACGAGAGAGAGAGAGGAACTGGATCGGATAGAGAGAGACCATGAGAAATTATGAGAGGAGAAGTACGGGGCCACACGAGGAGCGTTGCCCGAAGCGTGAGACGATATTTGCTCAAGTGGAGGGCCGCCGGCTGGAAATCGACGGCGATCGGCAGCGCCGATGTATACCGGGTGTATTTGTACGTGTGATAAAACTGACGATGGCTCGGAAGTTCTCGGCGGCCGAACGAATTAGGTCGAACGAATCCGCATTGAAGCGCAGAACAGCGGAAATTTGTCGAGACGGACGCACGTGTCCGTTCATCGCATTGGTTACGCAAGAAAGATCCGTCTCCTGATAAAATCAAATTTTGATATCTAAAATTTCAAGACAGCTCGAGCAAATAATATAAGAAATTGCCAATCAAATATTATCTACGAAAGTAAATCAAAGTACGAAAAGATGATTAAAAATTAACTTTCCCTTATTGTAAATTTATAGGCGATAGCGGAAAGATTAAAGAAGGGACTTATGAAGGAAGAAAATTTAACTTAAGAAAACTTAATAAACCTTAAGAGTTAGATTAAAGGAACTTAATGACGAGGTAAACGGTGCCAGTATATCATTGCGCCTGATTCTCTCTCTCTCTGAATTTATTACAAAACCATCTACTATTCTGCAAACCCAAGTTTGGAGGCATCCGCCCTGCACATAGATCTCAGTTCTATTCTATCTTGAAATGAAACGCGATCAGCGCCGACAAAATTGATTATACGATAGATTAAGCGTAAATTACATTTTGACCTCAACAAAATGCTTATGAAATACCAACGAAAGCGATTCACGATGCTGTGCTGTGCGCGCGAAGTTAATAGACCGTAAACCTTTTTAGGTGTGATTTCGCGAAAGAAACCATTCGGAATTTATGCGTTTTGCGTAACAATACCAAGAGAGATACTTCTAGGAACGATGACAGCGGCACTGCACCGAGGTCAGACAGAGGAACGATGCGGGCGCGAGATTATCGTATCGACGACTTATCGGAATCTTTCTGTCGAGAAGATCGATCGAAACGAGCAGCCAGCGCACACCTCGATCGGATCGAGAAATTTGATTTGGAGATAACGCGCATCGTGAAATCGGACCGCAATCCTCCGGACGGCTGCGGTTGACAGATATATACAATTCCGCGATATTTCTCGAGAATGCCCGACGAAGATCGATAGATCGTCGCGTATCTCCAACGCCATCGGCAACGAAATAAAAGCTCAAAATAAAAAGTCATTGAAGTAATTCAGTACGATGTACTGATTAGTTTTTAATTAAAATTCGTACCGTCTTATTCTGCGGATCTTTTCTCCGTGTGAAAGTTCCCGACATTAATAAACTCTCCGATAAATCAGTGATGATTTTTTTAAGAAATTTTATCGACAAGCTTTATGTTGAAAGATAGATGTAAGCGTGAAAAAAAAAGGACACGACGATAACGTTGAATACTGCTTGATCGCGGCAATACTGTGTTTTTTCACGTGTTGCAAAATAAATCACGAAGTATCGCCGGCACAGCAAACAACGCGGAAAAGTCCGTGGACAAGCTCGTGGGTCGATAAGGGCGAGACAATCCTTCGCGCCTGCACCTCGAAAAGCAGCCGCCAATAAAAAAACCACCCCACGTTCCTGTTTATACCGCGCGCTTTGTTACTTGACCGCCCACACCTTCATCGATCGCCCGACACAACGCGCTCGCTCATCTTTTGACAGCGTGAAATATAAGGCGAGAGGCGCGAAGACGAAACTCGGAATATTCCCGTTATTTTTATATATCGAGGAACGAATCGCCATCGGAGATAGTAATTGAACAGATCACGATAAATCGACGTTATCCGCCACACACGTACAATACGAAGGATTAATCGATGAAAATTGAAACTACCTCTCATTTCTCATGCCAGGATAGTTGTATTCTTAGAACACAGCGATTTACGCGGTTCAAATAAGAATGGATCGCTCGATAACTTAGGATATTGAATATTTGCATATACAAGCTGAAGTATCACGGACATTAAAAATGTTAAAATTGCCATACGATAATTTTGTATATTTTTTAACTTTAATTAATGTAACTTGCATATACGATTTGTAGAGTTCCGTTAAGAAATCTTTATTCATCCGTAAATTTTGATGTTTGTAGCATTTACCATGACGACAACCTGTTTTCTCTCACATTCGCGACGAATATTCCATAGAACATTGTTTTCAAATAAATCTAACGAAGTCCGGGAAATGAATAAACCAAGCGAATTCCAAAGCAAGGCCATGAGAATAAATGTACATAAGACATTATTTGTAAATAGTAAAGACTATCAGCTGATCTTATAAGCCGAAGAATCTACCATTTGAATTCAATTTCTCACAAAATATAAATTGCACATTTATACATTAGCCTTTAATTGTCTCTCTGAAGTCCTCTGAGATGAATCTTATTAATAATAAGCTATCGCTATATACGCTGTATCTTAAACATCATTACATAATGATATTTATGTAATGATATTTAATGATTTTTTTTAATCTAGACATCCCTGTGGCCGTATTCTAAATTTTATTGCAAAGATAACTCAATGTATTGAATCAGTAGGCCTGATTTATGTATGTTTCCTCCCTCTTCAAGTTAGGAGGGTCCGATGCCGAAACACTTATCTCACTCGCGAAACTGATTTAGACAGAAAGATTTGTTGCAAAAGTGGCGGGTGCCCGGTCGTCAGGCCGTCTTTTAGTCGTAGCCCCCGGCATTCTCTCACCTACGAAAGCTCTAACGATCTCGGCCACATGGTCCAGCAAGGGTGCCGAAAGCGCGCCCTTAACCCGTCAATTTAGTTTCGCAACGGTCTATAAAAATTGTATAACTCATTTCTATGCATGTAGAGAAACTCAAAAAAAACCAAAAGTAATCAAATAACGATTAACATGCCAACGGTTTGCATATACTGCTAATAAAACTTGAATATCACATGCATGTATTTCAAAGTAATAAAGTTACGATGAGTTAAAAATATTACATGTAAATTCTTAAAATAATTAAAATATATAATCTTCATCTATTTGCTCGTTATCATTAAAAGCTGTAATAAAATATAAAACGTTTCCAAGTAACTAAAATGTAAAAAAATTGTGCGCGTTGAATTGTCTCGTTTTAAAACTCCCATTGTTTTATTAAACACTTTTTTATAGATTAATTAAATTTTCATTCAACATTAATATTTCATATTCAGAAAAAATTATTTAAAATATCAGTTCCTTCAATTTGTTTATCTATTAAACTATCTTCCTTGGTATGCGTTATGCTAATGCGAGTGACGATGATTAATAACGGAAGGATGGATTCAAATTTCAGTGTTGCTCATTCCGTATGCCTATAACCCATTTTCAGTGGAAAATCACAAAAGAATTTTAGTCTAGGTGGATCTAAATAACATCAGGGATTTTATACCTAGCTGCCCCATCTTATACAATTAAACTTACTTCCTTTCTAAGAGTGTATAGATAATCCATTATTAAAAATGTGAACATAAATAAATTTATTTTAATAATAAGAGTATTAAATTTTAAGAGGTGACAAGTTTGCAAATCTGTCTCTGATTTGCTGAAAACGAGCGTTGATAGTATTAACGATTAATAGTCTCAACAAAGACTCAATAAAGATCAGAAGAACTGAACGGTTTGAAGTATGAAAAGCAAACGCCACCATTAAACGTGCAACTTGCAATGAAACCTGTTTGTTAACGGAAATTAATATCGTTAATGCTCAAGTATATAAGTATCAGGACGTAGATATATATAGCTAGTAAATGTAACACTAGTAGGAATCAAACGGCACGCGAGTGGCTTCCCCGAAAACAGGGCTAGTTAATTATCTCTCTAAACGCACGCGTGCCTACTCTTTGGCGATAGACGCTGGTAATGGCTGGTCTCTTGATCACTCAGCTGAAAAAATAATGAGGCGCCACGCTTTCTTATCCCTTCCCGTAACTACAAACGCTTGCTGATGCATGCACAAAATTGTTTCCATCATTAACGTCTCGTGTGTACATTTGGACTGGACAATTTAATGTTGCATGTTTTGCAACATTAAAATATAATAATTTTTTTATCCAAGATGTTTAACAGCTTACATTGTTTTGAGATTTAATTCTTGATTTTCGTAAAGAGAAAGAATTTCTCATCATCACATTGATCGTCGTGAAGTAAATATTTCGCATTAACTGTCACTGATACCAATTTATTTACATTTGAATTGCAATTAGTATGCTCGCGTATACGCATACAATACTTCTCTGAAGAATTCACAAGGTGACAAACAGGTTCCTCATTAACGTTGCAGTTTGACGGAAACCCTTTGAGGACCGTAATTGCCAACTAACGTTAATGTCGCGGCTACCAAACCCAGAATGTTGCAGCACCTCGTTCGCAATGAAATGCTCGCGACACATATTCATAGCAATTAAAAGCGTCTGCCTTCACCGCAGACGCCTCCCGGCATTATTAACACTCATCAACACATCAACCGATGTTGGCCAAAAACATCTTTTTTCTTTTATGCGTTAAATAATTAGGGAAGTAAAAAATTATTTATAAAGTTTTGATTAATTAAAATGTTCCTTCTATAAATATAAAGATTATAGTCTAGCAAATTAGATTTTCTATTGCTTTCAGAATCCATTTCGATATCGAAGATTGATGAAATAAGCGCATGTGCTTGGATTTACAAAACGTAAGCTAAAAAGTTAAAAGCAATTTGCTAAACAGTCGCGTCTCTCCGGAATCATTGTAAATCAATCACGGAATTACTCAGCAACTAATAGATAGTCATGTAATTTCCTCCGATTAAATGACATACAGTTTGCGACAAAAAATGATTGATTGACGACAATCTTCTTGAATTCCGATTACAACGCTCGCAAGAAAACGTACACATTTCATTACATCTACATATTTTGTATGTAGCTTAGTAATGCAGAAACGCTACGTGGAATGTCGCGAGAAAGACATTTAAAGCCGAGTATTCGACGATATCGCCATTTATGCGTATGCAAATCAGCGATCGTACCTTACGAATAATTATAGAAACGGAAATCACCCTCGTAATGCCTTCGATGAATCCGATCGGCGCGAACGTACCTGCCCTATCGTTATAAATTACAGTTGTGCATTCTGAAATTCCTCGAGATGCTCCCTCACCGGGAGCGCGCAGTTTCGCGCGCCAGCTGACGTAAATGCGTAGGTGCAAAAGCGGGATGAGATATCCCGCGTGCGCGGGGCGCTAAAAGAAATCAAACATTTCTGGTTATCTTCCACCGGGGGATGAGCTGTTCGACAAGAAAATAACTCCGCTCCGCTCTTCTGTTCGGAATAAACGCTCCTTTTCGTTCTGTTCTTACTGCTCACCCCCGTCCGCCGCGCCCTCCCCTTTCCGTTCTTCGACTGGATATAGATTGGAAGGTACGGCTCGCGGACCGGGCGAACCGGCGCTGTTATAAAATAGTACGGGGGCATTAAGCGCGCCGCTAAGCGACTGTATATTATTCTGTTTGTAGCCAGACGTCCGCGGGCTAATGTTGCCATTCTTGAAAAAGTCCGCTGCGCCCCGGCCGTACCGGCGCCTCCGCTCGCACGTGATATTTTTTCGGCCGCACGGAGCCGTTTAATCGGAATCGAATTTATCGGTTAACGCAAAGCGCTGAATGCTGCAGAACGCGTGTGTGTATATTTGCCGGATGATTTAAATACTTCGTTCTCGAGGGCACGTGGTATTCTTTGAGCGATTACGCAGCCGTGGTCGCTGACTTATTAAGGTTTCGGAAGATTGAGACATCCAATACTCGAACTTATTTCAACAAACTTGATTTGATTGTACGAAGATGTTTCTTTAGCAAATCGCTTTTAACTTTAGCTTACGTTTTGTAGATCCAATCATATGCGCGTATTTCGTCAATCCTCAACATCGAAGTGGACTCTGAAGGCAATAGAAGATCTACTTTGCTAGACTGTAATCTTTTGTATTTATAGAAGGAACATTTTAATTAATCAAAACTTTTTAAATCATTTTTCACTTCCATAAGTATTTAACATATAAAATAAAGAAGATGTTTTTGACCAATATTTAGTTAATTTCTTTAATTTACAACTTTGAAGATGAGAGAAATTAATAATAGTGTAAAATGGACAAATAGGACTAGATTTTTCTATTTCAGTCCTACTCGTCCATCTTACACTGCTCTCTTCTATCTCTTTTTTATTTTATATATTATATATTAAATAATTATGGAAATGAAAAATGATTTAAAAAATTACGATTAATTTAAATGTTCCTTCTAATGGTTTCTAATGATTACCTAGATCTATGAAGATCCTCTGTGATTTCCCACTGAAAATTGTATGTGGAATGGAAACTAGGATTTGAACTCAGGACCTTTCCATTACTAATCACTCGCGTTAACATGCGTCACTCCGAGAAATTAATAACTTAGGAATTTTTTAAGACATAAAAGTCAGTTTTATTCATCTTCAAATGAAAACAGAATTTGATTAAAAAATTCATTACAAGAAATATTTGCAATTCCGCGTAAAAAAATTGTAAAGAAAAAAGTTGGCGTTTAAACTTAAGTTATAAACAAAATAGTGTTATGTTATCAAAGAATCTTTAATGTAGGAAGTGAAAAATAAATATATTTGGGATATTCTGCATATTTAATTATCTTAGGAATCTCGCAGATTCAATTCTCAACTTTATGTAGCAATAAGTGCCGGAGGGTCAAATCGCATGGCGCGGTCATTAAAGTCTGCCAGCAACTCTACGATCCTTAACGGCGAAGTGCACCAGTAGAAAGCTCTTTATACGGGAGCGGGCATCTCACGATGCGCTTCTTGTTGCGCATCAATGCGAGCGGGTAACCGAAGACGGGGTAAATCACTCCGAGTTTTGCCGCTGGCTGCCGTCATTGGTACAGTAGCCCCCGTCGATATAATACTAGGTGCTCCTCCTCTACGCCGCGTACGTTAAAGATGCCGTCGTACAATGACGATCATCGAGAAAATATCGAGTGTCCGTAACATTATACTTTCGTACGGTTTAAATGCCAGTGTCGGTGTCAGGGCGTGCGCGAGCGCGTACGCTCAGCTTGTTGCGTGTCAACGAGCGGCGAGCGTGTAAAACCGATGGTGTCTCACGTGATCGTGAATGCTCCTTGTTCGTCAACGATCTCAAGATCATCTGGAGTTGGCGACTGCACATGATAAAGTTCATTATAACGAGCGTTTCGTATTTTCGCGATTTCTTTCTTCGTAAGTTGCGTTACTTATAGACTTGAAATGATTTCGGCAAACCTTAATACAATACAATCAGTACTGTGTATAGTACACGACACTGTGAATCCAAAATAAAATATTATATAATTTATTCTCTACAATTATGCGTATAAAAAAATCGAAACTATTCTAATATTTTGATTAATATTTTGATTAATCTGCGCCGAATATTGGTAATTTCAAATCGCAGCTGCAGTTGTGCATAGTTTATCTTCGGGCGACCACGAAATGGATTTTATAATGAGTATGTATACAAATAGGCACATATTCCTTCGCCACTAATTAGCCGGTTCTCGTTAACTAATTTGCTACTCACGCTTTCCCCATTTTGAACAGTTCTATCTTTCTTATTGTACTACTACCGTTGATCTTGTCTGAATCGTCGTTTTCCCGTTTTCTAATTGCAATGATAATCTTCTTCGCTTTAGGATTTTATTTCGCTACTTAATTTTTATAATATAAATAAAGTTAATGTAAAGCTAAATTAAATTAAATTAATACATTTGTATTAATAACTGTTAAAACGTTAAAGAGATAACTAACAAAAACTAGTTTAAATACAACAAATATAATAAATATCTTCAATTATTATAAAAAAAAGATTTTAGCTTCAAAACTTCGAGAAACTATTTCATTCCTTAAACAAATATTTCTTTCTTAATATTTAATAATATTATCAACTTATCAGAAAAAAATTAAAATCTAATAACAATAAAATTAGAGATTTGGAAGGCTATTATTGTTGTCACTGGCAGCGAATATGTTACAACACTACTTAACTTTGGCCTAACTTCTTTCTATATCGAGTTAATCTATTCTGCTACCGCATACCAAAATTTCGCAAAAGCTGACGTCTACGTGGCAAGATCTCTTTCTCGAATGATACGTCGACGAATGATAAGTCAGAAATCAAGTCGAATCTTCACGAAGGGCTCATTATCATGGGCCGTCACCCTCATAACGGTCGCGCAGGTCTACGACGTTTTTCCCACAGTTCTCTCCCGTCAGAACGCGCCGGAGGAACATTGGCGGACGTAGGAGAAGACGAAGAAGGAGGAAGAGGTAGAGGGTCGGTCGGTTGTCTCCGTGGTCCGGTAGAAAAGGTCGAAAAAGGGAGGGGGAGATAAATAAAAAAAAAGAGAGAAACGCGGAGGGAGGAAAAAAGAAGGAACGAGCAAAGGAGCGGAGAAAACAAAACGGAATTGCGGCCTAGCTGCGGTGGATGATTTAGGGGGCGAGGGTCGCGGGTCGAGACCGGGCTCTGGAATGCTGGACCTTCTTCTTCTTCTCCTCCTCGGGCATCCTCTTTTCTCTCGCGGGTATCTTCGTCTTTTCCTCGCAACGTTCTCTCCCTCTCTCACGTTTACTCCCACTTTGTATCTCTCTGCCATTTCGTCCACGGTGGAATCGTCGTCGTCGTCGTCGTCGTCGACGAGGAGATGCGGGAGGAGTAGGAGATGATAAGAGACAAGGATAACAGATAGAACATTTACATAGGTCGTTAGTGCAGGCAGATGTAGGGACGCGTTCGCGTATACCCACGGTGACCGCGTGTCCACCTTGTGCCTCCGGTTCCTGACCGTGAGACTCCAACTTCGCGCGGCGAGATCGACTTCCTATTGTTGCCCGAATTTGTCACCGTTTCGTTTCGTTAACGGCCGTCGCGAGTAAACGAGCTCGTAATTCACGCACGCGCGATGGAGAATCGCTTCGATTTCTCGCCCCGCTAGCTCGTTACACAGACGAAATTTTTACGGTATTTAATTCCTTCAAGATTAGCATTACTATTTTCGTCGGTGTCTACACTAATCTGTTCCCCGAGTCGATTATATACGTAGTCGAGTCGATCGGACTCGATTCACTGACAATTTTTCTCTTCTCAAGAAATGGATGGAAGCCAAGATTCAGCCAACACATATCTGCTAATGCTGGCAATGCATGTGTGTGCGATTTATCGGCGGATATCCTGTCTCTTTCACGTTTGTCGCTCGTTCTAAAATTTTTACCGAAAAGTACGAGGAACCTCACCTCTGTTATATTCGCAGTAAATATTGAAAGACATATTACTATATAATGGCACAGTATGTACGATATAAATTTTATTCAAACATCCACGGCGCAATGCTTAAAAATTACTTTTTAATAGCTGAAACGATCATTGCATCTCATTTACTGTTATAAATAGGTGTAACTCTTTTTCTATACGGCCGATGGGTATATGAACACTTCGAATTTCTCTTCTAATCTGCCGGCAAGATCGGGCAAACCTCCTGTCCCACGGACTCATGTCGAGGATTGACCTAAAGGGCCACGTCAAAAATCATATGGATACATGTCTCAGACCGTTTTGACGTCGGGACACACCAGCCCCATTCCTTATTGTAATTTAATTTCGTAACCCGACGCCGTGTACCTCTGACCAAGGAAATTATCAGGGGCCCGTGTGATGCACGTTATAATTTTCTCATAAGAAGCTCTGACGAATTGAGATTCGAACGTCGAAAAGTGTCACAAGCGAACATTTTCTCTTGAAGAAGAGTCAAGAGCTAAGACCCTTTCACACCAAATTGTTCACCAAAAGTTTCCTGTCTACAAAACATACAGATTTCTCTTTTTCATGAAGAAAAAAAGTATGAAATTAATATTCCGCGAAAGTTTGTAGCAACATTACACGAGTAATAACTCGTGTAAAATGCAACGATGCTAAAATGTCACGTATTAAGCGCGGCGAAATAATACAAATTCGCGTCCCACAATCGTACTATCACTATGTGTCGCAAGCGATTTGATGGAACATGATTGCTTTATCATCATAAATTGCTGAGCAATTACATAGGACATAATAGCAACCTGCTACATACGAATAATTTCAACAATAGCACTCTGTAGAATAATAAATGGGCATATAACAGGCAATATTTTATTCGAGAATCATGACAGTGTACACATTGCACGTTCTAGAGTTGTTGGACTTTCTACAGCGAATTTAATTGCGTATTTAATTGCCATTTAATAGATGCTTCATGGATAAGAATGTTATAATTATTGCGACCATACGTTTTTAATAATAGATTCTAATACGTATATAGAATTACTTGTGTGTATAAAATTAATTTTTAAATGTCAACAAGTAAAATAATTAAAATATCAATTATAAAAGAAAGAAAAATCTTTATGCATTTAAATATTAATTGTGTGAATAAATAATAATTCTCAATATATATTTTATGATTTTACGACAACCAATAATAGAATGTATGAATATTGCACGTAGAAAAAACGTAATATATTCTCTCATATGCATTCGCTTGAAGATTTAACGCAGCGTATCGATCATCGCTATCGCAAAAAAAGTGTTACCAAAGTTTTTACGCAAATCTAGCAAAATTATCTTTGCGAGACGCAAGTGTGAAAAGTCCCAATAAATAAAATCGTACCGTGAAACGACGTGCATGCACGCTAACGGCGTATCAGCGATAAAAAAAAGAGGCCTGCGTCAGCGTACGCGTGTGGACTGGAATTGTGTGAATAAGAATTATATAAAATGTGAAATTTTGCATGAGAGGGACGCGCTGCAAAGAAATATGTACGCGCGATGGAAAACATACAGAACATATGTACGAGAAAGAGATATGGAAACTATGAAGTATTTAACGTGTGCGCATAAAGATCTAATTGCGTGCTTTAAAGTTTAAAACGAGTGCATAAAGTTGCGGCTGAAAAACCATGAACTTGGTTCGCATTGATAATGCAATAACCAAGTATAAAAGTAAAAGAGGAAGGGTCAAGTGTGTGTTGTGTATATTAGATGGGACGCCGTAAAAGTTGTTCTCTCCTCTCGTCCTTTCGCCGTTCTCCTCTCTTTCTCGCACGCGTTGTTTCATTTTGTCTCTTTTTTTTCCCTCCATTCTCTACTTTTCATTTCTTTCGCGTCTCTCCTCTCGCTCTTGGTGCACATGTATATATCCCGTCTGTATGTCCATGTATACAGAGAGAGGTAAGTTTCGCCGGCTCGCGTTATATTTACGAAGAGCCTCCACCTCTAATGGTTTCGATGTGCTCGGACGCAACGCGTACCTGTCCCGTGCACACACGCGTGCGTGGGGCGATTCCTCATNCGTGCGTGCGCGTGTATACACGCGTGCACGTCCCGATCCCGCGACGCGCGATACGGCGCGTAGGGAAGACGAGGAAGGATTCACCGCATACATACACACGCACACGCACGCACGAGCCGCACGGGCGTGAATTATGCCTCGCGCGAGATGTCAAATTGCTCGCCATATCATAAAATATACAACTCCGCGCGCTGTGGGAAACATTATGTTCTCTCCCGGTTCTTCTCCTCTCTACCCCGGCCCGTTCCACCTTCAGCCACCCGGTGTCCCCACCGTCCACCCTCCCATGGGTCCTTCCTCCCCCCTCTTCCCGTCCTTGTTTCTCACCCCCGCGCGGCCATCACGATTCGCAAATAAATTCGCGCGGCGCACCGCAGTCATATTAACGTCGAGACGGTTTCGGCACCCGCTTCCGGAAATTCATTTTTCCGTCGACCGCGACATAACGTCGCCTCGGTATAATGACAAAACCGTTACACTCATATACATATAAATCGCGATAAGATAATTTAAATGAAAAAGAGCAGTTAGCGAATTATCAAATGCGATGATCTCTGTGAAGACATTACTCGGCCATGTGTTATGGAACTTTTCGGAGTAGATTTCGATCGGATTTGTTTCGTTATTTTCTACATTTTTTTTTTGTGTTTTCTAGAAAAAAATGGAATAATTCTGACTCAGAGTCTATTCTAAATATTTTCATAATACATATAATATTTCATAAGCGTGACCACGTTACGTCAGAAATATTTGAAAACAACTTAAATTGTTTCGAAAACTTTATATGACTCATGCATTTATTCGATCACCGTATATACGCTTCACAAAATAGAGCGCGTAAAACGCTTAAGCTTCAAAAATTAGATATGTTGAGAAGAGCTGCAACGTCGTGTGTCCGTCCGAGCGTAATATACCTGCGACTCACTTCGTCCTGATCTGATTTAGCGATCTTTCCGCCACGCCTCACGTCTAATCGCTAGATGAGAGAGAAAGAGAGAGTGAGAGGAGGCTCGATGCCGTATTCATTAATAAGCCTAAAACTGGCCCACACACGAGAGTAGGCCCCGAAGAGAGTGCCCCGTCGTGCCCGAAAGAGATCTTCCTCTCTCGCTTACTCTCGGGACGTTCCCTCCCGCGAGAGGGGAGCTGGAGATGAGAGATCCATCGATGATACATAGCATATCGACGCGAAAAACCGTCGAATCATCGGCCGTCAATAAATACCGATCGATCCCGCGCCAGCGTCTATTAATGACTAAACGTCGGCTAACCAAATTAACCGTGACTAAAGTGCATTTAACTCGGCATTCCTTGTACTCGCGTAACATTGTTTAAGCCGCTCCGGTTACCGCACAATAAATCACGATCGTGTACGCGTGATTTCCCCAGTGATTTTGCAAGCCTATAATGGTATTCTTTAACACAAACTTATTGTGCTGATAAAAAGATTAGCGCTGCGTTAATCTTTGCTGATACATTGACTGATACGTGCGATTTATTCAATTTGCAACGTAGCTTCATATCAAAGTACTAAACGAATATTATATTCAACAATTGAAGAGAAAAAAAAACTATTCTAATATAGATAATAGAATTTTGAAAATATGAGAACTGCTGTTCTCTTTTCTTTTTGTTAAGTCTTCATTGAGTCTTCATCTTCTAATCAATTCTCAATTAGTCTTCTCATTCAATATTATTAATTTACATTTATTATTTAAAAAATAATTTTTTAAACAAAAAAGAGTTTTTCGCGCGATCGAAGAAATCCTTTTTTTTTGCACAATGTTTAATGAAATTCCTCTAAGATTACTCGCCGTTATCGCAGCAAGGTTAATGTATCTTCTTAGTTGCTCTTTCCCTAGTATTCTCCTTTCCTCTGCCATCCCCTTATCCTTATATTCTCTCAAGTATCCGTCGCGCGAGGTTTCCCCACTTAATCCTGTCCGTACGTAAATCATGAACTTCCTTCTCGACGCCTGCGAGGATACTTGGCAGGACTATCCACGAAAAAAAGCGGGAAGGGTGAGATACGAGAATGCGGGCGAAAGCAAATTGAAACTTTTCTAAAAACCAACTTTTTTCACATAGAACTGAAGCTTGTCCGTAGTTTTTCGCTCGATATATGGATAGGTGAAAGTTACACAAAAATAATAACTAAATCACTTTCATCGTCAGTTTACGCCGCGTCGACTCTTAAGAATGACATGTTCAAAAGAGAGAGAGAGAGAGAGAGAGAGAGAGAAACGAAAAGGCGGCAGACATATAATACAAAGTGGCACGGGATATTGCGAAGAATTTCTCACAAAGGTTACGAATAGTCTGAAATACTATCGAACAAGAAAAATAGGCAAAGTAAAAATAGAAGTGTGTGTGTATATATAATCCTACTCAAAACAGAATTCATCTCGATTTTCAAAACCGAAAAAATGTTAATCCTCGATGTCTCGTTTTGACCGCGCACATTCTTTCTCTGTCGGTCCTTTCCCTTTCCCTCAAGATTCCCACATTTTCATTGGCTGTGAAAAATATTACAAACACTGATCTCTCAGCAAATTCGAGGCTGC
The DNA here is from genome assembly GCA_021460005.1 of Tetramorium alpestre. NCBI lineage: Eukaryota > Metazoa > Arthropoda > Insecta > Hymenoptera > Formicidae > Tetramorium > Tetramorium alpestre. The sequence goes on along the minus strand of JAJVSH010000038.1, from coordinate 159,535 downwards.
CGCGGAAAGCGCCTTTGGGATTCATCTGTGGATTCGACGTGGAAAAACCCAGATCGGACAATGGATCTCTAACAAGCCCTCTGTCGCGTCTGCGTGCATCCATACATATATTCCTTCCTTTCCTTCCTGCCTTTTGCGGTGCCGTTTAGCACCGATGCACAAAGCTATAACAACGCGCCGCTGAGTTCTGCCCCGTGCATAAGCCTACCGAGGCCTATTTTCGTTTTTCCTTTAAAATCTTGAGCCGTGCTGAAGCACGTGGGACCGGCGTCTGTTTGCACGCTTCTCCGAAGAGTGCCCCGCGCAAAAGTTGACGAGACTTTCAGTAGCCCTCGAAGTAAGGAATAAGGGCGCGCGTGTACTTTTCGCCTCAATGAGGATCTTTGATCCCTCTCAAGGGTCCTCGAACGATGTTTGTAACGGCGTTTAAAGAAACACGCAAGTCAGAATCTCGACAATCTGCTATTTTCGGTTAAGTGGAAATAATGAAAGGCACAGAAAATGTAATTATTGCATGGTAACTAAATTATGTCAGTTATGAATGTAAAAATCCTAGTTTCTGTCGATATCAACTTTTCGAGAAGACGTCTCTAGAAAATTAAACGCTCATAGCAAAATTAAATAGAGAGCAATAAAAAATATTATAATTTCATATTTCTTTCTCATATCAATACAAAGTCGAATTTTTATTCCGTTGCCTGCTCGAGAAACGAGCTTAATTTTACAATATAAACTGAGACAAGCAAAAGTTTTATGAGCGGTCGAATAATTTTCAGAGACGCGTAAAACGTAGAAACGCTGTTCCTACGTAGCAAAAATATACAATTACGGGTTAGAGATGGGTGCATAAGATACTCCACACTGTGACAACTATATACACACGAGTTAACCCGAAAAAATGCCACCTTCCGTGAATAAATACGATGTACTTTGCATGCGAAGAATCTTTCCACGTCGTCCAGGGCCGTACCAGACTGCGTAAAAAATCTCGCAATTCTACTTGCAAAGAAGATGCACGGGAAAATATCGATTGTAATTAATCGATTTAACGAACATAAATGGCCACGCCTCGTATCTGAAAATCATTTGAAAAAGAAGAAACTTTTAATATAAATGCCAAGACAATTAGCCGGACGAAAAGATCGGATTATCCGACATAATCTGGCCAATCGTCCATTGGTCGTATCGTGCTGAAACTCAGACCACAAAAATGCCGCAAAGAATTCTGTGAGAACTGTACCGATTGTGTCCTCGTACCGGTTTCCTTGGAAGTGATAGGTTGGCCGGATACCGACCCTGGTAACTCTAGACGGACAACCGGGCATACCGAGTCCATGGCGCCCCTATCTTTTATGCCAGCAGTTTCTGAAAAATCTCTGAGCTTGATCTCTCTACCCCGGATTACAACAGGCGTGAGAGAAAGAGAGAGAGAGAGAGAGAGAGAAAATGCAAGATAGAAAGAAAAAGAGAAAAAGAAAGGTGGTCAGATCGTGGAGGTCGTGCGACGAGCGAGACGGCGAGGGAAGCTGGGAGAGAGATTGGTTGTCAGCGACAGCAGCAACCGCAGCAGCGGCAGCAACACGTGTGCGCGCGCTGGACCTGGCGCGTTTACATAAACACGTATAAACGTCGTGTAAACCCCGGCGCGACACCAGTCCCCCGCATTCTAGAGGTGCGCGTGTGCGTACGGCTCAACGCGCGTCCATGAGAGGGTCCGGCGACGGTAGCATCCCCGGGCTCAGATAACCGGCGAGGATATACGACTCTAAACTGCACCTACGTGCGGGGACGTTCTCGGGCTACCGAATTTTCAAGGAGTCACGACAGAACGTCAAGATAGCGACGGTAAGGACACATGGGGAACCGGATCACGGATGAGAAGTGTCCGGTTGACTGGCGATTCTCGGTAAGAACCGACAAACTGTCGTGATGGAGGGACCGGATAGCTTCTGGTTGTTGAAGATATTTAATATTCATCGAACATTTCCTTTTGCTAGCTAAAGATAAATATTTTTATTAGCCACTGCACGAAAGGATTACGGATAGAAAATAGACGAATTGCTATTATATCTGCAAGAATCCGATACAAATCTGGAACGCTGTGCTAATTTCTGAGACGGCTTAGATGGGAACGAGATCCTGCTTAGATTCAAAACGTTATTTGGGTCAACCATTATCTTATCCTAACGCGATCTGGAGGTAGTGGCCTAACGTGCTTTCCAATAGACATCGGGAGGTGGATATATCATGGAGGTTCTTGTGGGGCCACAGATGACAAAGATAGCAAGCGCGCGAACGAGAGAAAGAGATAGAAAGGGAGACGGCATGAGCAGAGGAGAGGGAACGAGCAAACACTCGAATTACTTCAGCAAAGAAACATCTGCCGATGGCGCTCTCCTTTTCAAAGCCAACATGGCGGAATGATCGGCGCATCAACCGGTAGTTACGTTTACCCACGGATCTGCGGTTCTTTTTTTTTCCTGTATTGCGATCTTCTCCCTCAGGCTGAATCCCCCTCCCCTCGTTCTTTGCTCTTCCTCGTTTCCGCGCGCGTGATCATCCTTGGCAAAAAAGTCTAGTTGCGTTTTCGCAGGAAGAAAGTCCCGTCCGTTTTCTTCTCGCTCCCTGTTTCCCTCTTCTTACGTTCGCAGCCAGGCGCTCGTGCGGAAAGAGGAAACGCTTTTTTCTCGCTAATACAGATTCGGAATCTCGTCCCGTCGTGATCGTAGTGATCGCGAACAAATCTGCGAATACCAAACATAGCAGGTGCTACGCAAACATGCCGCTATTCGAACTCCCGGAGTGACCTGAAACGACAGTGACGATCGGAGATTGGTACTGGATCTCGACCGCTCAGTTCTGCAATCTCGGATGTGCAAATAGGACAATATTTTCGAATCCCCCCATCCAATCCGAGCGTAACATTGGTGGACGATGATTAACATGCATGGCGACTGATTTCATTCTCCGACGAACGCCACCCGATGAAATCACCCTCCCGTGGTGCGTTTCGAGATTTTAATTTCTCCCGAACGTATTGTACGTATATCCATCCGTCGCTCATTAAATCACAACGTTTATCACTTTCTCGTTTTCAATTCCTTCCCAACGTGAAAAAATATCACCAATCCCCGAGTCTTGCGTACGCTCTCAGAACTGCTCGATAGAGAATAAACGGCAGACTGCGCGCCGCAGAGAAAGCAAAAAATCGACATTCTATCGATCGCAGATTATTTGTGCAACATGAAGTGCCTCGAGCTCGAGGAGTAGATCCAATATCTAGTGATCCTAAACCGCGGTAAGATCAAGTCACAGCGATTTCGTTATGACTTTCGTATCTCCTTGGTCGATCGCGATGACATCGATATACATTGGACAAGAGAAGGCTCCAGGATTTCCTAATGCCAAACGTATAACAAGAAAATTATCCACTCGAGGGGTCTTCAAAAATGGAAAAGGGAATGCGCGGAAGAAGAGGAAGGTTGAAAGGTCACTGTAAAAGTGGGGAGGATAGTTTTCTCGTTCGGTAAGGTTTGCAACAATGTCCGGTGGGCCCAGGACTGGTGTCCTCCACGAATACAATGGCCGCGAAAAATCATCCATTATCCGTGCGAGATCCATACACAGAAGGGAGATGACGAGAGAAAGATGGAAAGAAGATGGTGAGGTTGCAAGTTCGAACCCATGGACAATGGCGTACGCCCATATATCACCCGACTGATTTTTTCGAAAAATGGAATCAATGAGTCTTCCTCGAAGGTGTGGCAAAGAAAAGATGGGATACCGGTTTTCCAAGCACCTTTTCGAGCTGGTGAAATACTTCCGATCTTAACCATTAGGAAAGATGAAAATTTTATTATTCTCACTTTAAATTTTTAGCGGAAGTGCGACGATTTATGAAATGGGATTTAAAAAATTTAAGAGTAACATTTAAAAACTACTAAACATTAAAAGTAATAATTTTTAAGAATAATAGTTTTACAATAGAAATAATGTGAAAAATATGAAATTATTAATCGGGTGGTGGACTAACTAATTACTTGAGAGAAGAACGGTTTAAGAATCGACATGTATATTTTGCAATAATCTAATATATTCTACAAGACAGCTTACTAGAATACAGTTCGGTGGCAAATATTCGACTCTCTGTTCGAAAGAGAAGCAGGTAGTAATCTGGTCGCAATTATAAATATTATAAAGAGAAAACAGTTTGTCATAAACACAAGTATACCTGTCATACTAACGTTCGCTATCCCAAATAACGCTCGAATATCTCTATCCCATTATATGTCGACAATAATTTCTAGAAAAACATAGAAAAGAAGATGGATGGAAAAATTATTATTATTAAAAAGAATAAATGATTATATAACAATATGTAACAATAGCTTTAATTATTCAAAATTAAAATTTGCGCAGTCATTCGTACGAAGAATTTATTTTGCATAATCGTTTCAAATTATACGGCAGATGTGTCAAGGCAATTATTTGACTTTTAGAAATTGTATAGATTAAAATCAGTATTTTTATGATTCAGTAAATAAGAGATCTGCATCTTCTGTTTAGATGCTCAATCCCCCCTAATAGATAGAGTGGCTCACGATCTAAATCTAGCGATCGAACCCACATGTATATATATGTATACACATACATATCATATATACGTGCACGCACGTACGCATGCACACGCGCAAGCTCGCGCGTGTATCGCTCTTCGATTCCAGCCATAGCCAAAACGATTATAATAACTATTTTATCCGGCGCGGATCTGGGCCATTGTGCCTCTCGATTCTGAAAGTCATAACACGGTGCCTGTACTGCCCTTCGGGAACTGCCTCGTGTTCCCCTTTTGGCTGTGCTACAGTGTAACCTGGTGCATCATGAATTTCAAACACACATACGCACATAGAGAAGTATGGGTGCCCAAAGATGTGAACGCGGCGACCGACATCAGACCCTTCTGTGACGATGTTTCTCGCGCGTATGTATGCGTACCTCGACAAGCGAATGTGTATTGTGACTGTATATGTGCGGATGCGAATATCTATATATATATATATATATATATATATATGGACGACACACGACACGCATACGCAGACGATTATCTTCTAAGTATATGTATACAGATACAGTGAACGAAATGTGTGCACGGAAACTTGCGTATCGTTACACATAGGCTGTCTCGAAATTATAAAACATGAATCTTAATTCTTTATCAATCTGAGGCCAGTTCTTATTTAGAAAGAATTTTAAGAAATTGAATTGTGTATCTTGATAAAAATTATTTAAATCTTTAATCAAAATCTTACAGCGAAATCTCATATCTCAAAGTTTAACATAAACTATGCAAATTTGCCTATCTAATTGCACGCATCCGAGTACATTTTTGGAAAGAATATATTTCACGAAAAGTTTTTCCATTCTTAATTACTAATGATAAATTGCGGAAATTATCGATCCTTTGGCATTTTAATAAAAAGACCGCTAAAATAAGCGACAGATCTGTTATGAAGGCTGCGTTTTTGAGACACCCTATATTCAACCACTAGCGATCACGGTCTCGCGCTAACATCGGTGCGCGCATATATACGTATGAATACATATTTGTGTGCGTATCGCGGCGGTGGCACACATCGACCACCGGCAATATTTCACGGCATATTGTTGCCATCTGCACACGCAACCCTGCGCGCACGACAGAATGCATGACGTAGGAGAGACGCGCGCTTTTATTTATCTGCTATTTATTTGCCAACGCGCGCGCTACTGAAGCGCGGTACCCCCCCGACTCACGACCCTGCCGGGGACAGATTTGAAAAGTTATTAATCGTTCTGTTTTGGATAAGAGTGCCACGGCACTCTAGCACCCTCCCCATCCTCAGACGAGCTCCTTTTATGTGAGCTGCCGGGCAACCAGACGACGGCGCATATTGGCCGTGCGAGCGAACCCCTTTCGCTCGGCACGAGGGTTTCTCGAGAAGGTGTGAATCGATGGGTGGAGACAAGCCACAAAAAGTTAAAATCGAGTCAACTCTTTCGCGGAACGAAGGGAGACAGATTAAGACGTGAATATATCCACATGCATGCTTGCTCAATTGCGAATCATACAAGAGTCGAACGTTCAAATTATTTAATAAAATATTGCGCATCCCAGCTTATCTTCTCTTACGAATATGTATAAGCTGATTCATAAATATTCACATCGTTGCGAAAGAAAAAAAATAGCTTGCGTACCGTAAAACGCAATATCTCGATGGTGGATACGCCTTTGCGATCGAGATAACGAAAGTGTCGTAAAGTCCGACAATTGAAATCTTTCCGGTGGCGAATAAAAAAAACGGAGTTGGAGCGTCGCGAGATAAGAGGTGACGCCGGTGCGTGGGACCGTTATCTGCATAACTTCATAAATATTTAAATCGCCCGCTTGCGTATGATGCCACAGATGCCGGTAACGTCCGAACGACTTAAATATAATCTGTATCGTGGCGATGTGTCTTTTCCACGATACGTATGAATAATGCGATAAGATTATGACCATCGCAATCTTATCATATTATTCATACATAAGATGAATTACAATTTCGTTACAAAAATTTAATAAACTTCTATAGAAATACATTATCGCTTACGCAACGATCAAGTGCAGTTTTTCGCTTCGTAAACAAAGCGTCTTTAATGCAAAATAAGCGAAAATATACTCATTCAATTACAGTCAATTATTTATTTCTTAGAATTTATCATTAAATGAAAAGTAAAATAAAAAGTAACGAAAAATTTTAATATTCTTTTATATTTATTACTTTTTAAATTTATTATTATTTATATTTATTAAATACTTTGCTTATTAAATACTTTAATATAAATAGTATTAAATACTATTTTAATATTTCTTAAATACTTTGCGCATTTCTAATGCGGTCTTTTACATCAGAATTCTTTAGAGAGAGATAAAAGAAATACGCAGATTCGGCCTCGCTCGCGGAATTGTTCCTCTCAACACTTATTTCGGTTTTTTTATGCGTTTCGGTAACACATATTCCCAATTCTAGCCGCGATTCGTCCCCGCAACTCGTCCGAGGCTGAGAACGCGGGTGAGAGCCGCCATTTTTGCCATAAAAAATCCGCCAAGTTCGCGCTTCCTGTTCGCGCGTCTCCTCGAGAGCGCAGCGCCAGGAGGAAGGTCCGGAAAAGGGAGTAGAATACGGGGGTGTGGACCGACACGGTAAAATATATTCCAGTCAACTTCCGTTGGAAATAAATAAGAGTCACGCCACGCGATCTCACTGCGCCCCGACAACGGCGGCCATTCGTGTGCAGGGGACCTTATCTTTCGATATCTCTCTCTTCCCCTCTCACACCCTAAGCTAAGAGAAGCCATCGAGAAGAGTTCCGCCGCCACTCATCAAGATATACAGAGATCAAGATGAGACTCTCTGTAATGCGCTTGCGTAATCGTCCATTAATTACTAACACTTACATAATTGTAAATTCCATCTTTCTAACGTAACATAATGAGCGACTGATTATCCATTCGTAGTTCTCTCCGATTATTATTGATATTATTTTGCACCATTTGTGAGACTTTGGAAATTAAATTTAAATCAAACAAATCATTAATTTCTTCTTCTACGTTTTATGTTACATGTACAATATTTCTTTCGCAAAATGTTATACGATACGTGTTTAATTGGAATATTATTAACTTGTTACAATTTCTTCTTTTTCAGGCGAGAAACCTTTTAGATGCGAGTTCAGTGGCTGCGAGAGAAGGTTTGCGAACAGTAGCGATCGAAAGAAGCACAGCCATGTCCATACTTCGGACAAGCCTTACAATTGTCGAATCGCGGGATGTGACAAGTCCTACACTCACCCGAGTTCCCTACGCAAACACATGAAGGTACGTCTTTCGGTTGAATTAATCATGAAAAATAGTTTCGCAGGCAGATGAGAATGCACTACTAGGAATTCGATCCTATCATTTACACATTTAGGTTGCTTGTTTCGTAAGAACTACACGTCCAATAATTCGACTTTAGACACACATTATAAAACAACTTTAAGATGAAAAGAGATATTATCAACATAAAGATATATATAATGATAATGAAAGTTTACGATCATACCAAATTATTTTGACAAATAATTAATTTAATATTATGATTAATACGGAACATCTTCTACATATATCTGACAATTGCAAAAATTTATGAATACTAAATTAAACAATATAAAGACAACATCGAAAATACGCATAGTCTCAGTGATCAATCGCGATGAGCTTAATCACATTTCGCGTATATAAAGAGTTAGACTTCTGTTTTGTTTGTTGGTATGCTGAAGAATACATAAATAATAAAACAAAACAGTGCTTTGTCCCTAAAACAACAGTAATTTTTCGCACGAACGATCGCGGAAATTTAATAAGAAATTAAATTAATAAGAAATTATCTCAGAAAGGCAGAAGGAGAGGTAGGGAACCATGCAAAACCCAACTTCCGAGATACACGCGTGTTAGGTCAGCTTCACCGGGAATGCTTTCGCTACTCCACGGTTTTCGCAGACGTGATTCGCGGAAGGCAGTCGTTGAGATTTGCTCACTGAATTATGAAGGAAGGACCAGAGAGATAGAAACGAATTCTTGATCCCCATTGCTTTCGTTCTAGACTTCTTGGGTCAAATCAAGATGCTACTCTTTCCACTGATCCTTGTGATCTCCGTTTCGATATCCTGACGATTGACTTCCAGCTTCCCAACGTTATAAATCCCCCGAAACGTACCGCATAAATCAAAAATATGTTCTGTATATTATACGAAAATACGAAAGTCATCTACCCCTAAAAATGATAACTTTTAACAACATCATAACAAATGTGACACAAGAAAAGATTCTGTATGCAAATTATTATTCACATATCAGAAGAAAATTAATCGATTCGGATCAAGAAAAGTACACCCAACAATATACACAAATTTGTCTACACTTTACATTGTTTTGAAGCATTCGACAATTCCATACAAACATATAATACCTAAGGCATACAAACAAACATCTTATTTACAATGGTAATGACAAAGTCCGTCATTACGGTCGCTGTCTAATGCGATATCCTTTTCGACGTTTTCTTTCCAGGTACATGGATTGACGATATCCGAGGGTAAGGTGGGAGGAGGATACGAAAGCGAGGGAGAAGAAAGCAGCAGCAGCGGGGGTAGCCTGTCGGTGACTGGTAACACGGAATCGCCCCAGCCACCTCCGACAAGGACAACAACCAATCTTCCACCTACGAATCGAACCCATGATCCTTCGACCCGGACGACGGAGGTGGCGGAGTGGTACGTTTGTCAGACACCGACAGTCGGACCTCAACCTGGGCCCTTACCTGGTCCACCGCCGCCGCATCATCATCTTGGTCATCATTTCAATCAGTTGATACACCATCAAGCAACCGCTTATTAGGAAATATCGAAAGGTCGAAATCCTGACCAAGTGAGAAAAAACTTTCTAAAATCTCGGTTCCTATTCGCTCACCTCAATCCGATGATGTGAAAACAAGATTCCTGAGGATGGGTTTCGTCAAGGGAGATACAAATGACAATCATCTGTCGATTTATCGAAAATAATCCTTTGAAATATTCAAGGATATGCCTACGACGAAATTTCGTACTCATTATACATGAACTAATTGGGCTTCGCGTTGACGTATACAAAGAGGCTCATGGATATTTAGAATGGAAATCAAAAGTAACATATTCACTGTATGGATCGTTGCATCTGATGTTTTCGAAGTATCTTCGAATGAATCTCATCTTAATTTGAAACGATTAAACAAATATTTTTGAATGATAAATTATATAATTTGTCTGCCTGAAATATTTATGAATTAATAATTATTAAACCAAAAATCATGTTTTACATTGACTTGTTCTTTTCGCGAAAAGGACATTTTATGATTACATCTCCAAATAGCGTTTAACAATTTCACTATTTTAAATAAAATTATATAATCTTTTCATATCAATCCTTTGTAATATTCTGTACAATATAGATATTAATATAAATCAATTAAAAAAAATATTTTTTGAAATATGAATATTAAATATGAAATATGCATAAAAAACATGTAGTTGTTACAACAATACTATAAAAATATTATAGTGTTTTAAAAATAATATTATAAGCATGCAGCTAATATATGTTGTCATATATGTTGCTTAATTTTTAAAAAATGTTAAGAAATATTAGTGTATAACATTAAGAAATATTAAAAAATAATAGCAATTATTACAAGATATTACAAATTTTTTTTAATTATTTGATTATAAAATAATTTTGAGAAAATTTATATTATAAAATATATAATATATATTTTATATTATATATTTTATATTATAAAATATATAATATATTATAAAACATTTTCTCGAAACTATTTGATCATAACACATTTATACGCAGAATATTAAGAGAATTTCATATGAAAAAATTATATAATTAAAATAAAAGATTAATTAACTAAAGACTCTCGATATTGAAATTGAGTGTAACAAAAGAGAAATTAGCTTTAAATCAATCGCGATTAGTTATGTGAGTATTAACGTTATGTAACATTTAATTAATAATTTAATACAAATTGTAAATACGTACGTTTCGACTTTACTGTGAACTATCTTCAGCGAGACAATTTCTAAAAAATTATGATCGTAAAATGTTCTTCAAAACAGAATATCTATGATATCTCTACGATATTTTTCAATAATCACTGCTTTCGAAGATATTTCATACAAAATTTAAAAATTCATCTTGCATAAATATAAATTGAAAAATTTAAATTTGCTGATTCAGACTTTAATGTAATGTCACTGTTCATAGATACATATAGAATAAACATGAAGTTATCTGCGATATAATAAGAACCGGAGTTATCGGTTAAGTTTATTAGAAAACACGATCGGTTTAGTATAATAATATATATACATAAAATTATTCAGATAAAATAATTTCATGTTAATTTATATTCAACTCTAGACGAGTTGCGTAGAGATACACGATCTGTTGCCACTTTGACGCGTAAGATATTGATGTGAGACACAACCGTGTCTCTTGCCGTTAACAAAACTCGTGATATTTGAAGAGTGTAAAGAATTATTCTGATATAAATTTCGGAATTTCGTTTGTGTATTGCTTGTGCTGTGCTAAACCGAGGAGAGAAATAGGTTACCAAAGATCCACGTTAATACCGGATCGCACTCTATATTCAAAAAGTCATTAGACTTTGGAGGATGCAATATTTACAATATAATATAATAATTTTGTGTTACACGCCCAAATAGTGGAGTACTTTAGCAGCATCGATCAGAAAGAGAAGCACACACAGACACACTATGCTAAAATCTATTTTTGTTCTTTTTATTTTTGTTAGCGAAAGTGTTCTAAGAATATATAGTTTGATGATGATTTTCAAAGACTTTCAAAGACAGGAGAAATGAATGAAAAAAATAAAAGAAAGAAATGAATGAAAATAATTACATTAGAAAAATAGAAAGCGGCAGGAATAATTTCATTTGCGCAAAGATCCAATTATTAAATTATTATATAGGTACATTACTATCATATCTCTCGTACTTATTTTACGATCGGTTTATCGCGATAATTTATCTTCACAATTAACTTTGTGAGCTGAATAAGATCTGAATATCTGATCTTTTTTTCGTTGCTAGTAAATTATAATAAACTATTATATTATTTTGAAATATGAAAGACTGAAGATTAAAACATATTTTTTCACTGAATTCTGGTCATCTAATTATAAATTATTTTTAAGATTGCTATATACTTGGATAAAAAAAACATCTCGAAAAAACTTTCCTGCACGCTGTAAACAAAAGTAATCTTAAACAATGTAAAATTGTGCTTTTTTTCATTTATTCGCTGTGATTATTTCTATCGCATCCGTCGCATGTATTATTTATACAAATTTTTCATTATTTCTTTATAAATTTTATTACATAATTATTTTACATTACATGATTATTACAAATTCCTCGTTTAGTTTAAATTTAATTAAATTACTTTATAATTTATATTCGAAATTACTTTACACATTTCACCTTACACAAAATTCGTATCTACTTGTAAGAAATTTGTAAGTAAAATTCTTTACTATAGTGTAAAATATTATTTGTGATATATCTGTATTTTACAACGGTCTCATAATGCTCTTCACAAAACATTTCTGTTTTACTTATTCGAATATATAGAAAGGCAAGGTCCTTTTTTATTTTTCGTCTAGAATTTAATTTTCGAATAAATATAATCGACGGTGTAATATTCTATATATATATATATATATATATATAGTCAAGAAATAACAGACAAGAGATAACAGATCAAACACAGATATACAAGCCACGCTCGTGCCTCAATTTATTAATCGCCAAGTAATTAGTGCGAATTTCTTGTTTGTTAAACAATTTCTTACATGCGCTTTTCGTATACTCGAATCTAATTGCAAATCACATTCGTAATATTAGCGAGAGAAAGGAAAGAGAAACCGATCAATCGTGCTTTATTTTGGCGAAATATATTTTGCGAGACTTGGTGAAACCGTGTACATAAAGTCCAACGTGACGACACAAAGGCAACGTTGGAGTTCAATGTAAAATATTTACAATTTTGATTATGTGTGATATCCTGTAAATTTGGAAACGTAGATAAGCGAGTGTAACATTATTGTAATAATTATTTTCGTTGTGTATATGCTTATTATGTCAGCGGAGAAAAGAATATCAGCAGTGTCGAACATTATTGTATCATATTATATTTGTTTTGCAGAAGACCTAAAATATATTGACAAAATAGTATATTGGAATGAAATTGTCTTACTTATTCTAGATATTGAATTATCCTACACGTGTACGTATGCATTTTTGTATACTGTATATTTTTTAAAAAGCTTTATTTATTAATTTATTATTTGATATAATTCTTTTCTGCAATAATCTGGGCATGTCAAAATTATTTGTACGTTATATTGATATATTCACACTCATACGTGCGCAGTGATATCTCGGACTTATTATTAATATACTATATCAGTTATAATATCTGAGAAATTAATTTCATTATGCCCGGTAAAAATGATCTCATTAAAAACATATTAAATACCTAATTACGTACACGGAATCTATACAAATAATAAATTTTTTCAAAATAAATAAAGTTTTCACTCTCAATTTAATTCATCCTCCCCCCCCCTTCCTCCCCCGTTTTGTACGGTACGAATAATGGCAGACAGAGAACTCGCGTGTGTGTCGGGTCTTCCAAGATTCCAAGACAAGATTATAAAAATCGTTCCTTCAGTGAATTATAGATATTGTATAGCGGATATAAGGTTCTTATTAAACTGGCCCCGAACTTAAGGAGCATCTCGTGGAGCGTATTGAACGGATAAAAAAAAGTGGATAAGAAAGGGGACATATATACAGAAAGGGTTTCGGTTGGCATGGCGCCACGATGTGTCTAGGCACCTACGCGGGAAAGAGAGAGGAGAGAAAAAGTGGAGGAGATAGCATCGGCATCGGGACGACCGTGGCGTTTTATTGCTCGATAAGCAGATGAATTCGTCAGATAATTTCCAGGCCCGATGCAGATGATTTTATTAGCTAAACCCGTACGAGACCCCGGAATTCTTCGGGTCGAGGATTGAGATGACACGGGCTCCGGGAAGATCACCAGAGATAAGACAAGATACCGAGGGAGGTCCGGCCAGGTGTCCTCGCGTGAATTTGTATGATCGATGATTTTCGGATATGCTAATCTTTCGCGCGGTGCGCATTATACGTTCGTTCTCTCATTCCAATTTGTGATATACAACGCGCGACAAGCGATCGACAAGCGAAATCGCAGTAGACGAAGATGCGTCTTTGAAGCAAGACCCCAGAGACAGTGAAAGCGAAAGCGACGAAGCAGGAAGGTAGACACGAAAAATATAATTCCCGTTCTCGAGCTACGTGCTTTTGTCTTGCTGCCCCCGTCCACCTTCTTTTTTTTTTGCCTACCTTCATAAAAGCGAGATTCGTATTAAAAAGGCACGGCACGTAATTAATGTCCGACGGTCACGAAAGATACGGAGCGCGAGTCGACGCCGGCATCTTATATACACGTGCCGATTTATAAAGAACATGCATTCCTCTACTTATACACGTGTTCACGTAGGTGCGTATGCGCGTCGCGTGCCGTTGAACGAACCGCACGACTTGCGCACGTGCGTGTTGAAGTACATGGACACTCTAAAAGCGCTTACATTAAATTCTTTAAATTAATAGCGGAATAATTAAACGCACGAAATGCGTGACGCGTTTCTGTCAGTATTTTTCACAGCCCCTATCCTCCTCCCGTTGTAGAAGCTAGATCTTTTTTTTGTGTCCTTTATGTATCTTCAGGTAGTCTACAACTCCCGCAAGTAAAAGATAAAAAAGTCTAAATTATACGAACTTGTTAATCCAGATAAGGCTCTTGTACTACATGATGTACAACGATCTTAAAATTTGATTCGTAAAGTGATTTTGTTTTGCAACTGTCATATTAAATTGTTTCTAAGTAATTATATAATGAATAGTATATACTGCTTTTAGAGATTTTCAAAAATATACGAAACTTTATCATTAACGTTCGAGAAAATCGATTAGATTAGAAAAAATCACAGTTCGTGGACATTATCATCGATGCACTTCCGCAGAAGCGGTAAAACGATGTAAGAGGATTAAAAGGCTCAGCCGATTGGCTCCCATTACCGGTCCTGTCCAGATTGTAAATCCTCCATAAAGCCATTGATAAATCACGCGCAACTTCGTACGGGCGCGCGACTCGCCTTAACGATCCTTTAGCAAGTATGCGTGCTTGTGGAAACTTTAGCAACGAGTTGAATTTTAAACCCGAACCACGATCGTGTAATCGAGTCGCGTATCGAAATTTTTCATGTTTTGCTGATCGAGTAAATCAAAATTTCTGATGACAATTTCAATCAATCAACATATATATAATATATATTATAAATTTTATATATAGTTAATTATTTACCAAAGAAGAACCTGTACGGTGTTCAAATATTTGTCGGCAAATTACCGGTTCCGATGGCGTCATAGAATATAAATACTATATAATACTATTAATAAATAATGTACAGAATTATGCTGATTATAAAAAAAATTAATTTTTTTACCGTTTTAATGCCATTTTATTAAAAAAAAAAACAATTATGTAAGTAGAAATCGTGGATTAAAAAAAATATTTCCATCGATTATATTGTATCTCATATGCATTAATAAAAATTTCTTTGATAATTTAAAGTTTTTTCCTATTCGAGTTTTGTTTTAACAATATTTAACAGATAGAGAATAACAATTTATATATGTTATAGACGAACTTAATAAATCACATATTAAATTATAAGGATAATTATATCGCCATCCAATGAGCATTAATTACCAGCATTTTTTTATTAATTTTAATTTTCATCGTGTCGTTCGGTTTATCTGATGCATAATAATTTATTACTCTATCAGGTTTATTAATAAGTCTTCTACCATCTTACATATATATATATATATATATATGTATATGTAAGCTGAAAAACAGACTTTTCCAAAGTTTTTGTTCGAAAAAAATATTTGATATAGTATCATAAGAATAATTTTCAATATAAGATTTAATAAGAACAATGAATCAATAACCATAAGAATCAATAACATCTAATTAAAAATATCCTATATTATTACATTATTTTCTCGATATCCCACTCAATTTGATGTTATATTTATCTTATAATTGTTCGCGCAAGGTGATTCACAATAGAAACACTTGCAAAAAATTGTAATTAAAGTAAATGGTGTCGATACTTTAATAAACGCGAAAATATTAATGCCATCCGCGAGATTGACGCAACGATCGCTGTCAAAGGGTTAAAGACTGCTCTGTCGTGAAATAGTAGAAGCGTGTCGAAGCGGGATCGTTCGTGGCTCTGTTCAATGAATAATGCTTAGCCGCAGTGTGCATTAAGTACACTAGACGTCATAAATGTTTTTATATTTGCCGAATATATTTCATAGAATTATTTTTAAATAAACGTCTTCCATCTATGCATATTTATGCATCTGCATTATGCATTTATAATAAAAAAATAAACAAGCAACAATAATATCTAGCATTTACCAAATCTTAAACATCTTAAACACAAAATTAATAAATAAATAAATTATGTATAATAAGCTATTTTCTATATCAAATAAATTTATAAAATAATATATTTTTTATTTCTATATGTCACAGATTAAATTTAAATTTGAGGCGCGTGATATATTTTATCGATACTAAATGTTTATTTAAAATAATTGCCGGTATTAAATTTCCATAACTTTTTAAATGTCGTAGTTTACTTTCTTTGCCGAATAATCTGACGAGATAGAATAGAGACATGTATATTTATATGTCGATTGTATATGACGATTTATAAAATCTCAGTTTATCATATGTTATCACTCACTTTCGTTGCCTTTTCTATCCAAGAATCGAATGCACACGCAGATTTCATGTGTCGCATTTAGACGTGATGCTTTAGGTTGAAAAGTGCCCGATTAGTAAATGTTAAGGCGTATACAACGTCTAGTGTACACATGGGACAGCTACGTGGGCGTGTACGTGTGCCGGTATGATCTACGAGGGTTATTACAACGGCAACGAGGCACGACGCGAGTGCTCACTGAGGATACCATCGATTCTTCTCTACTCTTTGGCCCCTGCCACGATATAACATCTCGGCCCTGACCATTGTCGGTGTCGGAGTCCTTACCGGAGTAAATACACAAGTTGCGGCCGACTGCTGCATTCCGGCCGTAACAGGGCGTCGCGAATACGTGTCTTTTTTTTTGTCTTTCTTCTGACTAGCGGTCGCGAGAATACATCTCCAGGATGCGCGTAACGTCGACAAACGAGATTAACGTGCGAATGGAATCTCTGAACGAGATGAGTTGTCGCGCGAAAAGAAAGAGATGCTCTAACAATTTTCTCACTTGCAAGACTAGATGCTCGCGCGAAAATGCGCTTAACAAAGTATTTGAGATGTAAACTCTGCGAGGCCGAGATATATGACGGCGCGTCGTATGTCGCGCTCGTCAACACCGATAATTGAAGTTGCTCCGCAAAACCCGCTGAGAGTACTTTTCGTTATCTGTGAGCGTAAAGTATTGCCGCGAAGGAGGATAAATGGAGAGAGTCCGCGCGAGAGTGGAAGAGGCGCGAAAAAGGAGGGCCAAGCGAACGTTTATCCGTCCGCTCCGATCCGGTGAATGAGAGGCAGCGGGAGAGCAGAAGGAGAAAGAAAGAGTGAGAAAGAGACAGAGAGAGAGAAAGGACGAAACGAGAATCGAATGAGAACGAGAGCCGGAGAGCGCAATTTGTAGTCGCTCTCATTTGTCACCGCGTCTCCCCCTCCTGTACTCCCTTCGCCCTTAGTCACCTACCATCTTGCCCGGCTCCTCCGCGTGAGAGAGAGAGAGAGAGATTTCGCTTCTCCTCCTTCCACACGTTATATCCATCCACTATTTCCACCGTTACCACCACTAGGTAGGTAGATAACTCCCTCGTCCTTCGATTTTACCTTCTCCACCCTCTCTGTGTCGCTTGCACGCTCCTTCTATCGTTTCTCTCGCGTTTCTCTTAGACCTGTCTTGAATTCTCGTAGGACAATTCTCACCAGATAGTAAACAGATACGAAGATCCATCAAGATATATAGATACATCAATAGTAGTGTTAATAGAATTGATTTAATATAAATTGTAGCGAAATCAATATATTGTAAAATATATCAGCACATAAGCTGGAGTTCCTTATATTTTTTTTAAACGTAATCTTTTCCGCAAAATTTTTATGTTAAGAAATCATATTGAAATTTTGACGAAAATTTTAAGTTATTAGTAAAGTATTTAATTCCGTTTTCTCTCCGTCCATAAAGCCAAGAAAAAAAGAGGCAAATAGAATGAAGCGAGACAATCCTGGCTCGCGATTATTCGACAGCACGAGACAAACACGATGACTGCACGGCCACGATCACCGTAATAATTTTGTAAAATGTCGTCCGGTTTCGCCGAGGAATAATACCTTCTTCAAAATCCCAAAGAGCTAGCCAGGTCCGAGGGACCCGACTGGATTCAGCGAATGGCTCATTTCGGTATATTAACACGTAACACATCAAGTAACCATCACACGGGCGCACCTGCGCAGCGTTAAAAGTAAGGGGCGCACATACACACGCGTGCACATTATTATTTATATCCTGTAAAAGCCGTGTTTTCTTTCTCTTTTTTTCGACTCTCAACGCGCGAGTCGAGGTGGAAATCGAATTCATGTGGCCCGGTTATAAACGTCCGCGTAAATTCGAGGCTGGTTAGAGATCGTAAAGTAGCGTGATATGTCCGAGATACGGGTCCCGATGGCGTGGCACAGAAAATCATAAAGTCGATCCGTACGCCTCGCGGAAGGTCGGTGGGGTCTTGGCTTCTTAGGCCGACTCTCGAGTTTATTTGTCTTTTCGCTTCCCGGCTACGGCGCGAGTCTTACTTTGTCGCGTCTGGGTGTCTCGCTTATTAATTACGGCATATTCGCAGTCGTGTATTAACAGCACGGTACATTCCGGAGAAATTCCCACTGCCAACGGAAAATGAAACTCTTCCGGCTCTTCTCGAATACTTTATTAAAAATTTTATTAGAAATGTATCTATATTATACGCAAATTATACATATTTCCGTTTAACCATTTAATTATTTTTTAACAAATACTGCAATTATTCGTTAAACTTTAAAACCCATACACTATATAAATATAATAATACACAATTCGATGATATGAAAATATGCATTTTTCATATCTAAGAATTATATAAATTTTTTTCTAAATATATTTTATTTTTATATTTAGAAGTATAATATTTAACTCTAATTTTTTCGAAATGCTTGTAGCTTATGCAAAATATATCACTATATATTGCTAATTTATATAATTGAGCTATTCTTATTCCTTCCTAATTAATTTTTTATCTTTCTTTGATAAATATATCATATTATATTGTGTGTATTAAATTGCTGAAAATTTATATATTTTTAAAGTTACAAAAACAGATACAAGATGACATTTTACTTTCGTACATTTGTTGCCGTTTAATTTATACATTAAAATGTGCCCGGGGATTTCAAATAAGAATCCTCTCATCAGCGATATATTCTACACGTAGAAACGAAAAAACGTGCTGATCTTTATTGATAGTGGAAAACAAGTGACTTAGACGTCTGGATCGACCTGTCCAACACAACTACACATAAAAACGATACTGACGTTTCAATGTGTGGCTGCCACAACAGGACGTCCGCTCTTATTATTATAAATTATTTATTTGCATTTCCAAATGATCCTTGAAGAATCACGGTATTATGCTAATGCAAAGATTAACATATAGGGAGGCCTGGCGCGATATTTCAACTCGCCTCACCATTTAGACTGTGGAAGTCTAGCCACGGTATTTGATCTCTCCACACGACTCGAAAGAAAGGCGCGGGTCGAGGATATTTTATCATTTCTCCTGTTACAAAAAAGTACCTACGAGACTCTAAGAAATTCCTACGGACGAAGAGAGAACAATGCTCTCACGCTGAAATATTTAGTAGTTAATCGCTTTTTGGTACAACGAAAGAGTCGCTAAATAGATGTTCCTTTAACGCGAATATACCCAATTAAAAGTAGAAACGGATACGACGGAATATTTTTAGAAATTATTTTCATTATAGCAAATATAGGACAACTTTTCTTATCTTTATCTTAACTCAAAAGTATAGTTTTTAGGACATTTTTTTTTAGAATGCAATATGATCAAAAATCAAAATGATAAAAAGAATTCTTACAAAATGTGTATTTAATGTATGTAAAGATTCCAACCTTTATTAAATCAGCATCTGGGTAGAATCCGGTACTTGGCGATGTAAGGGCTGAAGGACAAAATCTCTAATCTGTAAAAAAGATTGATAACATATTATAAAGATCGTGTTAGAAATCAGCGCTAATGATGTGCAAGAATTATCATACTTATTAGGGGACAATAAAAGCACGGCCCTCTTTTATCTAAAATTCGATAAGCGGCGAACATTCTAACCTTTCGCTAATTTATTGCAACGCAGGCCGGCGGGTCAGAGATTTTTCGCGCAGCCTTCTCGCGAGAGGGCTGTCGGCCCGGGGCGCTCATAAATGACTTAACCAAACGTAATTAACGATGGCCTATCATTATGTAGTAGCGGGACCACACCCTCGTCACATTATATGTTTATAAATCAGCCCGGAACGGCGACTAAAAACACGACGAAAATCGAGTGTCCGGAGGCGCCTCCTCACCACCGTCCGTCCCGGAGCAGGTAGAGGAATTCTTATGCTAATGATTTTATGATCGTGGAAATGAATGCTCGTCATATTTTTTTAATCGCCTGGGTTTCCACGTACGCGAGTCCGCGGGACGGCAGGCGAAGGCTGGGACTCGGAAATCGTTCCTTGTCTCCCACTGCCTACTTTATGTCCACTCGTTTTTTATCCTCGTTGTTACAGTCTTACGGCTATGCCCGTCTTATATGCGCTGTCATAATCGTAAAGTAACTCCGAAAAGGATGACTTTCAGCGTTTCCGAAGATTAAACAAAAATGTTGGCGCGGACAAGCTTAAACTCAATAATTGAATGCGGAATACGTTAAACGAGGGCATTAAGAGGATGTCGCTTAGCGTGAATACAAACAAGCACGTGTATGTGGCAATTGAAATGTAAAATATGAATGGTTAAAGCCGGATCAGCAGGAGCGATAAATACGGTGAATCATCATTGAGAATTTAATTCCAGTTCTTATTAGATTTGCCTTGTTCAATTATTTAAAAAAAACTCATGCGATTGTTTCGTTTAGTTTTGACCATGATTTATTTTAACAGTTTAAAAGATTTCTTTTTCAAATGTTTAATATAAAAATGAAAAAATTAATAGCATTTCTCTGATGAGAATCAATTCATCAGATTTATCCGAGAAACGTAACATCAAGTTCAAGCATTTTATTATGTATCGAGAACATTTGCTTTATTGTTATAATAATCGATTTTTGAAATTTTTATTGTTTATCAAATTGTCGACGGTGTCAATCGTTCTCGAAAATTTGGTATAGGACGCTTCAGTCATGCCGTGCGAAGAAGATGTCAAAATAAGTGCAGCGAAACGTACGGTACGTACGTACGGTAGGATAAGTATTATGAGGTAACAATTACATTGTGCTACGGCGCGAACCGCGTATGCAAATGAAAGATCGCCGTAGACAGTGCCCACAAAGGTGCTCGTGCGAGTAGCGACTCTCACACTCGCGCATTCCGGGCAGGTGTACTAACAGCTGAGTCCAACCACCCACCCACACATATGCAAACACATACATACCTAGGCTAACCTGACACCTTGATGGATACTATCGTGTCCCTTTCTTGCGCTGCATTGCATTGCATTGCATTGCATTGCGCAAGGTGCGTCTGTTACGATTGCCCTCTCTAGCGAAACTCACGATGCGAACAACACTTGAGAGTCCATTGCATAAAGCGAGTGATGTAACAATATAAAAAGACACTTTATAGGTATGGATCAATTACAATATCGCATAGCTTTTTCCATACGAAACGTTTACAAAGTAATTAAGAAACATAAATATTAAAGCTAATATTCCAAGATTGCAGGCAGGATCAATTTTACTGATGGCAATAGGAATATTATAGATCGTTCTTGTAACCATTAATTAATGCTATCTGACATTTAACTGATTCTCCATCTTCTTCGCAACATTAAAAAATAACGAAAAATGAATTCAACTGTAATTAAATCTAACTAATGATATATTCGAAATGTTATATAAATACCATATTTGTATTTTACATTAAATGCATCCACATACATGTATGTGGCTCAATTTCTTTGCGTAAAAGATATTCTAGATAAAAAGAAATAAGTATAAAATAAAGCATCGGCATTTATAAAATTCATCTTAGTTTATCTTGCAATAATTCAATAATAGAGACACTTTCTTGTTATATGTAACTGTAATTATTAAATTAAAAAAATAGAATATTTATGAAACAACGGTAATTCGAAAGATACAGATGTTAATTCGCTAACATAAAGTTAAGAATAAAAATGGAGATCCGTGTAAATGACATAAAGAAAAAAATTATTCTATCTGTCGCGTCTTTCCAATTTCGCACACGTCTCAACAGTTGGTGAAAAAAAAAATTGCGTTCATATTATTAAGATAGTAGTGATCGTTAAATGCCTGAAATGCAACTTCCTTCCGTAAGTGAATCGTCCCCCGATTTAGTTCTCTTCCTTTATATATCGTTGAAATTGCGAATCATCCTTCTGGATTGCGATTTGCGGCTCTCCTCGTACAGGCGTGAGCGAACTGACATAAAGGGTGTCAGTCCGATAACAAAATAAAACTCGCGGGCAGGTGGTTGACTCGCGGGGCCAACAGGTTAAGAGCGCGCGCTCCTTGGAATGACTCCGTATCGCACATGTTTCTTGCCGGTCATTTTTACATCCTATATAGGTCAAAATTAGCATTTCCCCGCAGTTAATTGCGACGAGTGGCTTTCCGGCAATCGGTGCTCTCTTTCCCTCTTTCTTTCGGTCTCTCTTTCTCTCTCGCTTTCTCACTTCCCGAGCTGCAGCGGCGCGTGTCAGTTCCACGACGCGCCTTGCTTAACTCGGGTATGAAAATATAGCGCACGGAAATTACCGGGCGCGTAGGAGTATCCACTGTAGAGCGACTCGAACAACGCGATCGATATCTTGACGTTGTGTGCGTTGCACGTTGCAAGAGCACGCTGGCCGATTCCGGCCGAGAGAGAGGCGCTATATCGATGACGAATCTTGATGGACTTTGACGGTGATTAGGGCTAGATTACCAATCAGTCTGAGGGGCAATTTCTGCGACGTCGTTTAACTTTAATCATAGTTCGATCATCCTTCTATGTCTCTAAAGACGATATCTTCACCGTTGATTAATTTCTATCCAAGTTTAATTGATAACATATTTTTATCTCTCTCTCTCTCTCTCTCTCTCTCTCTCTCTCTCTCTCTCTCTCTCTCTCTCTCTCTCTCTTTCTCTCTCTCTCTCTTTCTAGGCGTAGAATTGAGAAAAAGTCAGAGAAAAACTATAGATATAAAGCTGATGTTAATATCAGAAGAACGATTCTTACATAGTTTGAAAAATGATCGTAATTCTTTCTTAATTTTGGCAAATTCGACTATCAAAGAATCTAAAAACCAGTGGATTAGCGGTCAGACTTCCACGGGAGGCAGGAAAAAAGCATGGCGGTGGTTTTCTGCGGTAGTCCGCCGATTGGTCAGTGCTCCGGGAGCAAGGAGTGCGTTTCGAGCTGCGAGGACGAAGGCAAAAAATGAAGTAGGGACGATCGCGCCCGCGGGGATGAAACAACAATCTAATCGCGGACGCCATTTTGTTTCTGCCTACCGGAGCAGTAGTTGATATATGATCCCATTGGCTACCAAGCTGTTTGGTTCCCAGCTCTGTATCGGACGGCAGGTCCGGTACGACCTCAACCTTATGGTGCCCGCTATATAAGCCGTACGTCCCGACGCTCTCTTCGGTTGCCCTGGCAATTAAAATTCTTTTCCTCCCGCCATAGTTGCTCTCGCTGCTTCCCCGTCTCCGTGGCTCGTCTCCTTCTCGATCTCCTCGCGTTCTCGACCTCTACGTCCGCTCCACCGTCAGTTTCCCCTTCCCCCCACTCATCTCTTCGTCATCTCTCTCTCTCTCTCTCTCTCTCTCTCTCTCTCTCTCTCTCTCTC